>OV651814.1:69792757-69982757 GCA_927349885.1 Psylliodes chrysocephalus
CATACCTTCTTTGGCTTCAAAAGGGCAAATAGCTTCTTCATAAATATCTTCCAATGAATTAGATTTTTCACGCATATGTTGTTTATAATTTTTTGGAATAGATTTTCTTCCGGCAAAACTTCTAATGAAATTGGTTATTTTATTCATCTGATTTTGAGATGATCCAGTAGTCGATTGGAATTTGTTCAATCCTTCACTAGTAAAAACGATTTCCTTTTGGTTACCCTCATTTTAGACACTGTTTTAAAATAATATCACCATCGATCGTACTTTCATCAGACCTTCTTTTTTGTAAATCGATGTTACTATTTGGTTTTTTGTTACTTTTCTGGCAATCTTTCTACTAAACTCAAGACGTTTTCACGGGCACTAGATGAAGAAGGACTTGCGCCACAAGAATGACGCAAACCTTTGCCAATTTTCTGAAAACACTCATTGCAAATGTTCGTGGACGTTATCTTTTCAGTATTACTGTGTCCACTTGTAGACGGAAGATCGGGATTTGAAGCAACTCCATAAAGATCACAATTTTGATCTATTACAGTATTAAAAGTACGTACATTACCTTTGCCCTTAGCTAATTTAGAATGACCTCTGAATCGTGCCGTTAAAAACAATTGCAATCAGAAGTTGACCTGGTTCTAGTTTATTTTTGCTAAATGCATATCTTCATAAATAGGCATTGTGGGAAGTGGCCTGTTTAGATTACCCCAGTTTGACCGATTTTTTCGTGAAAAGAGCCTCTCAGGTGTAAAAACGATCACTCTCAAGGTAACTACCATCGCATGGGCCTCGAGAACAAAAACTTGGGGTGGAAAATTTTGGTGGATTGGGCGTTCCCGGGTTAATTATGATGAAAAATTATGAAAAAGTGAAAATACACTTATCTTGAAAAAAGGATCAGCTAGGATTTTCATTCAAGCGGGCTTTTAATGTACTATTAACCGCCAACAAAACGCCGTTTTTCGTTTTCATTGGCATTTTGGGTCAACCTGTTTGTGCTTCAGGCGAAGTGTGCGTTGAAACAAATTTTTATATAAAAAAAAAATTAACTTTATCTTATTATCATCCGGAACTCTAGTAACTATAATACTACTGAAAGTTTTTGCTACTTGCGGTATATTTTCAACGGAAATCGCCTTAAACTAAGAAAATGTGTACTTATTTATTATTCTGATGAACATATGTCATTTTCACTTAAGCAACACAAAAAAAATTTAGTCTAAGAACCAGCCACCGCCAGATCCTCGTTATAGTATAAGGGGTAAGATTTTATATCTATGCACATGATACTAGATAATGACGATTTGAATTCTGACTACTGGGGTTTCGTAAATAACAGGTCCTCAAGGTTCCAAAAAATGTCAGCGAAATACGTTATATTATGGAAGCTGATTTTTTAACATATTCAGCTATGTGACATTATAATCTGTAATTAATAATTGCTTGATACTTTTTCCGGGGACAAAGTAGAGTCAAATACAGGAAAAAATATCCGAGTACCGGATACAGTTACTTGTAATATACCCGGATACTTTTTAAAATGTACGGATACATTCACCTAAAAAAGTATTTGGATACAAGTAGCCGATTACTTTTTTTGGATACTTTAAAGAATTCTTTAAAGGATACATAAAAGGATAATTAAAAGGATACTTAAAAGGATACTTACAAGGATACTTAAAAGGATACTTAAAAGGATACTCAAAAGGATACTTAAAAGGATACTTAAAAGGATATTTTAAAGGATATTTTAAAGGATACTTTAAAGGATACTTTAAAGTACTTTAAAGGATACTTTAAAGAATACTTTAAAGAATATTTTAAAGGATACTTTAAAGGATACTTTAAAGGGTGACATGCTCCTGGTTCACCTGCTGTGAATCAACGAGTCTGTGGCGCTATTAATGTAATTCCGAATAGGAGTTGCTCAGGCGCCAGTTTTGATATCGCAGTTTGCTCTGCGACCCTGTGGTACACCAGAGTGTACTCAAGGTGAACTCAGTGGAGGTAAAAATAATTCCAGGCGGTCACTGCTAGGTTAACACTATATTAGAATAAATAAAAAAAATAAACAAAACACTTATCTTCTTAATACCTCGTACCCTACGGTACCCTGAAAGAGAACGGTCAAGAACCAGCAATAATAGAAACGCAGAAATAAATAATAAAATATATATTTACAAAAAATTACAAAAGTGCCGGTACACTGGTCTGGCACGGCGGTTAAAACAGAATTATATAAAGACACAATACAAGTATTACAAATTAAAAATTTAAAAAAACCGACTTCAAAAACGTGCAGATGCCATCACCACATCTTAACCAAATTTATATAAGACCACCCTTGAGGTATCCCCTTACTAACAAAAAAAGAATCGTATAAATCGGACAAGGTGGTAAAGCATTATCGCTAAACATACATAAAAAATGAAGAGTTTGAGGATTTTCTCATGGACCCAATTATTAGATTTTGACTAAATTTATATGGGACCACCCCTGAAATACCCCTTTCTAACAAAAAGAATTATTGAAATCGGACACCGTGTTAAAGAATAATCGCTAAACATACATTAAAAAAAAAAAAAAAATATCGCGACGAATTGATAACCTCCTCCTTTTTTGAAGTCGGTTTAAAAATTAAACCGGACTGTAAGAAAATAATAGCGGACTAGTATAAAGCGGAGAGAGAAAAAGAAAATACTAAAAGTAAATTGATACAATTACGATTACTTAAATACTACGGCGTCATGAGGTTTACGGAAAATGGTTTAATACACTTGTAAACAATTCAAATAGTGAGAAACAGTTACGGATCGCCAGCACCGGAGGCTAGGCGGTTCAGATACCTCACAAGTCCTAGTATACAAAGAAAAAAAATGAAAATTAAATATTAATGTCAAAAGCTATTTAATTATTGACGGACCTCCGTATTAAAAAAAATTATAAAAACAAATTAATATATTTGAAAACTATTAAAATAAAGACGGATCCCTAAATAAAAAAAAATTACCAAAAATTAAATTAACAAAGTAGGAGTGTATTTAAATAATGGCGGATCCCTATATTTGGGAAATTTATTAAAGTTGAAAATTATTTAAATATTAACAAATCCCTATATCTGTAAAGCTTAATAAATAAATTATTAAAGTTGAAAATTATATAATTATTAACACATCCCTATATCAGGAAAATTCTATAAATAAATTACTAAGGCTGAAAATTATTTAAACGTTAACGGATCCCTATTTTTGGGAAATTTAATAAATGAATTATTAAAGTTTAAAACTATATAAATATTAACGGATCCCTATATCGGGAAAATTAAATAAATAAATTACTAAAACTGAAAATTATTTCAGCATTAACGGATCCCTATATCGGGAAAATTAAATAAATAAATTACTAATACTGAAAATTATTTAAACCTTTAAATATTTACAGTTTACTAGCTCAGGAGGCTAATCGGATTGGGAATCGTGAAAAGCCCAGTATACGGAAAATGTATGAAAATAAATTAATACACTTAAAACAATTTAAATATGTCGAAAATCAGATGCAAGCACATAAATGAAATCCGAATTGTCGGAGTCCCCTTGTATCTTACTATCCAATCGATGGGAAACGCAAAATTCTCGCCTACTGATAAATAAGGTTTATTACACGGTGTTTTGGATCGGCGATCGCATAAAAATAATATTTACGAATTTTGCCCAGCGTCTAACGAGAGTGTATGTGTGAATTTAATTTTACAGGAGCCGTCTGAATTCATTCAATAACTAGACGTGAACAGGAGAAACGGAATGATTCAAATACCATTGAATAAAAAATAAAAGAAAATAATTTTTACACGAAGTGAGGCGCGGAAATTAATTTAAACGTTTAATTTTTCTTTTTGGGAAGTTAGATACGTTGTCAGAAGAGAGCACTCTACACTGAGGATAGTTCCAACTTCCAAAAAAAATTAAAACAATAAATAATAAAAAAAATGAGACAGGTCAAACCCTCTCACTTCGATACTAACTGGGCGGTTTTTACAGGAAATTGGATTTAGCCATAGACTAAGAGAGCACTCGGAGTCTAGTCCATATCCAACCTCAAATAAAAAATTGCCAACGGGGTCCCACTGAGGGATGAAATAATAATTCCTGGGTATGAATCAAAATTCTTGTTTGGTAACACGGGTGTCCCAACTAATTATATCAAAGCCAGTATAAAAATAGAAAGAAAAATAATATACGGTTCCTACCTTTAACAATCTAACGGGTTACAAACTCGGATTTAATACGGCGTTCACTATAATTTTTAGAAAACTTTAGAAAACTAGTGTTTCTCGACTGTCAGGACTTAAGAACCGGCAGTTTTAGCTTCCCGTCAATTTATGCTTTTTCGGTAAAGAAAGATGGAAGACTAGTACGACAAAGTGGGGATACCACTACCACAGCCGACTGTTTACAATTCAGAAATACAAAAAATGCCCTTCTTGTACCTTGACAAATAAAAGTAGATAATTCATACGAAATCGACTCTAAAAATGCCCATTCGGATTTCGGCAAATAAAAGAATATTTTAAACTACGAGGGTACTCGCAATTGCTGAAAAACGGTAATTCCTGGGAAACAGAAATACGGGGGAACTTCTACAAGTTCTCAGGCGGGAATTAATTGAAATATACTTTTTTAAGATGAATTAAAAATAAAATTTAGTGACTTCGTCACATCACCCTCTGTCAATCAAAGAAAATAAAGGCGAAACTTCGTTTTGGCTTTATTTTCCTCCATTTCTATTTCTCACTCGTTAGCAGACAGGTCAGTTAAAAACCAATCGTAATGGCGGAGTCTGGACTGCAACGGTACGTCGTGACGGTGGGGCGTCGGTTTGCACCGAAACTGTTTTGACGTTTACTGCGGTCGGCTGCGGTCCCACGGAGGTTGAGGGTTGTCTGTGCGGTGAACGGGGTAGACATTCACAGTCCCGGGACATCACCCCTGGACGTCCACATCTTGAGCAGAACAGGATACGTCGTTTAGTACAGGAACGTCGCCAGTGTCCCCCGAGACCACAATTCCAACAAGTTTCTTGGTGAACATCTACGTAGACAGGTGTGGGCTTCCTGGAATTTTTGGGGCCAAGGGGACCATTTAGTCTCTCAAACACGGGAGTCTGAGAGGGTAAAGAAACTGGAGTCGGCAAAGGTCGACTTATCAAGAGCGGACGGGGATGACTGGGAACCGGAAAATTCCTCCGATTACTTAGAGGGAATTGCTGGAACAACGGCTCCATCTCCTCTTCTGGTAGTGGTGAGCCATGTAGACTAATCTCGTCATCGGAAGGTGCGAAATACATTTGCTAAAAGAAATAAGGGACGATTGAAATAACGAAAAGCGGAGTTCCGGTTATCGGAAAATTAAATAGCGGAAATTTGATAGGGGGGTCAAACGATAATATCGAAATTGTAACTATTTGGTTACCACGCCACTCATCGATCGCGGCACCAACAGGTACAGTCCCGCGACAAAACGTCCATTTTGCCGCAGCGGGAACAAAATAGGACACGTGGTCCGGTGCAGTATTCCCTGGAGTGGCCTCGCCGGGCGCAACGCCAGCAAATGTCAGGGAATATCGTTATAAACGTCGGCGGTAGTCTCGGGGGCGGTAACGGTGGTTGCGGAAGTGGCGGACTGGCTCTCGCCGATGGGGGGGCCTCGATCTCGACGGTGTCATGGGGGCTGAAATCAATCAGCGTGTCCTCCATGTCCGGGTCCTGGTAGACGATATAGTGTCTACTAAGTTTCCGTACATACATCTGAAACAAACAAATCTCGTGTAGTGATGGGAATCCCAGTTGCACGGCGGAAACGCCACGATAGGATTTACGGCGAAGGAGATACGGACTGAGACTTACTATCTAATCGAGGCAGGTATAGCCTGTATACTTGGCCCCAATACTCGAACCGGAGGTGGTAACGGCGGTTCGGGGAGACGTAATGTGGACGTAGCCGTTGGGCTAGGCGGAGGAGGTCGGGAGGAAGTTTGGCTCTAGGTCCATGATGTTCCAGGAACCCTGCGAGAGCCCTCTTGATACTGACCGACGGCGGGGGATGAAGATCGGGCAAGGCATAGGGGAATAACTGGGTAATCCCTTCGGCGACAACGGGAGGCGCCGGAAGGGGTGGAGTAACGGAGCACTGGGGTGGAGGAGGTACAAGGAGGATTACGGGATCCGGGTTTACTAGGACCACCGAACTCACCAGATTCACCACCGCTGTCTGACGGAGCGGTACCGGTAAAACGGAAGGTAGGGGAGGGGTGGTGAGGTCGATGACAGGGATCGGTACATCGGGACGGGGCTGCGGACGCCGGTCAGGGCGTGGGACGGGAGCTGGGCGAACTACCTCGTCTCTTCGGGGGGACAACGGTATCAGGGGTGGGGGTCGGTCCATGGCAAATAACTGAGAGAGAAAAAATATATTATTCCCGTTCGGACGCGGATTTCAGGTCTTTAATATGAACCTTGGAAAGTCGTTTTCCGGAAGTGTCCCTAAGGTTATAGACAACGGGGGATATTACTTTCGTAACGGTGTACGGGCCAGAATACTTGGGGGATAATTTCGCGGAAACATGATTAACGGCGGAAGACAAAGTATGTTCCCGTTTCATGACCAGGTCTCCTACGGTACATCTCCATTCTCTTCGGCGGAGGTTATAGTACCTACTCTGAGAGCTGAATGCCAAACTGAGCTTGACCAGCTCGTAGCATTCCCGGAGTTTTCCCAACCTCTGGACATGCCCTTCCAAGACGGGTTGTGGTGTGGGTGGATCGGGGTCTGGATCAGTGGCATCAGCTTCGCGTCGAAGAGTTTTGGGGGCGGATAGCTCTCGTCCAAAATTAAGAAAGGCCAGGGTATAATTGATAGATTCATGACGGGACGTGTTTATCGCAAAGCGAAGATCAGAGAGGTGTTGGTCCCAATCTTGGTGATTTTGTTCGCAAAACTGAGCGATCATGGTTTTAATAGTTCGGTTAGCCCTTTCTACGGGATTCGCCTGTGGGGTATAGGCCAGAGTGCTACGGTGGCGGATTCCTAATTCCTTTAGGACATTTTTAAATAATTTACTCGTGTATTGAGTACCATTATCGGTAAGGACTTCCCTCGGACACCCAAACGTCGAGATGACATCTTCATAGAGGGCGGTACTTACTGCTTTCGCAGTTGCGGAACGGATGGCTTTACATTGAACCCACTTAGTAAAGCGGTCCTGGAACATAACGATGTAGGCGTTACCCTTCCTACTTCGGGGTAACGGTCCGACGAGGTCGGTGCTAACAACTTCCCAGGGTGCCCGGTTTGGGGAGGGTTGCATCTTCCCCGGTGTTTGTTGTTGCGACGGCTTGTACCTCTGACACTGTAGGCAACTACGGACATACTTTGTTATGTCTCTAAACATTCCTGGCCAATAATATTGTTGCGCGATGCGGGCTATGGTCTTGGCAATTCCCGAATGGCCAGCAGTAGGGGCATCGTGATTTTCCTCTAGCACCCTGATACGCTGTGCAGTCGGCACACACAGCTTCCACGGTTCGGAAAGGTCAAGTTCCTTGTAATCATTGATATCCCAGAAATGACGGAACAATCGATCCTCCCTTAGGCAATAATCTGGATATTCGGCAGGGTTTTTCTCTACTTCGGCTTTCTTCTTCTCAAACCATCTACACTTGGCAGTTTCGTTTACGGTGCAGACCTCGGACGAGTCCCTGGTATCGGGCAACGGATTCCGTGATAGCGCGTCGGCAACCCGGTTCAGGGCGCCTCGGCGATACTTAATCTCAAAGTCATATTGCTGTAAGAAGATACTCCATCTTGCAAGACGGCCGGACGGACTCACTATCGAGTGCAACCACCTCAAGGATTGGTGGTCGGTCAACACGGTGAAGTGATAACCTTCCAGGTAACCTCGCATCTTTTCTATTCCCCAAACTATGGCAAGACACTCCATTTCGGTCACCGAATAATTTCTTTCGGCCGGGCTCGGCGTTCGACTGGCATAGGCTACGACAAAATTGATTCCCTCCTTTTTCTGTGTAAGAGCCACCCCTAGCCCATGGGCAGAAGCGTCGGTCTGCAAAATAAAGGGCACGGAAAAGTCGGGACAACTAAGGATCGGAGCCTCAGTTAAAATTGTCTTAAGTCTCGAGAACGCGTCCTGTTGTTCTTCTTGCCAGTTCCAACGGTTCGCTTTCTTTAGAAGTCGCGTTAGGGGAGCCACAACTTGTGAAAAACAGGGCACGAAGCGACGGTACCATGAAGCTACGCCCAGGAACCTTCTGAGCTTTTGGATATTCTTCGGCGGTTCAAATCGAACTATTGCTTCGATTTTCTCGGGATAGGTATGGATTCCAGTGCCAGTGACAACGTGGCCTAAGTACTTTAGACTTGAGAGACAAAAGTGACACTTATCTTGATTTATTTGCAATTTAGCATCCCTTAGGCGACGAAAGACCTCTTGGAGGTTTGCCAAATGCTCCTCAAATGATGTTTCCAAAACTATAATGTCGTCAAAATAGGCGAAAGCGTGAGGGTCCATATCTGTGCCAATGACGCGGTCGATCAACCTCTGAAAGGTCGAGGGGGCTGAATGAAGCCCAAAAGCCATTACTCGAAACTGGAACAACCCTCGGCCGGGTACAGTGAAGGCGGTTATCGGTTTGCTGCGGGCTGACAGGGGAACCTGCCAGTAACCGTTCTTTAAGTCTAAACTGGTAATGAACTTAGCAGTTCTCAGCTTGTCTAAGATAGAGTTCATGAATGGCAGGGGGTAAGCATCCTTCATGGTAACTTCGTTTACCTTTCGGAAGTCGATGCAAAAACGGTATTTCCCATCCTTTTTCCTGACCATTACTACAGGGGAACTCCATGGACTCTTGGACGGTTCAATTACCCCTGCCTCAAGCATCTTATCGACTTCCTCGTTTATGACGGCTTGCATTTTCGGATTTTGCGAACGGTAGCGTTGTTTAATCGGTTCGTGTTTAATTAAGCGTATCTCATGTTGTGCGAGATCGGTCGGACCCTGTACGGCTTAAAAAGCGGCTAATTCAGCGGCCAGGAATCGTTCCAGACGCTCGGTCTGGTCTGCGGTCAGCCTCCGTTGGGAGACGGGTAGTACGGTTTGTGGCGAAGAGGCATTGGTAGCAACGCGGGGGATGTTGTCTCCCTCATCACAACTTTCACTGGGTTCAGAAGACATTACCTCAATCCGGTCCCAGTCAGTAGTTGCGCAACTCGACTTTCGGCCTTTCGGACCTAAGGGGGTCTCTGGGGTTGCTGTGCTGGTCGGACCTTTGGTATTGGCCCCCATTGACAACCTTGCTCTCTCATTCAAAGACGTGGCCTGCAGAGGGCGGTTTCCGTCTGATCTCCCTGTCTTCTCGTTCTGACGTTTGATACAATTGTCCACGGCATGCACCAAGGCACGTACGGCAACGGTGTTCGGAGACTCGGGTATTAACGGGTGAGCCAACGGCTGCTCTAGCGGTTGTTCTATGATCCCAATAGGGTAACAAGGTATCGGCCGGATCGTGGGAGGTATCGCACATTCTATTTCTTTAATTTTCCTGCAATAAGGAACATTTTTCAAAATTTTCGCGTGAACGCATGAAAAACCATCACCAATAAAAGTAATGGACTTCTAAGACGACAGCTTCCATTGCGGGTGAGGATCCACTTGTTTCTGTGTTAGTCATATCTATTGAAAGATACAGTAATCGTAAGTTATGAGGATCAGAATATGTGGATTGGACCAAAGACGCCTCAATAAAATGTGGTAAAAAAATACTTTTTCCTTTTATTTGTAATAATTTCACAAAATTGGCAATTAGACAAGGGTGTAATTGAATTTATTATTTTATATTTTGTTGCCCACATATGCTTTTCCTAATGATGATATTGGCTCATAGTTTTTCTTTTCGATATTTTTGGTCCTAATTAAAACCGAAGTCTTTCCTTGAAATAAATTGGAAAAGTCGTAAAGTAGAAAAATATCACGTAGAACATTCACTTTATGTTTGTTATTTTTTATTAAAAAGAGGATAATTTCCTGTACATCAATGTTTTTTTTTTAATTTTAACCGTTTCTGCACTAGAATTTGGAATTTATTCCGCAACATTGTGGTGCTAAAAATGAATAAAAATATAAAATTGACTGATCATTCCAAAGACGTTTTATTTGTTTATGAAATATTTTATTAAGTTATTTTGTATATTATTCGGAGTTACAATTTTGTCAATTTTTAATTATTTTAAAACACTTTCAGACTTTGAAGTGTTCAATTGCGTGTTTCTCAAAAACGGTTAAAATTATTAAGTTTAAACAAAAGTTACGTCATCATATATCATATTCTCTAATCAAAATTACGTAGAAAAAAAGGTATATTTTATGTTTGACAAAATCTATAATATAACTGTTTATTGTCCAGCTAATAAGATATCAAAATTACTAAAAAGTTTCATCAAAGAAAGGTATGTCTCAATTTCATTATCGAGAATCGCACACCCTGTAACAAAATATAAAATATAAAATAATATTCCTTCCGTAAAGTTGTGCCTCTGTGTCAATTTTAATAATATGAATATTTTGTAAAATATTAGCAAAAAACGAAAACAATATTTTAACCATTGTTTAAAGACTCTTTAAACAATGTTTTAACTTAAACACCCGCTAGAAACCATACGGTTGGAACGGAAATGCAAAATCTATATCCTATTTTTTAAAAGTTTATTGTCCAGCTACCTGTTTAGATTCCTTTGTTTTGTACCTTCTGTGCAACGTGCAACATTTCAGCGAATGATCGGAGATTGGTCCGCGTTGTCAAATTTTCGCCAAATTCTTTATTTCCAATTAAAGACCCTGTACAAACACCCTCTTTGTTACATTTATCACTTTAATAATAATACTATTTATAATAAACTAACATTATTTTCAAATAAAAAAGTAAAGTCAATAGATGGCTTATGTTTAAAATAATATTTGAATTGGTTTATTTGCAAAGGTAGGTACTACTATGAAAATAAAGAACACCTAAGTATTTAGGAAAAACATATGTGGCAACGCACTTTAATCCTTGTTCTTTGACCTGTTTTTTTTTTAAAGCAGTGGATTGCATAATTATAAATAAATCAATGTTTACAAACCTATGTATTTATAATATTTACCTAAATAAGATAATTTACCAAAAAAATGCTTATTTTATGAACTTCTAACGTAACCTAATTTTACGTGAAGTTATTGTTCTTTTCTTGCAGGCGTTATAGAAAAATCAACAATTTTTTTAATCTTCAATAATTCTACCTATCTATTTCGATTGTGATAGAAATCAGGGTTTTTAATATAAACATACTATATACTTACTTTTTTAAATAAAAGCCTCTTTTTGACTTTTTCTTGAGTACAAGGGGCATTTTTAATAATAAACACAAAAACTCAATAAGAAATAGTATATATATAAAAAACAGTAAGTCACTTAAAAACATCACTAGGCACAGATCAAAAACACGTAAAATAACTGGTGTAGATATGCCAATCGTGCATAACGAGAACGCTCTATTTCCATGCCAGCATCTAGTGAGTATTAACGAAAGTTTTTTTTACAGTTTGAAATCCAGTAGAGAGGTTAATAGTTTTCTATATTCATAAAATATGAGCGTATTGCTTGTAGAGCCATCTCGCGTTGGCGAAACGAAAAAAATGCGGGTCCATTTAAACCTTAAGCTTCCCTATGAGCTCTGACCGTCCGGTAGGAAAGACAATACAAAAATAAAATCGGATTAATCGACTTTTAGTTCGTTGCTGTTTCGGTGGTGATTGGAACTTACTGTATTAAAGCGTTCGCTATCCGTAAGTGAATATTTTTTAACCATAAGTAAAAGTTAACTAATGATAAATATATGTGATTCTGTGGTTATTAAATCAGTTTTAAAAACATTATTCATTTGTCTTAGGCAAGACTTGTTTACTTGTGACAGAAATACGTGTTTAGAAACATACTTTTACTTATGGTAATTGATTTATTTTTTGATATAGTTAATAAAATAACTATGGGAATTGTATTTTTTTCGAGTAAATAATTTATTTGGCCTTGTTTTTTCCGTTCAGGAATTCGAACCCTGGATCTTTTACACTTTCCCATAATTAATCTTATTTGCTAAATTTCTGTACGACAGTGTTGTGTCAACATGATTATCATTTGGGAGTCCAGCTTCTAAAAAAATTAAATTGTTGGGATTACCATTTCTTTTTTTTTTTTTGATAGAGGGTTAATTTCATTTTTGAAAATCAATTGGATAATTATTTAATGTAATGTTAAAATTAAAACATAAAATTTAACTTAAGTGACAGAGTTACGTTACCAACGAAATTTTAAAACAACCTGTCTTCGCATTTTTTTGTTCTAAAATAGTTTCTGTATGTCAAAGCTATTATTCATTATTATTCATTTTCGATGACACCTTCTATAGCTTAAGATTAAGCAGTTGGGTCGGGTAGACACAAAGTAACTAGTTTGCCCATTCAAGCCGTTAACATCAAACTTGTGGCTTCTATGTACCGTTTGTGCTCATATATCGTCAGCCTAATGTGAAAATTGCACAAGTCCCAAAACCTAAATTTTACAGGAGAGCAAAACAACTATTTTATTTTTTTAAAAATAATGTAATTTAGGTGAAAGTGGAATTTGGATTAAAAAAACATTAGGGAACTGCTATCAAGTAGTATTGGATTTTTTTAAAATCGTTACCGGTTGAAAAATAAAGGTGTTATGCAAAATTCATTCTTATATCCAATACAAAGATGGACTTATGCAAATTTCACATAATAAAACATTTACAAAATATTTACCTACCTAAGGCATTATTTTTATTAAATCGAAAATAACTACTAATAAAACAACATTAAAGAACTTGGAAGATAATAGTACATAACTTATAATATTAAAAAATAATCAAATGGTTAAGTCTTATGGTTGAGTTATTCATGTCTTAGATTGTCATAAAAATCATGATAATCTTTGTCAATAGATGTTTTCAAAAACATAAGATGTTCAAACTTTTCTTTTTTAATTTTCAATTGTTCTTTGTACAAGGAAAGAGAGTCAATTGATATATAATTTAAATTTGGTTTTAATATCATAGGCATATCTTGAAACTCCTCGGAATGTTTAATCTTAAACTCGATTTTACCATCTGGATTATACTTCAGAGCTCTAAGATTGTTGACAGTTGCAACACCAACTTTAAATCCACGTCTAATTGATTTTATTAAATTAGGTTTACTAAAGTCTTTGAAAAAAGTATAATCCAAATAGCTCACCTCATACGGTCTAGGATCTTTTCGAGCCAATTTACATAGGGAGACATAATCAGCTGGCAAATTAATGGTGCTACATTTTAATTGTCTCTCTATGGTAGAGTGCATCGAGTCACACTCCATTTGGGTGTGATCCTTTTCTAAATATTTATGGATGATACAAACATGTTTTTCGAGAGCAAGATTCAACAAGGCGTTGCTTAAAGTGCAATTACGATTTTGAGCGTCACTATGTAATATTATTTGTTGCATTAGCTCAAGCTGGAGAATTACATTATTAATCAAGAAGTTACAAATTATTGATGAAAAACAATTTGCACTGAGCTCCCCTTGACCTTCGTGCCAGAGAAAACAATAGCCATCTTTAGAATGCAAATCAAAGACTGTAAAATTGTGTACAATAAGCTTCGTGCGATAGTACAGAGCTGATACGTTCGATTCCGGGCACAACAGTACTGACTAGAGGTACATCGTAAATATCCTATTTTTGGAATTTTTGTCTTCTGCTTTTGCTTCCCGTGCTTCTTCTTTCTTGATAATGTGTTCCCTGTAGACAGATTCCTCTACGTTTTTGGTCTTGTAGCCTACGCAGACATCGCATTCGTCTTTCTTTGGCAAAAACAAACAATGAAGAACAGGGTGAGGGGTTCCACTAGGACCTTTGTACGATGGAGGAAAGGTGTCAAGGCTATTGGAACGCACACATGATGGCTGACTATTGTTGCAGCATTCAGAACAGTTCTATGGGTTCAACCTCTGCAAGGAAGTCGTATAAAAGAAAGTGTTTTTCACCTCAAGAACTAAATAAAATATGATTAACTTTAAACAAATTGTGTTTTACTATGAAAAGGGCATGTGTCATATTTTCTAAACTAGAGCTAATACAGAAATTTAGTTTACAGATTTGAAGTCTTCATTAAAAAATAAGCTAGTGTCATGTAATATAACTCAATCATCAGAAATGCTGTTGTGCAGTGAATATGTCGAGGAAAGAAAATAAGGATATTGAAAATGAAGAATATTTAGAAGAAGTTGAAGATTATGAACAAGGAAATAATTTCGATAATATAGCAGCTCATCAAGGGCAAGCAGCAAGAGCAGTTTATATTGTACAAAATTATCAAAATGTCTAAAATATAAGAAAAATGTTTTATTTTAAAAATCTTTTCTTTTATAATTTATTTATTACAACTATTTTTATTTAAATTCAGATTGAAAATCATAATTTTTATTTTTAAATGCAGCAACCTTGAATTTTAATAAATCTGTTTGAGAATCAGCCAGTTCTTTTATGGCGTCCAACAATTTTTCTTGGGGAACAATATTTTATTTAAGTTGCTCTAATAAAGCTTCCGTTAGATTATTTTAAAATTCTTGGATGCTTTCGATTATTTTCTCTACGTTTTTTTATAGGTAGGTCTCAGATACAACTGGTTTTTGGATAATGTTTTCTAATAGAATTTCTCGTAAAGGTCTTTTTATTGTTGGTGTTTCAGGTACAATTGGTGGTTGGGCATTGTCTTCTAACACAATTTCTATATTGTCAATGTTGAAGTCTTCATGAAATGAGCGTGCATTTGTTTTGAAATATGTCACCATACAATTCTGGTACAAGAGAACTACCTTCAACAACAACTTTTTCCCAAGCATTAATTGCTCGTTCCTCAAGACTAGTCAATTGATTTTTTAATTCTGGTCCTGTAACCTACAAAATGAACTTGGTGATTCCACCAAAATTTTTAAACTTAAAAAAAATTATTAAAGTATTAACTACAATTAAAAATGTTGTCTACTACGGTTACACAAGTTTCGGTTGTTCCGGTGTCAACCTTCGGGCCTTCGACGTCGCTCAGACGGCAGCTAGGGGGTGGATAGCTTACAAAAATTCCGGAAATAGTAGACAAATAAATAGGCGCCAACTGGGTCTATATAGTGGCCAAACTATGATCCTATTTCCCCAAAAACCCAGTAAATGAGGAAAGAAATAAAAGACAAACCTCAACTTATGTTCCTTTATAAAGAAAAAAATAAAAATATTTAGTAAATATACAAACTAATTACCTGATGGCTTAGATATAAAAAAAAAGTTGGAGGAAATTAAAAGGAAAAACTTACACAGTGTATGTATATGCATAACCCAAAAAAATTAATAAATGTATCAAAGTATGGAACGGTTCGTCGTTAGCTTGGTACCAGGCATGACGCTTGCGCAAAACATTAATTTCCACCTTACATAAAAAAAAAATATAATATAATAGTTAACTTAAATATTGTGCATCACCGTACCTATACTACTTCATATATTATAAAAACAGTAAACTTATAATCTTTATAATCTCATAACCCTCTCCAAATTGGAAGGCGATATCTGCTTAACTTTTGGTTAAGACCAAACTACCCAAAAGAAAATTATTAAACCATGAAATTTTATAATTAAGTATAATTCATAGAACTAAATAAAAATATCAAAAAAATAATAAAAATACAACATATAAAGGACTTTAGACAGAGGTTATTTAATTAAACTCCCAGATTGGAAGAGGTTACTTAATCTCTGCCCCCACACGGGTCTTCTGAGATTGCTTAACTTATAGTTAAGTCTGGTCCATTTAATAATGAATAAATTGAATAAAGTAAAATTATGGCAGTAGCCCTTAATAACTGAAGAATTACAACTTAAACGTGGAAGCAGTCCAAGTGTTCCGCGACCCGAAGGATTACTACATCAGCATTAAGTGCTTAAATTAAGTAAAAATTTAAAATATTAACCAATTAAACGATGTAACATTTGATAATACTTAAGTTATGAGTGAAAGAACCCTAGAACATTCTATGCTCAAAAGTATAAATAATGTTGAGAATACCTTGACAACATTCGGTTGAAAGTGAATGTATAATTTAACAATGCACGCATGAAACCTTCAATATAACGTATAAGAAAAACCTGATAGTAGGGTGTCTTCTTTCACAGCATTCCCATCTTCCTATCCAGAACAAGAAACATTCTTGTAAATCTAGCTACAAGTAAACTAGGTGGCTAGCATACCAATGTTCTGTGTCCCCTCGATGAGTCCACGATGAAACCGTTGAACTCCGGACGATATAACCCTCTGTGTACAACTGTTGAAATCCTGGGTCAACAATCCCTTGGGTCAAACTGTCGTCGAATCCTGGGCTAACAACCCCCTGGGTTAAACCCTTAAAATATTACAAAGAAAAATGTCAATACACATTGACTCAAGTATCCCGAACTATAGGATTACCCAAAAATGTACATAAACTAGAAAATATTCAGTATCTAGGATAAAGAAAAACTACATTGGCTCAACAGTGAGTCATAAACAGTATTATGAGCTCCAATAATTAAAATTCTGTTACACATGGTTGGTAACATAACCTAATATATACAAAACATACCTTTTTCGTAAAGGGTTAACTTGGTAGCCTTTCAAGGATGAGAACCACGTGAGATGATTCACAGCACAACAATATTCCACACTCCAAATGCTGTGAACTCCCGATTATTGCGTTAAAATCCTATATTAGATATGGGCTGGACCAATGACCATGGGAATTTACCAATTCACTAAAATTCCCCTCAAAATACGAAATGTCCATTTACCCACAATTAACCATGAAATAGAATCTAAAATCCCCTTTAATTAGGGTAAGCCGATGGGGCTAAATATTAAGAAAATTATATTTCGACACAAAAATCGTCTCTCGTGACTGAATACCCACTGACAGAAAAAAACAATACGTCAGCCGTCCAAAATGGCCGAAATCCCTTTCCGATAAATGTCAAGTGGGTTCAGAAATTCATCCTCAAGAATTCCCCACTATATAACTTAACAGACCATTTACGAAAGGTACCCTAAAAACTATATTTATATACAGTATAACTACATTTGGGAAACTGTTCCCGACACAAAAATTAATAAACAGCGATCGCAAAAAAATCCCTCACGACTTAAAATCGCTCATTATGAAACTACCTTACCTCGGGTTCTGAGCCTGATATTGGAACGTCCCACCAACATGACACTTGTCGGTGTTCTGTCGTCAAATGACGTTTATGTCATTCACTGTCACAATTAATAAACATTAATCCAATTCTGACAGCTATAAACAAAATAAACAAAGTCAAATCTTAAAGAATGGTTTCGTAAATAATTAATTAAACAAAGGTGAGACTATAATACATAATATATATAAATTTACAACGAAACTTGGTCTATTTTTAGGAGAATCTGGCAAATTAAAACAGTGAACACTCCACTACAAATATGACCATTGTACAAAGTATTATACTACCTTTTACTTAGTGGTGAGATGAAATAAATTATAATAATGATGTCCAAAAGTTAGAATACAGGTGAAATTAGTTAATGACAAAAATAATAGTGATATCATCAATACGATTTTACCCTTTTTTTTCGTATGATTAATCAGGTAAGCCAAAACAATGTTATTAATTCGTGGGGCCAAAAATGAACGTTACAGTCCTTCTCCCGTTTTATTTTTATTTACCAGATATTTTCGATACTTGAATCTAGTGCTGTTTTCAATCAGAAAATCTCTGAAATAATTAAAACGAAATAAGAACAAAATATATAAAAAATTATATGAATCCGTTTATCTGTAGTTAATTGTAGACCCTTTGATTTGGAGTTTCATTTAATGGCCAATTCTTCCCACTTTTGTTTGATATAATTTTCGGGTACAGTTGGAATAATGGTTCTAGTTCTAAATAGTTTGTCATTTTCTAAAAACTTTATGTATTCTTCATACTACTCCACAGCAGTATTTGCTCTCCGTTGTTTTTTCGCCTTGGAAATGGCACTGTTTTTAGGATATATATTTAAATTAATAAAAATATTGTAATATAAAAGTTATTATTAAACAAATGATTTATAGTACATACCCAGACATGTTTTTTGAGAAAAAACAAGCGCTTTAGAATAATATCACCACGCCACGACACACGCTGACATAAAATAACACATGTAACCTTAAAAAGTGGAAATATCAAATAAAAAAGAAGAATTTGACTAAAACTGAACCAGATTTCTTTAACAAATTAGCCTCTATACAGGTCCTGTTAAACATTAAATCTTGATTGTAAATATATTTGACCACAATTTTTTAAATAATTTAAAACTCCTATTTAAATTTCCATATCTGCCCTACTTCGAAAGAAAGCCGCATGTCGAGATTTTGAGTAAATTGAGTTAATGTTATATTTGAATACTATGAGGTCTTATTTTCTAGAAAAAATCAAAATTATCTTTATTTTTAAGTAAATATTATCAAAAAAAGTTATTTTAAAAATTATCTGATTGGTGTAAAACTGTTTTTTCTGCCTAATTTACTAGTAAAAAATGCCGCATGTATCAAATGTAAACTATGTTAATTAATTTTAAATGAAATAAATCTGATTTTAATATAGAATCGAATTTAATCGGTGTTAAGGATAATAGTACATAAAATGAAACGTATCGAATGAATGCCTATCAAAGAATGCCGTGCTAATCACCAAATATTCTTATGTGTCCCAGTTCGACGTATCGTTCTACGAAATATGAGTAGCACTCGTGAATCATGACAGGGTGGTCCTAGCCTAGCGATAAACGAAACATCCGAGTGGTTACAGTCGGCTAACCTGATAAATTTTCGCGTCCTCGCGAAGAGTAATCTGTAACATACAAAACAAACAAAATATTAATTAAACTGAAATTAATGAATGTGAGCGCGAATATTTCTATAACAAATATACGGCTCCACTAGTATCGCTTTCCGAAACTTTCGTAACAGTTTCATTTTATCTGAAGGACAAATGCCCGTATAAGCTGTCCTACAACGTTTGGACCCTGGCAGTTCGTCAACCACGTACCGATCGTCATCGAGTACGTTCCCAACTAGGGTCCTTTACAAAGGCTCAAGCTTCCTGCTTCGTCCGTCATTGGAGCATTTATTTGCTTGGCCAACCTTCAATTTTCTTAACTGAGCATGCTCATTATCGTAACACATATTTTGGTACCTCTGCGCATCCTATCGGGGTTATGATGGACAATCAATGCTATTCCTAACTGACAGGCCATTTGTAAACATATTGTTATTTCTATGTGTTTACAAAATAACAGACCTGTCAAAAACAACACAAGTTGTCAATCATAAACCCCTTTATCTTTTCAGAAAACTTATTTCTAATCATTTCCAAATCTGGACATTCGTTATCGTCACAGACTTCAGCCGTCAAACATCATTAACTCATCCAGGACTATCGAGATAGAATGAAGTAGAGACGACATAAACACTTTTTTGCCTTATAACAGATGAACGCACTTCGAGTAAAAGGAAAAGTGTAATAAAAATGACGACTTAAGAGTCGTACGTTGATTTATTTGAATTCAATAATTTTATGTTTGAAGATTGACGAAACGAAAATGTTTTTATATCACTTAATTAAAGTTATTTTACAAAAAGGCATTTATTCTCACCAACAGTGACTAGTATCGTGATAGTATCTCCTCTTCGTTCCATCTCAACATCCAAATAGTTCGAAGGGAGTTTTCCCTGTAGTGGAATTAACGGTCAAATTAATTCCCCATTTTACATCTGCTACAGCTTCGTCCCAACGATTTTCGTCATTAGCTGAAGCTATAACTGTTCACCGTTCTACTTGGCCGTAAGCCCGATGAGTCTAAGTAGTACATACTACATGTTTAACACCTAAAGTCAAACATACCTGTTTAACACCTAAAGTTAAATACACTTGTTTAACACCTAAAGTTAAACACACTTGTTTAACATCTAATGTTAAACATATCTTAACACCTAAAGTTAACAGTATTCCTTAAATTTTTTTTATAAAATCAGTCTCACAGTTGCAAATAAAACTGCGATGAACCCTGAACATTTCTATTACGTCATCTAGAAATTCAGTACAGGCACCAGCCCAGTTTTTGTATTCTTGTATCAATTTTAAAAATACAAATTTCGTAAAGCCGTTAACTGCTACGATGAGATAAGAGTTTTCCCCAATACTCTTATATAAATTTCTTAAAACCGTTAATCGATATGATGAAATACGAGTTTTCCTAACACTTTTATAAAAATTTCTTAAAGTCGTTAATTGATATGATAAGATACGAGTTTTCCTAACACATTTATACAAATTTCTTGAAGCCGTTAATTGATATGATAAGATATGAGTTTTTCTAACACTTATACAAATTTCTTAAAGCCGTTAATTTATATGATGAGATACGAGTTTTCCTAACACTTTTACAAATTTCTTAAAGCCGTTAATTGATATGATGAGATACTAGTTTTCCTAACACTCTTATACAAATTTAGTAAAGTCGTCAACTGCTAAATGACCTATCACGAGGGTGATGCGATTTACTAACATTAAAATTATTAGTCATGCTGTTTTTTGGGATAAACCATCTCTTTCCTTTTGCAGTTTTTGAAAGTCGTCTATTCTTTATACAATATTCTTTATAAATTTGTCGTTCTTCATTTCGTAATTATCTATAGGATCTCGTGACAAAACATTCATAATATTATTACAAGCGTTGCCTTGAAGTATCCGGTCATCTTCTTTAATATTTACAATCATTACGTCAAGTGATTGATCCGTGGGTATAATAGTACTTCGGCTCAGATCGTCTACGTGGCTGATCTTAGTGACATACACGGTATTCAATACCAAAATCGAATTCTTGAATTGATAGCCACTATCTTGCGATGCGAAGAATTAAATCTCGTTTTATACGGGTCTTACAAAGTAAATTACAATCGGTGACGATTTTAACTTTATGCCACTTAAAACTGAACTTTTTAAATGCGCATACAGCCGCCAAAGTTTCACGCTCATGAATAATATTTTTTCTCTTCTTTGGTTGTGGCTCTACTAAATATTATACTAGCCTATAGTGCTGTAATTTTGATGTATAGAAGTATTCCTACTGGTCCAACTTTACTGGTGTCATAATGTTCTTCAGTTTTCACTTATCTGTTATAAATAGCATATATGGATCGTTCTACTAGCTTCTTTATTTTTAAAATCGCCGAATTTCGTTGATATCCTCAGGTGCTGCAAAATCTGCTATAGTGTGCTGGGTGTGTCGACTTCCATTCCGATTTGGGCGTCCTTTGCGGTCATCCTGCCTCTTCTTAGAGGTCTTTCGTCCTCCTCTCCGTCATGGGTCTTCATCCTCTATCCACCGGTCTTCATCATCCAATCCGTTGTGGGTCCTTATTTTGTCATCAGCTGGTCTTTTACTTACATTTATGCACAACGTCCTGCTTCGTGTCCTAACAGATATCTGTGCATTCAACGAGTGGTTTCGGACACTTTGACCGAAAATTACATTTATTTTTACATTTATCATACTTTTAAAACATCAGGTTTTGTATACGGTTTAGTACTTCGTGTATTCGAAAGTGAATAACCTAACTCCACTTTCAGGAACGGCTTTATCAAACCCTCTGTTTTTTTTTTGAGTCGATACTTCAATGATACTTTCCTTACGTAGCATTGGTAGGTATCCTTCAAACAATGCCTCTGGTTTTTCGTAACGACCAGCGCGAGCAGAATTGTGGATGGTTACTTATGATTTCGTCTTAATATTCTCTCTATTACTGTTTCAAACTGTCTAATTCTAGCTTCATATGTAACACTTGCACTTTTTGACTGGAACAGGAATATAAGCCATGAGGTGCGCTTTGTACTATATTTTCTCGCGATATACTTAACTATCGCTTCTTTTTACGACCCCCTTCGTTAAAGGGTGACCTATTGTCACTACTGTCTCGTCTCGTCGGAATATAATTACGTTCAGATCGTACATCTACAGAGTCTAAAATATTTGCTCATTGTTCTTAACACGATCAAAATACCAAGTTCTTAACACTATCTTAACACGAATCACTGAATAACTTAACTAATGGTATCCGTTTTAGTTACGTAACAACTTAAGTTTCTGCACGATCTGAAAAGTATTTCACTTACGCCACGTACGTTTTTCTATAACAAAGGTAAGCAGTTAGTTCACCCCACACCTGAACTGTAAACTATGTTCATTAATTTTAAATGAAATAAATCTGATTTTAATATAGAATCGAATTTAATCGGTGTTAAGGATAATAGTACATAAAATGAAACGTATCGAATGAATGCCTATCAAAGAATGCCTATCAAAGAATGCCGTGCTAATCACCAAATATTCTTATGTGTCCCAGTTCGACGTATCTTTCTACGAAATATGAGTAGCACTCGTGAATCATGACAGGGTGGTCCTAGCCTAGCGATAAACGAAACATCCGAGTGGTTACACAAAATAGAGCCGCATGTAGACTTTGTCGGTCAGTAATGCAAGTTATAAACGCCGTATGTAGACACATGCGGCTTTATTTACTAGTATATTTCAATTTCTGGTATACTCATATTGTACATCCGGGTTTCTTTTTAAGTAGTCTTGTGAATTTTCGTCAGTATATCAGTACTAAATGCCGTATGTTATTACATCCGGCACTCTTCTCTTGTGTCCATAAAGACCTGCGCGAACCGTTACAACAAAACTATCACAACACAAATTTACTGTCAGTTGAATATTTAGTCTTTCGAAGTGGCGTGTTGTATTTTTTTAGAGATTAGTTTAACGTATTAAAAATATTTCTTTAATAATAAAGGTAAGTTAATTTTTCTTTTTAAGTAATAATGATAGCAACATGATTAATGATTGTATCAAAATTATGTTATAGAGAAACAAAGATGTTAGTGACATTGAATTTTGAATTTCCATTTTTTTGTTATAGATAAAATGAACCGAGGAAAAAAAATTGCAATGTTAGCGACAAAATCAACATCGCCATTAATTTTCAATGAGAGAAATCAGCAACATGAAACTAGTTTAAGAAAACGCCAGTCTCAAAAGCACCCTCCTGATGAAATTGAAAATTTAAGGCCAAGTAAAGATTTAAAAGTTAAAAGAAGCGGCACGAATACCTGCGCAGCTTAAGAAATATTATAATTAATTATAGACAGTACTTTTACAATAATTGAAAACCATGAAGCTATTTCTGTGGATTCATCTTTTGATATTGAAAATTTGATAATGACTGATGAAAATAATGTTCCTATTCTTACAAACAGTTTTATTGAAAAACATTTAATCAGTTTCACAAGTGAAGTTGTAGAAAATGTTAGTTAAGAAATTATTAAGACAAATAACATCACCAACCAGATCGTTATGAAAGAAATTGAATCCTTGCACGTACAGAATTTGACACAAATACGGGAACTAAACATCTTCGACAACATTGGACATATCAATGAGGAATCTAGGAAACTAGAAACAAATAGGATAGACATAGCAGAAGAAGAAACTAATCTATCACCTACCAGAAAAGAAGTATTCGCTATAGATGAATTTGCTACTACAAAACGAGGAAAAGGAAGATCAAGAAAAAAATATAAGTTTTCTTCAACAGGACGAAAGAAATTTTTTCATAACAATAAATTAAAACTGCATCAAGTAAAACCTGTTTCCAAGTACAGAGGCAAATGTTTTATGAAATTTAGTCAGGAGAGAAGACTAATAATTAACGAAAAATGTTGGCGAAAAAAATTTAAACAACAAAAACAATTTTTACTAGATTAAACAGAGACTCTATCAGTATTGAAAAGACGTGCAAATACGGTGGAAACGGATTTAAAAAAAAATATTCACCGAAATTTTCATTTAAAAGACGATTTGGGTGAAAAACAAAAAGTCTGCAAGAATTTTTTTCTAGGCACTCTAGGATATGCGTGCCATAATGATAGAATTCTTAGAAATTTGTCAAGCCCTCCAAAAGATAATCGAGGAACTTGGAAAAGAAAAAATCCAATTGATAAGAATATTATTGTGCAGCATATAAAGTCCTTTTCTCCTAGTGTATCTCATTATCGAAGAGGACACGCACCTAATAAGTTATAACTACCCAATGAGATAACTATAACTAATATGTATAAAGACTTTTTAGAAAAATTTCCAGATATACAAATTTCGTACGAATTTTATAGATCTGTAGTAACTAACGATATGAAAATATCATTTACCAAATTAGGTCATGAGCAATGCGAAAAATGTGAGGCTTTTGATCTCCATGACAAGACCCATACCAAGGATAACATAATCAATACATGTGATGGATGTATTTCTTGGAAAGAGCATAATAAGTTTGTACGAGAATCTCGAGATGAGTTCAAAAAAGATTGTACGAAGCAGCTAACTGATGAAACTACAGTCTACTGCTCTGTTGATTTACAGAAATTTATCATGCTGCCCCGGTTAGACATGTTTAAACAGGTTACTTTTACTTCAAGACTCATTGTTTTTAATCAGTCCTTTGTACCACTTGGGAAGTTAACAAGCAAAAATAAACCACTTGCTGTACTTTGGCACGAAGCTACTTCTGGTAGAAAAAAGGAGGACATAGTTAGTACCTATGACACATTTCTTGAAAGCTCACGTGACTGCAAAAACGTTGTTCTCTGGGCTGACAATTGTTTCAGCCAAAATAAAAACTGGCGTCTATTAAGCTACTTAGTGTACGCAATCAATTCAGAGAAAATTGCAGCTGACACCATTACAATAAAATATTTTGAGCCTGGTCACTCGTTTGTGTCAGCGGATTCTTTTCATCGCCTCGTGGAGCTGGAAATGAAGAAAACCCCAAAAATATACGACTTCCAAGATTTTGTCGAAGTTGTGGGCAACTGTTCAAATAGTCACACCATTGTGAAAGCAATGAGTTTTAGAAACTTCAAAAAGTAGCCTACCTTAACCTCTGATTACCAAATTAAAAAATTGAACTCAGTAAAATCTCTGCTCAAAAACATGGTAGAAATAACGGAGAAAAGGGGAGAGACACATTTATATTATAAAGACAAATTTAATGGTGACAGCAAAATTCTTTTCTTTATACCAAAAACCAAATTATCCATGCTGGCTGAAGCTCAAGAAAACTCTAAAGATCAAGGTATTACCAATAAGAGAAAACAAACAATATTAACAAATCTTGGTGACATCATTCCTTTGAAAAAAAAAGTTTTGGAAGGACTTGGCAGTAAAAAATAATTCATAGAGCATATTGAGGATAAAGGTTAAACATTTTAGTTTGAAATTTTAGTACATTTTTTTATTATTTATTTTTATTTCTTATTGAAATATAAGAGAATTTTTATTTGTTTTAAAACTCTACAATATTTTTCTGTGTTTACATTTATTATTTGAACTTCAATAAAACTTTTTTCGACTACTTTAAATAGTTATTATTTGTTTAACTAGGCAGATAAGTAACAGATTTACTGCTGAGGCGAAGCCGAGGTAATGAAACTAGCCATGTCAGTAATTATGTTTCTCAGCTGTGTAAAACATGTAATTTTTTCTGCGATTGTTTATAAAGTCTGTTTAAAAAAAAATGGAATTAAAATGGAAATCTGATTTAAGTAGGTATAACGGTTATAACTCACACATTTTTAATATTTATTCTAATCGTATTTTATGATTTTTTATTAATATATTAGTCTCCGATTGACATTAAATGTCTATTTCAGTAACATTTCTTGATCATAGAAGTAGCACTTTTACTGCCTAAGCAATAAAAATGATTTTTAATGCTTGGGCAGTAAAAGTGTTACTTCGATGATTGAGAAATGTCACTAAAAGTGACATTTAATGACAATCGGAGAAAAAATATTTTAATTGTCCTTATTTTTTTTTCTTTACAAGGTTTGAGGACGATCCCAATATAAACTCAGTCATTGAAATCTACCCAATTTATTTCAAATCTCAAAATTCCACTGAATTTTTAGATTTTTTGAACTATGTTTGTTACTGTTAGTCTAAACTCTGCACTTGTTATGCCTATCAAATAGGTGAAATCTTCACATGCGACTTTTTTCGCTAGTATTGTTTAAATTACTTAAGGCAAATTACCATATGTGACTGACATGCGGCTTTTTTACTAATGCTATTTAAATTTCATTAGTCAAAATGCCGTATGTCACAGTTTTCTTACTCAAATAATTTAAAATCTATTATATTTTTATAAGTTGTCAAAAACCTTTGTTATTAGACCAAAATATAAATTGTTTTTTTATTATTAGTTAAGGAATCATAAATATATCTCTACTTATCTAAAAACTATAAGCAAAATAAAAACACTCAAAATGTGGGACATATATAAACGCTTTTTATTCAAAACAAGAACTTTTTTACATGCGGCTTTTTTCTGAAGTAGGGCAGATATAGTGCTTAAATCTTTAATATTTACATGTCTGACCATAATAGCGCTATAAGTTGCTCTATTGCAGTAATCGAGTGAATATTTCGTGGCTATTATATTTTGTATAACTACCAGCAATATGGACTTAGTAGGTATTTGGTTTAATAAACAGAACTAATCTTCTTTATTATTCCTCGTTTATGGTGATTTAGAACGAACCATGCGAACATGGAAGTTAAATAAGCGAGCGAAAGCGTGTAAGTACCTAAACCCAATAATGGAATATTTAAAAATGTTTTTAACCGACTTCAAAAAAGGAGGAGGTTCTAAATTCGTCGGTTTATATATTTTTTTAGCGTGTTACGGATTCCAAATAATAGGCATATTTAACTTGTAAAGATAACAAATAATGCACCATATTTTACTATTATGATTAAATTATGTACTACCTTCATGATTGTTTATAGGAAGAGATAAATAAAAAGGCATCACTTACTTTTATAATTAATAAAACACAATAGCGACCACTTAAATATGTAATGTAAGAGTCCAATATTTTGTTTGCTTATTTTCTGGAATATTATTTCTTTTGAACCATGTGCTTCTAACCAAAATCGAATTTTATTTCGGATCTTTTAGCCCCAATAAAGTAAAATTATCTTTATAAGAAAAGAAGATATAATAATCAGAAGCCTGATATCACATTTTGTGGATTTTTCTTTTCTTACCTCTTTTCATCTTTTTTAACGGCCAACCAAGTTTTCTGTGGTTTCTGTCTTTCATTTTATTCTGTATAACGCTTATATTTATACTTTCCATTCTCTCTTTTAGGCCTTATTTTGAGCTGGTATTCTTCTACTGTAAATACAATAAATATATCTTATGTAGAAGCAAATTAATTGGAAATAAACTTACCTAATCATTACTACTGCCCTGGCTTTCTATAAGGTACCGATAAAGGTACGTTCATACTAGGATTACCGCATGTTATCATCACTCTGCATGGAACACTGGAATACCAAGTAAGACGATTCATATTCAGCTATACTTGTAAAGAATTGCTGCTTAAAATCTCTTCGTTCTTCACTCTTCGGCTACTTTACTTGACCAAACTGAATGTTGAGGCTTGGACTTCTCTTTATTGCAAACTAAGTACCACTTACAATTTGTAATCAATGCTACTGGTAGTTTATTTTAAGTGATTAACTATCCAGTAATATAGGCATTTAAAGGGTTCTACTCTTAATTGTATTGTGCTATATGCATGTATATTAGTTATTTCGTTCTTCATTACAAATACTGTTAACGATTGGTACCATTGAAGTAGTAATCATCTATTGCGCATGAATATTTTAATCTATAACTGTCAGTATCTCATTTTACTTTCAACTTTAACCTCTCTTTTCTGTAGCTAAACTGTAATATATAATTAAACTACTTCATTTTTCTGAAATGACGATGATTTTTTTTTAATGGCACTGGATAAAACCAAGAGGCCAGACTTATTGTAGTAATCCATAATTCTTTAATTGTTTTATCCACTATTGTTACATGATTACATTATTATTATATTTAAACTTACAGCTATCAAAATACCTGAGTTTGTAATTAATTATAAAAATTATCTATTTTTTTAATTATATGTATTTTTGATTATTTTTTATTTGTTTTATTTTTTTTGTATTATTTTGTTTTTATTTTTTTGTTTTGTATTATTTTTTTTTTCTTTTTTTCCTTGGTTTTATTTTTTGTTTTATCATTTATTTTATTTTTTCGTTTCAGGTTTACAATATTTTAAGGGTAGCTTAGCTACTTACAATCTTGTATTAGTTTTTTTAACAAATTCATACAATATTTTATAAACTTTAACATCGTTTAATGAAAGCAGAATATCAATGTTTATTGGTAGAGGTATACCAATATTAACTAATTATAAGTACATTGTGTCAGTATCTAGCGAATTTAGGACACACTCTAAAATTATATGATTGAGATCAGCAATTTCATCACAAATTAAACATAAATTATTATCTGATAGACCAAATTTTTCCTTGTTGGCAGGATGCATAAGCATGATTACTTCTCATACGACAAATAACTAGGATAAAAGACCTATTTATTTCGTTTTTGAACCAGGGACACTTTGGAATATAAGGTTGAATGTTTTTGTATTTTTTCCCTTTTTCTTCTTTAGAATATGCATCTTGCCAAGTTTTAAACATTGATAATTTAGATTTAGCAATAAAATCTGATTTTGGAGTTTTAATATTTTTATTAGTTCCCGAAACAGTAGCCTTTTTTGCTAGTATATCCACTTTCTCATTGTTACTAATACCTACATGAGATTTTATCCACGCCAACGAAATTTCTTTATTTTGTTTCAAACATTGGTAGTTAAGATTAAGAATTTCTGAGGCTATATAGTTGGTAGGACTGGTAACGTTCCATTTTGCAAAAAATTCTACTGCACTCTTACTATCAGTAAATATAACATACTTAGATTTATTTTCTTGAAGATATACGTTAAAAGCTTCTTTTATAGCAACAAGTTCAGCATTGTATATTGACATTGTACTGAGAAGTTTAAATCAAATTTCATAATTTTTATTAGGATACAAAATTGCACATCCTAATTCTCCCGTGAAAAGGAAAAACCTAGTAACTGATTTTTGATGATTTTTCAGGAAATGGAAAAGAAGGAAAAATGTTCACCAATCTGTAAGGTCATTAAATAATTTTTTTTTTTCGGATGGGAGAGGATTTAAAGGTACCTAAGCCCTTATTACTGTGTTTTCTTTTTAACTTGACTTTTGTTAGTTTTATGTTACCTACTATTTTTTTATTACAAATAAGTATTCATTTTACTGTGGAAAAAGCTAGTATCCTTGCTTATTAAATAAATATACAAGATTTTTGCCAAGGAAAAAGCTAGTATTGGCCATTGCTATAAAATTTGTTTCGACTTTTGGTTTATATAACTAGGTAAAACATAGCAAATTACAATTTGTTGTTTTTTAAATAAAGAGTAGACAGATTTGTAGTGGTTGGAAAATGTAATTTTAAAAAGTAAATATATAAGTAAGAAAATATTAAGAAGATACATAAAACATTAAAAGTTAAATTCGATTATTTAACCCATTACAGGCCAAGACAAGTAAAACAAGATATATTTATATTTTTTTTATTAAAGTGTATTTAAAATGCATAATTTAAGACATATTTCCAAAAAAAAAAAAAAAATTCTAAACATATTTGTTGGAGAAAAAATTGTGGGTGCGTGTACGCACATTGGCCAAAAACAGTTAATAATATTACAAAGAAAATTAATTTTTTTAAGTGGAAATTTTCAAAGCAGTCTGGGTGCAAATGCACTTTACACTTTTTACACAGATAAATACTGTTACTTTTGCAAAATCGACACTTTTTCCTTGCACTATTAACCTCCCCAATTATGATATGTCCGATGTTGTGAAATCTCATATCAGCTGGAAGAGCAGATTTAGAGGGTCTTCCATTGTTTGAATTTGATACTGTAGTATTTGAAGTAACATCTATATCCTTTCCGTCATGCTTTAGCAAGGAGAGTGCTAAGCTCGAGCGAAATTCTACTTATGACATTTTAAATGCATTCGCTATATTATAGATTTTTCAATTGCTTACCACCATGCTGCCTATCAGATTAGTAAACAAAGGCCACCACCATTTTTGCCTGTTATTCCGATGCGATAGTTGGAGATACCGTTATCATCGAGGTCTACCCCACCCATATATTTATTATATTGCTGGATTACATTTGGCTGAGGAATAAGTACTTCCTTGCGCTCCTTCCGGTTATAGCGTTTTGTCTGCATGAGTGGTAAAACATTACATGCATTTGTCATTACAGTGACTACAGAATTGTCATTCCATCTTGTTACCAGATCTCCCAAGTTTTGATCAAATGTGGAAGTATAAGAGCCTATTGCCTTTTTTGCCATGGCTTTTTTATCTTCAACTGGGCATTTAGCGGTTCGATTATCTCTCACTGTTCCGGTTGCAAAAAAGCTATTTTTTTTCAACCTTTCAAAAAGGACGTGAAAAAGTTATTGAAAAATATTTTATGCTGTTGTGGATTTTCTACCACAGACAATAGTTCTAAAACAACTCTTGTTCCTAATGGTTATACCGTTTTTGGCCAAGGTGCGTATACGCATCCATTACAAATATATGTCACTATGACAGTCGATTTGTAAATATAAGAAAAAACAAATTACAGGACTATCAAAATAAATGTTTTTTACTTACGTGATGCAAAAGAAAAAAAAGTTTAAAATAGCACATTTTCAAGAAAATATTTTAAATAAAAGAGTTTTCGCGCCTAAAGCAGCTTTAAATTTGAAAAAGCTAGCAAAAAGTCTTAGAATTGAGTGGGTCAGCTAAAAGACGATGTAATAAAAGTGGAAATACCTAGTAAATTACTTTGCTAGCTCTCTGTTACGAAACATTGTATTTTTATTTTAGGGTGTAAAAATAGCAAAATATGATAAAAGGAACTTCCAATTTAAAAAAAAATAAATTTATATAAATCAATTACAGGAAAGACCTAGTACAAAACTTTATAAAGTTTTTCCTACAAAAGTTAACAAAAATGTACTAACAAAAAAAAAGTTGCTCGATTTTATCCAAAAAAATACCGGGTTGCTAGGTTTTTCCAACGAAAAATATTTAAATTTGCGTTTTACTAGGTTTTTCCATGTAAAATAAATCCGTGAAATAAGCAAATTTTGAAAAAATTTGAATACCTATCGAAAGAGGACATCAATGGCTATTACAAAATCGATGCTAAGCATAAACCTAGTAAGTCACTTTACTAGGTTTTTGTTTTTCACAGGAGAATTGATTCCCAATTTTAGATCCGTCCGTATATATGTTTTCAAATGTATTCCATTTTTTTATTAAATCTTCTTTAAATGCGTGTTTAATCACTAAAGGGTTTTCATTCAGTAGATTTTTGTTTATATATGTTTTCAGTGGCGTTGTTAAAGCTGAAAAATGTAAGGACCATAGTGGAATTTCATTTTGTTGTTGGAGGTCTGGAATCATTTCAATGGTAGATAAAAAGTCTCTACTAGTAAAGGTAGTTTTTTCTTTGACCAATACTTATTTCCAGTTAAACACAGAGAAGATAAATTGGATAAAAGGGGGAGAAGAACCGAATTTTTCGACCTTTGATTTATTAAAAACTTTTCGGATAAAAATGTTCTTCTAAAATTGAGAGGATGTTCTGTAGTTTCTGATTATATTACAATAATTGGAGTACTTGGGAGAAAACCTATACTTAATCTAAGACATTTGTATTTTATTCTGTCCAATTTTTGCAAATGAGTATTTGATGCATCATTGTACAATATTGCACCATAGTCAAAAATTGATCTAATCAGCACCCTATAAAAAAGAATTGCTATGTTGGGGTCTGCACCCCAATTATATTTGGAAACAGTTTTTATTAAATTTACAGCATTTTCTGTTCTTTTTACAATATAATTAATATGTTCTTTCCAGTTTAGCTTCTTGTCCAATATGACACCCAAGAATGTATGACTACTTTTAAGTAAACTAAATTTTAAAGCTAGTCTAGGTACAACTGTTAGGAGCATCACAAGCACCTAACAATCGATATTTCTTGAATACGGTTTTCGATTTTATTGCTTTTTTTGTAAAAAAAAAGATAATTCAGAGGTGGTCTCATATAAATTTGGTCAAAATATAATAATTCCGTCCATATAAACATCCTCATACTCTTAATTTTTTATGTATGTTTAGCGATAATTCTTTACCATTTTGTCCTATTTCTATGATTCTTTTTTTGTTAGCAAGGGGGTACCTCAGGGGTATATAAATTTTGTCAAGATGTGGTGATAACATCTGCATGATTTTGAAGTCGGTTCTTTAAAATTACTTTTAATTTTTGTTAACATACCTGTATCATGATATCAATTTAAAAAACTAATTAGCATGCAGAAATCCAAAATTAATTTTATACGACACCTATTATTATCTTTATGGCAACAATAAATTAAAACTACTGGTAGCCTATTTATTGACATTTATATTAAAATAGGTAACTAATGAAAATAATTTAAAGGACGAGGTACGCATTATATGGAAATATTGACTGCTGTTAATGCTTACCATAGTTTGATATTTTGAAGTCTGCCATAGCACATAAAGAAATTATTGCTCATAACTGCATGTGTCTTTAAAAATCTATTCACTTAGACATATACTGTACTTGTAATGAAAACTAGACATGCCTTACAGTCAATTCATACAGGGTTATTCATATTTAAACGGGAGGTAGAGTACACTTAGCTGAGTTCAAAACACCCCCATACTTAGCCTTTAATCTTACTTGTTTCAGAAATATAGGGTATTTTATGATTTTTTGCCAAAACTAAAATCGGCCATTTTGTTTGAACGGCTAGAGATATTTTGATAAAATTTTGTACAAAAGTTACACTCTCTTAGTTTAATGAAAACCATAATATAATTTTAAAAAATTCCAGGAGCGGACTTCATTTTTTTTATATTACTCTTCTTAGTTAGAATATCACCCTGTATATCGGATCTTAATAAATGTTATTGCACATTTAAAAAGTACGTGTCCATCTATAAATTGACACATTTTAACAACTTATAGCTCGGGAATTAAAAAAGATATCGAGATGCAGTTTTCACTACAAGTTCTATATTTACTTCAAGTTTTTCTTGACATTATTGCCACATGTAATTTTTTTCTGGAAAGTGCCGAAAAAAAAAACGAACTTTTTTGAAACAAAATTGTGAGCTTTTTTTAAATAGAACAACCTATAATTTTTAACATCCTCGGAAAGACCATTTCTTCCCCTTTCCAAAAATGTAAGCATTTACTTTATTTTTTAGGTTTTTGGACACACCACACCATACATTTACCTTGGGAGCATCTCTTTCAAACTCGTTGAAAGCTCTAGGATTTTCGTCACCCCAAATCCTACAATTGTGTTTGTTTACGCGTCCACTTAAATGAAACGTTGCTTTATCTGACATTATTAGATTTACATTTGGTTGATCTCTAAATAAATCTAATAACGTCTCACACATAAAAACTCTCTTTTCAAATGCATGATTTTCAATTTTATGAAAAGTCTGAACCTTATATGCTTTAAACTTGATTACTTTTAAAATTTTATGCACCTTACTCTTTGACATATGTGTGGATTGGGCAATTTTTCTAATAGATATTTTATTATTGTTTCTTGCTAAAATTTCCCTTATCTGTATAACATCATGTAAAATAATATCTTGAGCGTTTTCAATTTGTCTTTTTTTTTTTTCTATCTAATGTTCCCGTTTCTTTAAACCGACTTACCCAGTTTAAAATAGAATTTCTGGTTGGCGAATTTTTTTCAAACATATTTCTAAATCTTCTTTGTGTATGTGTAATTGATCTACTTTCAATATAAAGTGAAACGCACCGGGCTTTTTCACATTTGGTAAACATTTTTTAATATCTGCTTTCTCTTGCACTAATTAATACAAATATAGACTTCTGTCAACTTGATTTGTTTTACATAGCACCCTTGATAAATTAGTAGTATTATTTATTGACTCATTCATATTCTATCCAAAGCTGAGTAAGTTAATTTACAAAAAGAGGAATATTAAATAGACAAAAAAAAAACAGATATAGGTACATATTGAAAACGCTTAAGACATTCTTTTAAATGATGATTTATGAATAAAGGCTTGCAAATAAACGTTACAAATACGAAGAATTTTATTCATCATAAGCCCTTAATCTGAATTGGTAAAAGTAATATTTTACGAAAATTTTAAACATTTAAGACTTTACAACCATTTTATAAAAAAATTAAACATTTCTCAGAATTTTAGTCAAAACCTCTTATCAATAAATTGTCACATTATCGCTTTTAAATTGTGATACTTTACGTTTAGAAGTTATCGATATGGTTTCATAAAAAAGTAAATTTTCCCAAAAAAATTTAATAAATGCTTAAAATGAATACATTTTTTGAAAGGGAAAGAAATGGTCTTTCCGAGGATGTTAAAAATTATAGGGTGTTCTATTTAAAATAAGCTCACAATTTTGATTCAAAAAAGTTCGTTTTTTTATTACATGTGACAACAATGTCAAAAACTTGAAGTAAATGTAAAAGGTCTAGTGAAAACTGCATCTCGATATCTTTTTCCGTTTTCGAGTTATAAGTTGTTAAAATGTGTCAATTTATAGTATTATAAATCAGAATTTACAATATTAAAATTAAATATTTTACTCTATACTTTTAAATGTCTACTCAAGTTAGGTACCATCTTCATTTTTTTTTTAACTACAGTATTTTCCATTAGGAAATTGAACATCTACACAGGACCGGGCTTATTCATTCCTCTCTCCACGTTCATTTTATTTGAAAATTAAAATGAACTAAAACTCTAATGAAATCAAATTTAAAAGTTTAAAAACTAGGTATTTTATAAACGAGCTAAAAACTCAATTTAGTCAACTGCCAATATGCGCCAAATTCCGTCCTAAACATGATTAATGTAAAATTGTATAATACCAGTAGGCTTGTGTCAAATAATATCATTTATTTTATGTACAGTATTTTGAGCTAAATTACTGTTGTAAGTTTCTAATGGTATGAAAATAAGTATTTTAGAATGCAGTTTCAATTTAGTAATGAATAATATGCAGACATTTTTGTGTTCGGTTTTTGTAACGGAAACGGCAGAGCAGCAGTAAGAGAGTATCGCAGCCGCTTTCCTAATCGCCGTTTACCAAATTCTAAAACATTTTTACAGGTTTTCGAATTCAGTAAGCAACATGGAAAGTTTACAACTACAGGTAAACATGAACATGCTCCGAGAAATAATCTTCGACAAGAAGAGGAGATTTACAGACAGCTGGAAATAATCATTCTACCACTGTAAGAAGAATTAGTAATGAATTAGCAGTACCGATAACAAGAGTATGGAAAACTTTAAAAAAAGAAAATTTGCATTTAGTTAATGTACAAAAAGCACAGCGACATGAACACGGAGACGACGTACCCCGCTTATCTTTTTGTAGATGGACTATGGCCCACAGAAGGACAATATCGAGAATTGTTTTACTGATGAATCCCAATTTACACGTGATGGGATTAATAACATTAGGAATGGTCATATTTGGGCAACTGAAAATCCTCACACTGTATCACAAGAACATTCCCAATATAGATTTTCTATAAATGGATGGTGTGGTATTTATAAAAATCATTTAATAGGCCCTCATGTTTTTGAAGGCAGATTAACAGCTGAAGTTTATTTAAATTTCCTTAGAGACATCCTGCCAAATTTGTTAGAAGGGATTAATACCAGAGGAATGTGATTTCAACACGATGGTACTAGACCTTATTTTCAAATACTGGTCAGAGACCATTTAAATAATCGTTTCCCAAATAGATGGATAGGTCGAGGCGATCCCTCAATTCACCACCAAGATCTCCAGATCTAACACTTCTGGATTTTAAATCAGAGGTGTACAACGAAGAAATGAATACCCAAGCCCAATTATTGGAAAATATTAATAATGTAAATAACAACATTAGAAATAAATCGAAAATAATTAACAAATCAGTGAAAAACCTGATAAAACGTTCGCAAAGGTATATTGACGTTCATGGTGTTCATTTTGAAAATATACTTTAGTTTTAATTAATTATTTGTTTCTGTTAGTTTGTTCTGTTACTTTATCAAATAAAGTGAGTCCGGTCCTGTGTAGATGTTCAATTTCTTATCAAAAAATGCAGTAGTTAAAAATAAATGATGATGGTACCTAATTTGTGTAGAGTTTTAAACATACAGAGCAAGATATTTGATTTCAATTTTGTAAATACTGATTTATAATATTGTAGTCGCCATTATAAAAATTTACTGTAAGAAAATCAAGATGAGGCCATTAAATATTATTACATTGATTTATTTAATGATCCACGTACTATTTAAATGTGCAGTAACATTTATTAAAATCCGATATACAGGGTGATATTCTAGCTAAGAAAAGCAACATAAATAAAGAGAGTCCGGTTCTGAAATTTTTTTAAATTAAATTATGGCTTTGATTAACCTAAGAGAGTGTAACTTTTGTACAAAATTTTATCAAAATATCTCTAGAAACAAAATGGCCGACTTTAATTTTGGCAAAAAATCATAAAACACCCTATATCTCAGAAACGAGTGGGATAAAAGGCTAGGTATGGGAGTGTTTTGAATTCAGCTAAGTGTACTCTACTTCCCATTAGGCTATGTCGGTTTAAATATGAAACATTCTATATATTTTATGTTATAAATAACCTTCTTGGGTTAAAAAATGAAATCATTTCTGCCAATCCACCTTTTTATGTTCTATGAGGGTCTAAATAATCTATATAACTATATTTTAATAACTTTGTAAAATATTAGAAAGCATAGAAGTTAAGCAGCGTGATGTCGGTCACCATTTTGATGGGTTGGTTGAGCCCGGGGCCTATTTAGACGGTGGAACGTATGAGTTGAATGAATAGGAAAGAAAAGAGCATATAAATCGAAGCACAATAAGCACATGGAGCTGAGGTGTCACCATGCTTGAACCCCATAGGAGAGGAGGCTGAAACTCAAGCCTACTTAGAGAGTCTGACCACTCACGAGAAAAGTAGAGGAATAACTGAAAAAGAGGGAAAAAATATACTAGTAAATTTAATTATACAATCCTAAATCCTTATCAAATCATGAGAAGAAATGTAAAAATTAATTTTAAAAAACTAACTTTTAATTTGTGCAGATGTCATTAAACATTGATATTGATTTTTTTTAGATATCATCATCAGATCTTGACCGAACATATATGGGACCAGCCCTGAGGTACCCCTTTCTAACAAAAAAAAAAAAGAATTATCGCTGGACATACATAAAAAAATATATTTGAATAAATTGAGAGCCTCCTCCTTTTTTAAAGCCTGATAAAAAGAAATAAAACATTTATTTTAAAAATATTTAATTTGAACAATTTTTTTTCGAGGTACACAGTCGCTTTTTAATTCTCTCATTGAATATTAAAAACAGTCTTGAACTCTTGAACTCCGAAAATGTTTTTATTGTAGGGAAAGAAACGACTGTGACCTTTAAGATTTTTATTTCGTTGCAAAAAAGTAAAAGCGATATCTTTTCCCTTACAAACACTTACTTAATGAGAAAAATCTACTGGATCACGAGTTAAAGCGACAAAAAACAACCTTTTAAGTGATGGATCGGCTTTCGGGATGATAACAAGTAAAAAAAGCCAGTTTTTGTTTTCCCAGTTGTGTATGCTTTGTGTCAACCAGATGAAAGAAAAAGTGGTATCTGCCAGAAGCTATGTATTTACGGGGAAACTATGTACATACATTACATCGAGTGGAAATAAAATCCATATTGGTATATAAAATTTATACACTGGAGAAATATAATAAAATTATACAATTATAAAAATTAAAATACACTGTGTCGAAAAAATAATAAGGAGCAAAAGTAAATGCACAATCTATAGAAATACATCTGTATGGTATTACAGTGCTGTTAGCAGGAGATTTTCAACATACCTTACCGGTAATACCTAGAGAAACCGGAGCTGATGATATTAAAGTCTGTCTAAAAAGAATAATATTGTGGCACGCTGCAGAAATACGGAATGGTTGTAAATTTGCTGCGAAATTTTCTAATCTGTTATTAAAAATAGGAAACGGTGATATTTCATCCAAAGACAGTACGATAATTATCCTAGACGAGCTATTCACATATTAGCGACTACCATCCCTCCAATCGCTACCAAAACCCAAGTAATCTAATCTAGTTCGGTAATATATAGTCTTTAATTGGATATCGATTTCGGCTAAATGTAGAAATAAAAATTCATATCGAGATTGTACATTAACAGGATTATGATTCATTAATAATTCCTGCTTTGAAATGTGTCACGCCAGAGGTGAAATCAGAGGAATATTATAATATATTTTTGTTATAACGAGATGCACTTTATTTAAGATCAAGATAAAGGGCATTACTATCTTTAAATTTTTTAATAGAAAGTGGGGTCATGTGATACCTTATTTAAAAAGTATTTTCATTATATTTTCTTTTATGCAAACAGTTTTATGTTTTCGGGAAAACTTTCATTATTACTTCTTTCTGCTAAGTGATAATTCTTCCAGCCCTAGCAAATAACATGAATTAAACAACCATTTCTTCTAAAGGATGAAACTTTCAATCTACTAGCCATTAAATGTCAGTAAATAATGTGTTATATAATATCATTAAAATTATTTTGAAGTTTCTTTAATTTATAAAAAGCGTTTCTTTAGTAAATAGGGTTAGCAAGAATACTTTTTATATTGAACAATATTACTATATCGAAAGGGTTACAAAGTCGGTTAAATGGGAAAAAAATGTACTATTGCAAGAATAATTTAGTGATGTTTTAAAACCGAGAACATCAGGACCATTTTCGATTGTATTGCCTTTATTTTACAAATTAAAAAAAAAATGTAATTAAAATTTTTATTTGGTATTAAGTAGCGCTTAATTTACCGTAGACAGATTACGGACCTGTATTTTTTATTCTATTTTAAAAAAGTACTTTTAATCCTAAATTCAACCATGCAATACACATTAGTAGTTTAGGACGTTTTGATATTTTTTATTATTGCTATTGCAAGGTCACTATTAATTTTATTGTTTTAATATAGACCTGTATTTTTACTAAGATTACTACCAGAACTACACTCGCAAAATTATTTTTAAATTAATCGCCGTTTCGTTACATTTGCTTCCTTTACCAAAAATTTAGTAGCAATCGTACCTGAGCTATATACACATAGAAAAAAAGGTGTACTATATTCAAGATGTATGGTCTTATTTCAATGCTTTGTTGTGTTTGCATATCTGCAAGTAAAACTCGTCTCGATTTGAAATTCTAGTAATATTTGTTCAACAATAGCTAATAAGCCTTGCTTCAAGATTAGAATCAACTTGCCCTAACCAAAATACCTCTAATTAAATTAAGAGTATCTATTGCTCAATTGCAGTATTATGTACTTACTTAAATGAAATAGTCTTACACTTGTTTTAAATATACTTAATTTATATTCAATAATACCTTGTTCTTAAATCCAATACAACTTAATTTGTTACAATAATAATATGATCTTTGACATATATGTATTGATTTTGGTTGACTTATAGGATAGTTTCATTGAAAAAATTAATAATCTTCAAATAAGAAGTCTTACACTTTTTTTAAATATACTTTATTTATATTCAATAATACCTTTGTCTTAAATTCAATACAACTAAATTTGTTACAATAATAAGTTTATGTCAATAGTTGGTAATGGTTGGTAAGGTGATGTTGTTGTGTGCACTTGGGTCCCGCTATTAATATAAACTTTTCTTAATGCAAAGTAGCTAAATATCTTTGTAAATGCAAAATCTGGATGGATGTGTAGTTTAGTTCCAGGAGCAATAAGGGGAATTTAATTAAACCATTATTTTTCGAGTTTTTCTTAATTATACGATATTGAGGTTTTGTCGTCCAAAACGTGCACCAAATGCAATCTAGGCATATCTCAAGAGTCCAGAAATGTTACTTGTGATGGCTGCAAGACTGAATTACATGAAAATTGCAGTGGTCTTTCGTCAACTGAATTGCGATGTATACCACTAAAAACAAGAAATTTGATATTTATGTGCGATGGTTGTCGTCAAGGATTCAAACTGTTGCCTCAGCTGATGCAACAGATCGCTGACTTGAGCAAGGAAGTCTCTTCTATTCGTAACCAAATGAACAATGCACCTAACGTGGAAGGAAATAATTCAGATGTCGAATCTCTCTGTCATGAAGTTAATGATAGATTTATTCGTAGTAGAAACATTATGCTTTATAACATTGATGAATCCCTATCGCCAAATATTGCTGAACGAGTTAAACAAGACACTGTGGGTGTCAGAAATGTTTTGTCGGGGATGAATATTAACACTGAAAACATGCAGGTGATGAACAAGGAAAAAGGCCTATAAAAGCTATTTTCCCGGAAATGGCTACTGTTCAAGAGATCCTAAAGAAAAAGAGATTATTATCAAGCAAGGGGCATTACATTTCGGCGGATTTAACACCAATGCAAAGGAATTTATTAAACAAAGCAAGAGATGAACTAAAATCAAGGCAAGCTAATGGTGAAACCAATATTACTATAAAATACGTAAAAGGCATCCCAACAATAATAACTGTCTCCACTTTGACAAAAAAGTAAGAAATATTTTATGTTATTATCAGAATGTCGGTGGTCTACGATCCAACCTGTCACAGTTTAAAAACTTAGTGTTACAGAGTTCGTATGAGGTCATAATATTATCAGAATCCTGGTTAACAAATGACATAAGTGATGATGAATTATGTATCCAAGGGTACTCTATCTTTCGTTGTGATCGTTCAATTCATTCTAGTGCTAAAAATCGTGGCGGTGGCATATTTCTAGCTGTTAATAATAAATATAAGCCAAAATTAATTAATACAAATCCTCAAGTTGAACAATGTTATGCTGAGTTAGTTGCGGGTACTTGTAAGTTTGTTGTTGGTGGTGTTTACCTTCCTCCGAATTCAACAGCAGATAAATATATGATTCATGCAATGGAAGTTGAAAATTTGATGAAACGTTATGTAAATCACTCTTTTATAATTGTCGGAGACTACAATCTGTCCGAAGCTTCATGGTCAAATGGCAACTTAGTAGTGACTGTTCAGTGTCCAATTAACTCACCTGCTTATGATTTATGTGAAACATTTAGTTTCTTAAATTTGTTTCAACTAAATAATATTTTAAATAGCCGAGGCATTCTCCTGGACTTAATTTTTTTCAATTTAAAAGATGTACTAATTTCTTCAGCAGTTGATCTACTGCACCATAATAGTATACACCACACAGCATATATTTTTAGCATTCCTACTGAACTCCCTACTAAAGCATTGGATGTTGAAGATAAAGTTTTTGATTTTTCACAGGGTAACTATGATGCTATTAATTATTATCTATCTACAATAGATTGGGCTACTTATTTAACCAATACGGATGTCAATGTTGCAGTACAACAACTATATTATGATGTATTGTACTATTCAATGCACTCTTTTATACCCACAAAGATTATACGCAATACAAAATGTCCAACTTGGTATAGCTCTGAACTAAAGAGCTACATATTTATTTATTTATTTATTTATTTATTTATTTATTTGGGTTACACCATCCAACAGTATAAAACCAATTACAGGATGGGCACAAAAATAATTACAATTACAGTATAATTTACATCATAAAAATGATAACAAAATATTAAATACTAATAATAGCATAAAAATATGTAAACAAAAAATAGTTTAATAAACGTTTTTAACCATCATAAGAAAACGCAAAAAAAAACTCCGTTAGGAGAAAAAATTACGTCGTCCTATGATAATTAACTCAGTCCACAATTAAGCGTTTTATTTCTTTAATTGAAATAGAAAATAAATCAACATCATTTTGAAGTTCACAAAAATTTTGATACATAAAATACATTGGAGAAAATTTTAAAATATTTGTCCTGGGTGTTTGAAAATAGAAATAAAAAGGGGAGCGAGTTCTGATACTAGGAACATTAAACATTAGTTGACGAAGTAGTTCGGGACAGTCAATTTTAAAATTTAATAATTTGTAAAGAATGCAGATAGAATAACATTTCCTACGAGTACGTAATTCAAGGATATCAAATCTATTCAGCAAGATGGTTTGCGGAATATTGCGAGTAGGGTAGACGCCATCTAGCTTGCACCACAAATATTTGACAAATTTTCGCTGAATTTTTTCTAATGCTTGGCTATATACTTCATATCCAGGACTCCAAACAATGGACGCATATTCTAGCTTACTACGTACAAAAGCGTTAAAAATAGTTTTTAAAGTGTTAGGCTCAGAGAACTGGCGTCCATTTCGAATGACAAAACCCAAATTTCTGTATGCTTCTTTTTGAATAGTATTGACATGTTCAATAAAATTTAACTTAGCGTCGAAAAGAACACCAAGATCTCTAAAAGAAAGACATTTATTGATGGTAATATTGTTGACAGTGAAATTATACTCAATCGGATTTAGTTTGCGAGTGAAGCTGATAGAATTGCACTTAGATATGTTTAGTGGTAAGTTGTTAGAATTACACCAAAGGTTCAATTTATTTAGGTTCTCCTGCATAATCAAACAGTCATCAATACTAGAGATTGATTTAAACAATTTGAAATCATCGGCATAGAGTAGAGTATTACATGATAGGTTTTCAGTAATGTCATTTACAAAAATGGAAAATAAAAGTGGTCCTAGAACTGAACCTTGAGGGACACCGGAAGAAGCTTTTATACAAATTGACTGAAAACCATGGTATTCAACTTTCAATTTACGATTACTTAAATATGATTCAAAGAAACGCAGAAAAGACGTAGTGAGTCCAACAATGGAAAGCTTGTTCAAAAGTATACTATGATCGAGGCGATCAAAGGCCTTGGAAAAGTCAGTATATATAGTTTCAACCTGGCCACCCCTATCAAGGTTTTGCGCAACATATTGTGTAAAGCATATCAGATTGGTCTCTGTGGATCTGCCTGGAAAAAAGCCGTGCTGTGCCGTAGATATAATCGATTTTACATGAGCGAAAAGTATTTCATAAATGACATTTTCGAAAACTTTTCCAAAATTGCTAAGGATGGATATAGGTCTGTAGTTTTCTATGATAGATTTGGATCCTTTCTTAAAGATTGGACATATTTTAGATATCTTCCAATTACTTGGAAAATTGCCTTCTTGTAAGGACATATTAAAGACCATGGTTAAAGGTTTGGTTAAAATATTTGCACAATCTCTTATTAAAAATGCCGGAATATCATCTGGGCCTCTAGTATTTTTAGGTTTCAATCTTTTAAGACCTTTCATGACATCCTCTTCTGTAAGTAGCGGAATGTTACAACTGTTAATATTAACAACATTATCTAGTTTAGAAATATCAATTTTAGACGAATTAGTGTACGATGACTGAAAATATGTAGCAAATGCATTGACAATGTCTTGTGAATTATTTAAAGGATTATTATCAAAAGTCATATCATTTGGAATACTACTGCAGTTTTTCCTTGAATTTATATACTGCCAAAAATAATTGGGGTTAGAAGATATTCTATTCTCAATATTTGTCAAATAATTCCTGTAATTTATTGAAATATCGCGTTTAATTTTGGACCTAAGAATACTAAACTCAGTATAAATTTCAGCCTCTAGTGTCCTTCTATACAAACGATAAAGAGATGATTTTTTCCTCAAATCCGAAATTATACTTCTATTAAACCAAGGAGGGTATTTTGAATTGCACCTTGGTACAGTTTTTGGAACATTAGCGGCAATTGCGGAATTTGAGAAGAAGAAAGCACATAAATTATATATGCAAACCAGAAATAATAATGATTATTTATTATTCTCCAACTTAAGAATAACATGCAAAACACTAACTGATGAATGTTACCAACAATATATTGCAAGGATTGAGAACAATATATCGACAGACCCTAAATCATTTTGTCGCTTTGCTAAAGATAAATCAAGGGGTGAATTTCCGAATAAAATATATCTAAATAATAAAATTAGTAATAATGGCTGTGATACTGTAAATTTATTTGCTGATAATTTATCTACAGTTTATGTCAAGACTGATTGTAATGTACCTGTATTAAACTATAAAAAAACCATTAATGTAAATAATGTAAAAGTGACCTTGAGTGAAGTTTTTTCTAAAATTTCTCAATTAAAAGACAGTTTCTCTTGTGGTCCAGATGGAGTTCCATCTTACTTTTTAAAGAGGTGTGTCTGTACTGTTAGTACTCCTATTTCTATTATTTACAATATTTCACTTGATTCAGGAGTATTTCCGAATTTTTGGAAATACAGTTTTATAAGACCAATTTATAAATCGGAATGTAATCGTGACATTAAAAATTACAGAGGAATATGTTTGCAATCTAACATTCCAAAAATTTTCGATTCACTCATTATAGAATATTTGTCATGGGAATGTAAAGGGCTAATAATTGATCAACAACATGGTTTTTCACAAGGAAAATCTACAGTAACTGCCTTGTTAAGTTATCAAAATAAATTATTGAGTGCTTTTGAAGGGGGGTATTAAGTACATTCTGTCTATACTGACTTCTCAAAAGCATTCGATAGAGTTAACCATGAATTGTTGATCGCCAAGTTGAGCTCATATGGTATAAATAGTAAACTTTTAAATTGGCTATCTAGTTTTTTAATTGGTAGGTATCAGTGGGTCAAAATTGGGAATCACATTTCTTATTTGATTGAAGTATTGTCTGGTGTTCCTCAAGGATCCCATTGTGGCCCGCTTCTTTTTAATCTATTTGTAAATGACATTGCATGTTGTATAAAAAAGTCTCAGTTCCTATTATTTGCAGATGATTTAAAAATCTTTAAAATTGTTGAAAGTATATCTGATTGTTTTGATTTATAGACTGATATTAACAACCTAGCATTGTGATGTAATGTAAATTGTATAAATTTGAATTTAAGTAAATGTTTTTATATTAAGTTTAATAGGTGCCATACTAATATAGACTATACTTATTGTATCAATTCATTAGATCTTGAATTAGTGACCAAAATAAAGGACCTTGGCGTAATGTTTGATGAAAAACTTACTTTTTCAGAACACATTACAATGATATCATTAAAAGCCAGAAAGTTGTTGGGTTATATACAAAGAATCTCTAATGGTCTCTCAATAAATTCTTTTAAAATTCTTTACTGCACTCTTGTTCGTTCTAATATGGAATATGCAGCTGTTGTCTGGAACCCTTATTATTGCATTCACATTAATAGACTTGAAGCGGTTCAACATAAGTTTCTGAGATGCTCAGCATATAAATTAGGAGTGCGTATAAATAATTAAGATTATGATTATGCTAACCTATGTTCCAGATTAGAAATCACAACTTTGCAGAACCGGAGAACTCAATTAGATCTATGCTTCCTATTTAAACTTTTGTCTGGGTCAATATATTCTCCTGATATTTTATTAAAAATTGGTCTTAATAGTATATTATGCAACGATCATGTAATGATGGTTATTAATACACGAGCATTAACCGGGATACGAAACGAGCCAAAGGCGAGTTTCGTATGGTTTATGCGAGTGTTTTAATAACCATTACATGAGAATTGCATACGCTATTTTTTCTACACCCGATAAATAATCAAGACCTATAAATATTATATTTATATTGGTATTGAACACAATAACAGTAATTACTCGTATTTCTATAAAAAATTCTACAAAATTGTAATTAATGGTATTACTTCAGGTATTGGTATTTCCCTAGATTTTTGCGGTAAAATATTTTGTACTGTATTTTCTGCTCTCTCCGATATGTGTGGAGGAGTCTTCTATATCGCTAATATCAGACATTTTAATATTATAATTATCGAAGTTTAGCTACCTACGAAAATTTAATACGTTTTGACAACTAAAATAATTACATAGGAACCTAGGACAAACGTCAAACAGCATGCTTGATTGAAAAATTGTAGGTTTCTATTGATTAAAAATCTGTATCGTAATGAAAAATCTGTATCATAATGGGTATCATTATGAAACGGATTATGGGCATATAAGTGCATTATTATAATACGGGTGTAGAAAATAGTATATTATGCAACGATCATGTAATGATGGTTATTAATACACGAGCATTAACCGGGATACGAAACGAGCCAAAGGCGAGTTTCGTATGGTCTATGCGAGTGTTTTAATAACCATTACATGAGAGTTGCATACGCTATTTTTTCTACACCCGATAAATAATCAAGACCTATAAATATTATATTTATATTGGTATTGAACACAATAACAGTAATTACTCGTATTTCTATAAAAAATTCTACAAAATTGTAATTAATGGTATTACTTCGGGTATTGGTATTTCCCTAGATTTTTGCTGCAAAATATTTTGTACTGTATTTTCTGCTTTCTCCGATATGTGTGGAAGAGTCTTCTATATCGCTGATATGAGACATTTTAATATTATAATTATCGAAGTTTAGCTATCTACGAAAATTTAATACGTTTTGACAACTAAAACAATTACATAGAAACCTAGGACAAACGTCAAACAGCATGCTTGATTGAAAAATAGTAGGTTTCTATTGATTAAAAATCTGTATCGTAATGAAAAATCTGTATCATAATGGGTATCATTATGAAACGGATTATGGGCATATAAGTGCATTATTATAATACGGGTGTAGAAAAAATTAATAGTGCAACCAGAGCTAATGAAACTTTTTTTATTAGACACCATAGACAAAATTACGGCTTTTATAGTACATCAACACGATTGGCTAGGAGTGCTAACAGTATAGAAATAGACTTGGATTTTTTTGGTTCCTTATATCCTTATATCCTTATATCCTATTTTAAAAGAAGTATTGCTAACCACTTTCTTAATGACACTTGAAAGTACTGTTATTGTCTGCCTTGTTTATCAAATGTTTTAATCATATGTTTTAATCAAATGTTTTACATGATACAATTTTTGATGTTGTTTTTTATTTTGTATTTGTGCATATAACATATATTTTTATATTTTTTATTGTAAAATTGGGTTTTCCCGTAAATAAATAAATATAATATTTGACAAAAATATATTGATTTTGGTTGAATTATAGGATAGTTTCATTGAAGGAATTAATAATCTTGAGGTTGTTCTTGCTTTTTAATAGGGTTCTCACTGGCACCTATCCACGGAAAAACATTTTTATAAATTGTTTTTAGTTAATATACCAAATTCCTGTCTTCTAAGGTGTCCCTCCCACCTATAATTAAAAAAATAATTTTATAACTTCAAAATCTAAATGGAACATAAAAGTTTGTCCTAATAACATGAAAGGTCGTATCTACAAAATGAATATTTTTAGTAAATGTGGGTATGTAGATAAGTACGTTCTTTTAGACTTCGCAAAAAAGTTTTGCAAATTTTACTAACCTTTTCTTATAATTATAGTAAATATTTTTTAATGCAAATAGGCCTTTATTATTTTGTGTTATAATAAAATAGAATATAAGCTTATTAATTTGTAAAAATCTTGAAATCAGAATTTTCGTAGATACGACCTATTGTCATAGCACGGCAGAAGTTGTCTTTCCAAAAAGTCGTCATCCAGCATCATAAATTTTTTTACTTCTATTGCAGTTTTCGTTTCTTATGATTATAAATTTGCTTATATATAATAATACCTAACAAGATGTGAACTAAATATACTTATATTTAAATATTGGTATCAGGTCGCTGAGGCCCCATTCATTTAACTAATATTCCATTTCAATTTAATTTATTCATACACTTATTAATTAAATCACAAAGAATTTCTAACAAAAAGTAAAACCCAACCCTAACGATACGATGCAAACCTGTAGACTATGGACAATAGGATGAACACGTGCTAATGCCAATTTGCCAGATTCTCTATGAATTCGTTGTTTCTCTGACTTCCGAATAATCGAATAATCAGTATCACATGTGCCAGTCATATATCTACCGTATCAGTGCAGAGGTTGCATTTTAAAATAAGTTTAATTGTGTTTTTAATGTTCAGTTTGTTTACTTGATCTTGCTGACGATTGTGAGCTTATTTTAAATTATTCTGGTAGTTTTTAGCTCTAAAAGCTGTAATATCTCGTATTGTTGTATTCCAAATTGTTTTGTGAACACTCTGAAATCCTAATAACGATTTATTTCAAATTTTAGTATTGGCTGTTCGCAGTCCGTTTTTCAAGAACAAAACAACAAATTTGTAAAAACTATTTAGTATGTTATAATCATCTTGAAGACAAGTTTAAAGTTCCTGGTACACGCAGAGATCTAACAGTTTTTTTATTTGTTCTAGTACAAACTTTTTCAAGACGTTTGGAGTAGCGGTATTGCATCGTTGAAGACAAAAACTGCTTAGTTAGGGAAGTAATAGTCACTGTAATTTTTGCATTCATGCCTTACTTTCCCTGCTGCCTAACACATTTGATTTTTATATTGATTTAGTTCAGATTGTTACTTTTACTGTTTTTTATTTGTTCTAGTACAAACCTTCTTCAAGCTGTTTGGAATGGCCATATTGGATTGTGGAAGACAAAACAGCCTAGTCCGGGAAGTATTGGTCAGTGTACCTTTTTTATTTATGCCTCACTTTCTGTAAGATTTAAAGGGTTCAGGTTCAGGGTGTTGCCTGATTATATTGTAGTTTACCACTTAATTTACCAGACAGTTGCAATTTTTTATTCTAAATACTGAAAGTGCCAAACAAACATAATTTTAAATGCACTGTTTTGCATTTGCTAATTTGGCTTATTACATGAAAACATACTGGTATTTTACAAAATAGGGCGGACCAGTTTAATTTTGAGAAAAAATTGACTTAGCCGCTTTTTTTCTTCCTGCGCACTTCTTGATTTATAAGTTTATTATTATTTATTTTTTGTTTTAGATAAAACTTTTCAACCTCTGTAGACAATAACTTAACTTTTCAGCTAATTAACAAGCTACATTTAATTATTCTATTTGTATGTTTTTTTGTTTTAATAAATTAATTTTGTTGATCAAGCTTTTGAATTTTTTGTGTTTTAATAAAATATTTAAACTTGTAGACAAGGTAGGATTGATTCGTACTACTTATTTTTTTGCATCATTGTAACAAATATAATTTTATTGCTACAATAACGTAAAAAAGAAGTTAGTTAAACTAAATATTGAATGATTATTTTGAATGTTCCCGCGTTTTGTATAAACTAAAGTTACCGCGAGATGGCGCCCCTTCATTCCAAATAGTTCGAAGAACGGTAACCTGGCAGCCACAGTACTGTCTCGAATTTTAACGTTGCCGTTTCCATTCTAAAAGTAAGTGATCTGTGGTCCTCCAATCAAAATCATATCATGCTTCCTCTTACTGACTTCTAACAAAAAAGAAATTCTCAACCCAAGTCCGTCCCTTTTGTAGCGATTGTACTGCTTTTTTTTATTATGACTATTACTTTCTTCGCGGAGCTCCCACAAAAGCTTTGCGGAGCCCCGGGGGTTCGCGGACCAAACTTTGAGTAACGCTGTTCTAGAGTAATCTAATAATATTTACACAAATTTACAAAAAAATTTAAAATTGGCCACCATTATTTTCAGCACAAAGTCGTGTTCTTTTACATATGTGTTTCGCTGCCCTGTTAATAATGTGTGGATTAATTTCGTTGAATGCATGATTAACTTTTTCTCGTAATTCAATGATATTTTTAGATTCATTATAGTACACTAAATTTTTTAAGTATCCCCAAACAAAATAATCCATTGGATTTAAGCAACACGAGCGTGATGGCCATCTTACCAGGCTCTTTTGTTACAATTTATTTTTTCTAAATTGCTGATTTAAATAATTTCTTACGCTGTTGGCATTATGGGCTCCACAACCATCTTGCATAAACCACATTTTTCTTCGAATCAGTAATGTAATTTCGTCTATAATATTTTTTCTAATAAATTGATATAATTTTAGGCATTTAAATTTCTTTGTATAAACTTAGGTCCAATTATGCCACACCATAAATTTAATGAAAATCGTGCCTGAGGCCTTACCTGCTATGTTAAATAAAGGTTGGTGTTTGATTAGCAGTGCTTATTTTTTCTGTTAAATATTCCACAATTTGTAAATGTAGTTTCATCTGTCCATAGAATATTTTTGTAGAATAAACTATTATTATTCAATTTTCGTCGAAACCAGTTACAGAAAGTTAACTTACGGACAGGATATTCTCTGTGTAATTTTTGTACTGTGTGGTATTTGTAATCGTGATATTTATATTTTTTTTAATATTTTTTTGACGCCCGCTTTCGATATCCCGATATCTTAATTGTGTTCCTTTGTTGAATATTCGGGATTTACATTTACTAATGCCAATACATTTATATCGTTTACAGTTTCTCTTCTGTTATGATTTATTGAAGCCCTTCCTATGGGGCCTTGAGGGCAGGAGATTTTATTTGTAATATTTTGGGAAGAGAATTGGCCTATGTTGTACAAAATGGTATATTTCATAATAAATTTTAATCATTTACCATTTAGGTTATGGTAATTGAACAACTGAAGTCATGTGACTATATTTATTGGCATTTCTTCATTTTACATAAATTTTATGCCTTGGTACCAATGCTTATAGCCCTGATACATTGAGTTTTACTTAATTATGCGATAGCGAAGTATATGCACAAAGATAAATTTTATTGGTTTGATTATAGTTACATATATGTATTTATAATAATTCCTGGGGGTACATTGTTAGTTTACCCTGAAGGGTTTAAGGTTTAACACTTTGTTAAATGGTATTAGCAGGAGTTTTCATTATCTCATTTCGTTCCTACAGTCTGTTCGCTATACTTATGCGGGTTTCAGATTTAAATTTTTATGAGTATTTCCAGGTAAGTACCCGAAAGTTTGACCTGTTCTTTGGGGATATATCAACTGGTTAAATGAAATGAAAAATAATGTACAACTTTTTAATTAAATAATAATTGAAAATCTTTTGTATAATTGAGAGCAGAATTAAACTTCTTTATTAATGGAGTCTAATGTGGCTATTATAAACCTAAAAATAATTTTTTATTACACTTCACACAGAAAATATGGTCTATGTATAATGAGAGGGTTATTTAGCTCAAATAAAATATTTTCTAACATAAAAATTTGTTCCATGTAGAGAATTTCAAATGAAAATTAAAAAAAAAATGAAGCTGCCAACAAAAATAAAAATCAGTCATTATCATCCAAAATATCATAATCATCAGCATCATCACTGTCATCACCATTAATTGTTATTATGATTGGACTTATTTTGTTTATTTTATTTTCACGAGTCTACCAATCTTCTATTATTTTTTCGCACTTGGATATACAGTTCCGCCACACTTCTGGAGTTGCAATTGAAAGTGCTTTTCGCCAAGTTTCCCGAACAGCGTCGTCACTATAACCATTAAGCCCAATATAGTTGTCATAATATTGTTTTGCTATTCCCCATATACAGGGTGTTTATTAATTGAGTTTCGATACTTAAGGGTGTGAATTCTTGGGTGATTTTAAGACATATGTCGTAAATCTCTTAATTTTTTAGCTACAGGGTGTTACAGTTTTAAGAAAAAAATATATTTTTTTTCATAATTTTCTTATCACTGCAGATATTTCTATGAAATTTTGTAAACACCTTTTAATCATTAAGGAGCATTTTTTGACGTATAAGATTTTTTTTTAATTTTTACCAGTGACTTCCGTACGGGGTTTGAACTGAATATTTTTGAAGAAAAAAATGGTACGTCACTGCTTTTTCTAAAATCCAAAATTATTTTTAAAATATTCATTTATTTTTTAGCAAATTTGGCCCAAAGACTTGCTTTTGTACGATGCACTGTGTTAGCGTAAAAAAATAGAAACCAAAATTTTTTTTCTTAAGCTGCTTTTGATTTTTTGTTGAAATTTGGTGCGTGAAGACACTTATTTTGGGGCAAAAATTAATTTTCTACTTCCACCAGTGACGGCCACGTAGGCATCATATTGAATGTTTGGATAGAAAAAAAAACGTACACCTCTGATTTTTTTAAATTTTATGTATTTTAAAAATTGGGATTTATTTATAGTAAAATGAAAATTCAAAATCTTGAATCTAAAACGAAATTACAAGAGAATACAAACAAAATAAAGAACCCAAATTATTTACAGTAATTGTTGGAAGTGTTCTCCACCCACACGTATGCAAGCATCTACTCTTCTTCACATAGACTGACGCACATTTTCAAAGATTCCTGGGGTGTTTCTTATGGTTTGGCAGCAGACTGTTATATGATTTCGTAACTCTTCTTCGGTTTGAATCGGCACTGCGTACACTAAGCTTTTCAGATGCCCCCAGAAAAAGAAGTCTAAACTATTAAGGTCGGGAGATCTAGGCGGCCATGACTGCGTTCATCCGCGACCTATCCACCGATTGCGATAGGTGTGATTTAAAAATTCACGCACTCGTAAGCTAAAATGTGGAGGCACGCCATCGTGCATTAGCCACATCTGGTTTCTTAATAAAAGAGGAAGGTCTTCAAGCATTGGCGGCAGATCATCTTCAAGGAAGTGTAAATATGATTGTCCATCAAGTCTTCTTGGGAGAAAAAATGGGCCTATCAAATAATCATCAATAATGCCAGCCCAAACATTTAATGAGAACTGTTCTTGATGATTTGACTCAACAATTGCATAAGGGTTTTCATCAGCCCATAAATGGTTATTATGGAAATTTATTATTGAGTTTCGAGAAAAATTAGCTTCATCGGTAAAAAGAATGTGCCTGTCAAATAATGGATTTTCTAGCAGGTTTTGAAGAAATTACTCACAGAAATTAATGCGCAACGGGAAATCTCTAGGGAGTAATGCCTGGACTCTTTGAATGTGATATGGGTATAACAAATTTTCGATGAGAATTTTCCAAACAAGTACATGTGAAACATTAAATCTTGACGCGATTCTCCTCGTGCTAGTTTCGGGGTTCACCTCAATTTCATGTAAAATTCCTTCTTCAAGTTCCGGTGTTCTTACTGTTTGATGGACTCCTTTAGCCCTGTGGTCTACTTTTAAAGTTCCGGTCTCGTGAAGACGTCTATGAATCCTAGAAAATGTTCTCGGATCGGGTAGTACGCGATTTGGATACCGCTCTTGGTATATCCGTCTGGCTTCGTATGCATTTCCGTCTGCAAGCCCATAACTAAAATGCATGTCAGCTAATTCACTGTTCGTAAAATTTACCATTTTTTTTAGGTTTTAACTCTTACTCTAATAATAATTATTTAATAATGTAAAATCAATGTCAACTTTATTGTCTTTATGAAAAGGAACGTCAAAAATGATGACGCTTTACCCAGCCTACTAATGTTTATTTCATTTGCTTTAAGAGGGCAATAATGCGCTTACCATTTTTTTCTATTCAAAAAGTATAAAATTAATTTTTGTCCCAAAAAAATGTTTCCACGCATGGTGGGTGCCTACCAGATTTTAACAAAATATCAAAAGCAGTAGGGGTCAATGAATTTAAGGAAAAAATTTGACCAACCACTACAATGGTTTTTATTTTTTTACGCGAAAACGGTGCATCGTACGAAAGTAAGTCTAGAAGCCAAGTTTGTTCTAAAATAAATGATGATTTCAAAAATAATTTTGGTTTTCAGAAGAAGCAGTGGCGTACCATTTTTTTCTTTAAAAATATTCAGTTCAAACCCCGTACGGACGTCACTGGTAAAAATTTAAAAAAATCTTATAATTTAAAAAATGCTCCTTAATTATTAAAACGTGTGTACAAAATTTCATAGAAATATCTGGAGTGATAAAAAGATTATGATAAAAAAGTAACTTTTTCCTTAAATCTGTAACACCCTGTAGCTCAAAAATTAAGTGAGTTACGACATATGTTGATATTAACTTTTCTTCTTAAAATCACCTAAGGATTCAAACTCTTAAGTATCGGCACTCAATTAATAAACACCCTGTATATTCGATGGGATCAAACTGGCAATGATACGGTGGCAGACGTAAAACTTGATGACCGTAACTTTCAATAATCTGATCCACAACAAAGGTTTTTGATTTTGCGTGTATATTTGCCAAGCGTAATAATTCTGATTTTAATATATATTGAAGAAATGGTATACGTTCCTTTGTTAACCATTCTCAAATTTTATCAACAGTCCAAGAATTCGTTGGACTTTTGTTTAATACTTCAGAATGGTAAGGTGCATTGTCTAAAATAATTACGCTGGGCTTACTTAAACCTGGAAGAAGTTTTTCATGAAACCATTTTACAAACATTTCTGTGTTTATATTATCGTGATAGTCACTGGATTTCGATTTAGATGAAAATATTAAATCAGCACCTTCTCTAAAACCCGATTTCCCTCCTGCATGTAAAATTATGTGTCGCTTGCCTTCTCCATCGGTATGTTTGATGGACTTTACGTTATCATCTTGCCTTATTCTCTTGGTTGCACCCCTAGAAAATATCAATATTTCGTCTAAATATATAAAATTTGCCCTTTCTTCTTTAAATTTAAAATATTTTTTAAGAAAGTCAATTCTCTTGTGCACGACAGAACTTCTTTTATAAAGGGCCTTTCTGTTATCCTCCTTTTGAAATTTGAAACCCAAGTTATGTATCACTTGCCATAGACTTGTTCTGCCAATGTCGTCAAATTTTCTATCTTCTAATTCCGAGAGAATTGTATTTAAGGTCACATGTTCCTCGTTGGCCCTCATTCGATAAATGGTATCACGAATTTTAAATTTCTTTCCATCTGGAATATCTTTCGTTTTCAATGATGGGCGAGTTTTGCGGTGATCTTCTTTCGGCAGTTCACTATTGTGATTTTGTAATACTCCTCTTAATTTGGTTTCACTAATTCCTAGAGCATCTCATACGCGTTGTTGTACAGACATTGCCAATTTTAAAGGACCGCCATTTTCTTTTTCATCCGTAAAATACTTATGTACACTACAAATTAGACTGTGTACATCTAACACACGTCTAGGCATTTTTAAAATTTCCACTAAATTTACAATATACATATAATGTCAACACTTGCAAAGAATCAATTCAACTGCAATATTTTTAACAAATTAAGTACCTACCCTAATGTTATTTTAATTTAAATCTGACCATTAGGGCAATTTTACCTAATTTATTGGGAAGAGGCTTAGTGGAACTGGTTGTCAATGACTAATTTGCATAATTTTGTTAATCCGAAACCCGCGTAAGTATAGCGAACAGACTGTATGATACTAAACAGACCACACATTTCTACAATTAGAGCAAAATCGGAGCGAAGGCAGAGAATTTGCGAGATAACAACCTACTTCAATAATTTACTAAATGTAATTTCTGTAAAAAAATAAATAACCTAAAACTGTGCATGGACGTAAAGATAATGAAAATATATTTTAAAAGAGGTATCATATCATCCTATTTTCCGTTAGAAAATTCAATAATAGTAACGCTCTTTATCTTACGTCTCAAGTAAAGCTCTTCTCTTTATAACAAAAATATCAAAATATATCTCTTATTTCACTTCTTTTTTGATTCGTGTATCTATCTTCTTTTATTTAGATGTTAAGAGAAAAGGCACAACTGACGTCCTCAGTATATAGGAGCGCTGTATTTTACACAGTGGAAAGTTTAAGTAAAAAAAATCTTATTTTTAATAAATAAGAGTCTGTGGCAACATTTCTGAAACATTAAGTGTAAAGGTTAAAGAAAAGGTCCTTTATTTCTCACAAGTCAATTTATTGGCGACCGGTTTCGAAGTTGTCACTTCATCATCAGGCACACCTAAATGGAATGTCAAGGAGTCAGTTGTAATAAAAACAATTATAAAAGCATGAACGGACTTTAACATATACAAAATAACAGAAAAAACACAAAAGAAAGTTAAACAATAACCTTGACTCACCTTGACTAATTCCATAAAGGAAGCGCTACAAAAAGTTTAACAGAACGAGTTAAAAAAGTCATGTGTAATAAGTATTTTTTAAAAAAATTTTTAATGTAGGTTAGGTTAAACCACCAGATGTCTTTTTGAATAAAATAATTAATTAAAACACATTTAAGACAATTATTAACTAAACAACACAAAATAGTTTTACAAGCACAAACAGTTTAAAAATTTTTAAGGAAATAATGTTAATTACTGAAAGTAAAAAGTAAAAAAAAAGTAAAAATTATCAGACTGTCAAGACATCTATCTAGATTTTTAACGAATCAATGCAGTAAACTGTAAATTTTAAATTAGCGGATAAATAGTGTACTAACGGAGGTGTTATTTACTGAAAGTGAGTATAGGTGGCGGTGACAAAATTTATTGAAAGTAAAATATATTAAACTGAGAATGAGAAAGCAAAAAAATTTTATACTAACAAGAAAATTAGAACACTAAACAAGAAAATATGAAAATTCATATGTAAGGGAAATTTGAAGCAGATAATCAAAAAGAAAATTTCTGTTACAGGAAACGGAAACTAGGTTGACAGTACGAATGTCAAAAAAGAGAAAAGTCAAATTTTGGCGTATGACAACCACGTGGGAGAATTTGAATAAGCTAAAAAATTTTAATAAGATGCGAATGGGCAAAAATTAATGAAAAGAAAATCTAAATTGGGAGAGTTAATTGTGGTAAGTAACTGACTGAAGATCAAATGAGTGGGGGTAAAAGTCTGAAAATAATTTAAATAAGCGCAGAGAACGTTGGGGTACTAATAAATTGAATTTGTGCATTCAGAGAGCAGGAGGGGCCAGATTTAATATTTTTTTAAATTTCCAGGTTCTCAAAGTTATTCAGAAGGAATTTATTAGAAGTCATATGCAAAATGTCGAAGCCAATGCTAGAATCAAAATCGTGACCAGTGTCTAACAAATGAGCAGCAAAGTGAGAAAAACCAGTAGTGTTAGTGTTAAGACAGCGTGTGTGCTCTTTCAGGCGTATTTTAAAATTACGAAAGGTCCTTCCCACATATGAGCATGGACAGTTCAAACAAGTTAGTTTGTAAACACCAGACTGATCCCTAGGATCAATCTTATCCTTATTCCTAACAAACAGGCTACTGATCGAGTTGGACGTTCTAAAGCTAATTCTGAAGGAATCTTTGAACAAGTTGGCTAAACGATATGAGAATTTTCCAATAAAAGTAAGTGAAACATACTTACGATTTCTTGTTTAGTGTTCTAATTTTCTTGTTAGTATAAAATTTTTTTGCTTTCTCATTCTCAGTCTAATATATTTTACTTTCAATAATTTTTGTCACCGCCACCTATACTCACTTTCAGTAAATAACACCTCCGTTAGTACACTATTTATCCGCTAATTTAAAATTTACAGTTTACTGCATTGATTCGTTAAAAATCTAGATAGATGTCTTGACAGTCTGATAATTTTTACTTTTTTTTACTTTTTACTTTCAGTAATTAACATTATTTCCTTAAACATTTTTAAACTGTTTGTGCTTGTAAAACTATTTTGTGTTGTTTAGTTAATAATTGTCTTAAATGTGTTTTAATTAATTATTTTATTCAAAAAGACATCTGGTGGTTTAACCTAACCTACATTAAAATTTTTTTAAAAAATACTTATTACACATGACTTTTTTAACTCGTTCTGTTAAACTTTTTGTAGCGCTTCCTTTATGGAATTAGTCAAGGTGAGTCAAGGTTATTGTTTAACTTTCTTTTGTGTTTTTTCTGTTATTTTGTATATGTTAAAGTCCGTTCATGCTTTTATAATTGTTTTTATTACAACTGACTCCTTGACATTCCATTTAGGTGTGCCTGATGATGAAGTGACAACTTCGAAACCGGTCGCCAATAAATTGACTTGTGAGAAATAAAGGACCTTTTCTTTAACCTTTACACTTAATCCCTACTACTCACATATGGCTACCCTCGCTCCAAATTTCTGAAACATATTAATTGTAATTTTTATTGGGGCATATTACAAAGAAATTATCTTTTGTTTTTAAATAGAAGAGTAATTTGATTAATATTTTATTTTAAAACTTTTTCAATTTTTAATTTATCTTTTATTCTAAAACTTTTTCAATTTTTACTTTTTAAGTTATTAAACCTAACGACTTCGCCGAGCTTCAACAGAGAATCAGGGATAAAATTAACGTCAGAAGTGTTATAAAATGTTCGGAATGCTTTTTATTATCGCGTGGAGGGTACTTTGAACATTTAATACTCGTACATTTAAGTAGTTTCAGTTAACATTTCTTGGTTAATTTTTTCCCACACATTGGTTAAAAAAGTAAGGAAATAATAATATGCCGCATTAAAAATAAAAATTTATATAATTTTGGAAAAAAGTTACAGTTAAACTTTCTACTCTGTATAATTTCCAACCATCAATTAATGTCAACTTTAATGTATTTTATCAAAAATAAATACAATTTAACTTTACGTCTGGGGAAGTAGTGGAAATATTTACTTTATTTCTCATATAATTTAAAAACAAAACAAACAAAAAACATGTAATACAAGTGAAATTAAAAAGAACAACTTCTACATGCATATAAATATTAAACACATTTAAAAAAAAACACCAATAACATTAATAACACGAAAGCTTATAAATGAAAACAACAGAAACAAACAAAAATATTTTCTTGGGCATAACATACTCGCATGACCAGAAAACATGAAATAAAAAAAATTATAACGTAAAATCAAGTCGTCTATTTTTATTATTTGCAAATCTATTTATAACATGATCTACATTTACTTGAATGTCTTTATGTATAGGTAGAGTGACCAAAAATTGTAGTAGGCATTTCTTTAACAAAGAAAATATATTTGCATCGCAAGACGAATATAAACCAAACCGATACTGTTAAATATTCTAGATTATAGAAAAAATAAACTTTATACTTTGACAACTTTCTTTTAATTATCAATTAAACATGACAATACCATGACATTGAGAAATATAGTAAGTAACATATTTCTAACTATAATATTAACTTGAACTACTAAGATTTTCCGTAACATTCTACCCCCCAGTGCTAACTTCCTCGTTAGCACGAATATTTAATCGATGCAGCTTTCTGACAGGCCTTTGATAAATTCCATGTGACGTTCGGACATCGGCTATGCGCACTACACTATCGCTGCCTTCATATACCTTTTCGATAACACCCAATGGCCACATTCCTCTAAGTAAGTTGGTATCGTTAATAACTACTAATTCACCTGGTTGAAGATTAGTTTGGTCGGCAATCCATTTAGAACGATTTATTAGTGTTGGAAGGTACTCTCGTAACCAACGTTTCCAAAATAAGTCGGCTAGATATTGAGATATGCGCCACTGTTTTTTAAGAGAAATATCCTGTTCAGAGAAGACACCTGGTGCAATTACTTCTATAGATTGTCCAATCAATATATCATTAGGAGATATGCTAACTTTATCATGTGGGTCTATAGATACATTTCCAAGTGGTCTACTATTCAAAATGTATTCTACTTCGCAAAACAAAGTATGCAATACTTCATCAGATGGATGTTGATCCTTCATTATAGCTATGAGAGCCCTTTTGAAGCTTCTAATCAAGCGTTCCCAACTTCCTCCCATATGTGGCGCTAATGGTGGATTAAATTTCCATGTAATTCCCCTATTGGTTACTTCGTCAATAATTTTGGTAACTTCAAGTTCATCTAGTGCTTGCATTAACTCTCTGTTGGCTCCATGAAAATTTGTACCATTATCAGACCAGAATACCTTAACGTGCCCTCTTCTAGATATAAAACGTCGTATTGCCATAATACAAGAATCGGATGTTAGGGACGAAGCTATCTCAATATGTACGGCTCTGACAGTTAGGCATGTAAACAGAACTCTGTAGCGTTTTTCAAGTCACCTTCCGACTTTTACCACAAATGGGCCAAAGTAGTCTACACCTGTTGCAGAAAAGGGTTTCTCGTACTTAAGTAGTCTCTCCTGAGGTAGTTGACACATTCTTGGTTGAACCTGTTGTGCTCCTCGGCGCCTACAGAAAATGCACTGTCTTATTATTTTCTTTACCATTGTTCTCACTTTCGGTATCCAAAAGTTTCTTCTTAATTCGTTTATTACCGTTTCCGTTCCCTGATGTGCCATTTTCTTGTGGTAATGTATTATCATCTTTTTTGTATACTCATGATCACCATCAAGAACAACAGGTTCCTTCTCAATAACGTTAATTTCACCAATTTTGGTAATTCTCGACGAAATTCTAATAATTCCGTTTTCATCCAAAAATATACTTAGCTTTCTGAGCCTTCCTTGATTATTTGGAACAGTATTTTTTCTCAAATTTTGTAGGTCAATATAAAAATAAGTATGTTGGACCATTTTCCACCATTCCACTTCACTCCATTTCAGCTCATCTACTGATGGAAAAGGAGAGTATCAATACAACTTTTGGTTTTCAAGTTGGTGATATATCTTTTTACCCTTGCTGTAATTCGTAAGAATTTTATCCATGTGTAACGAGATTTTATAGAAGGTAAATGAACAAATGATTCAGTAATAATCAATACATGTGAGTATTCTACTAGGCCTTCTTCATTTTCTAACTTAGAAGAAATTTTCGGCCAGTTATTCTTACTATTATATAAAAACTTGGGACCTTTAAACCAACAATGATTTGAATTTAGAGGGTATTTCGTTGTGCTTCGTGTACATTCATCAGCAATGTTCTCTGTTGTTGATATCCAGTTCCATTCTTTGACATCGGAACATTCTAAGATTTCACTCACCCTAGCTGCAACAAACGTCTGTAATTTATTATCTGTATTAAGCCAATGTATGACAGTTTTCGAATCAGACCAGTAGTATGTAGAAGTAATGTTTAATTCAAAATGTTTTGAGACCTCTGATGTCAGCCTCACACCTAAAACAGCTGAAAGCAATTCCAATTTCGGAATGGTAAGAGACTTCAATGGGACTACACGAGCTTTGGATGCAACCAATGTAACTTCTACATCATCTTGTAGATCGATTTGTAAATAAACTGCAGCAGAATAGGCATCTTCACTGGCGTCAACAAATGTATGGATCTCAAGTGTTGCTGCTTCTTTTATTCTTTTTGAGTAGCACCTGGAAATTTTAATATTCATTGCGTGTTTTAGTTCTTTTAACCATTTATTCCATTGGCTAAACATTTTCTCACTAATGAAATCATCCCATCCGAGGCCTCTTCTCCAGATATTTTGCAAAAGAATTTTTAACTTTAATGGTTATGGGTGACAAAAAACCAACTGGATCATATATAGACATGGCAACTTGCAGAACTTGGCGTTTAGTAGGAACTTTGGTACCGTCGAAAATATCTTTGGAAACTTTGTGAAATTTTAATTTAAAAGTATAGCAATCTTCAACCGGATTCCACAGCATACCAAGTATTTTTTCTTCACTTACTTGTTTGTCAACTTCTAAATTCATTTGTCTAGGTGATATAATATTTTTTGGCAATTGATCTAAAACATCCTTTGAATTGCATAAAAAAATTACAATTTCAAAACCGCCTTGACTATGAATAAATGTTACTTCCTTAATCAGTTGAACTGCTTCATCTACTGTCTCAGCACCATCAAGATAGTCGTCCACATAATGTTTCTGAATTATTCCATTGACAGCTCGTTCATAGCAATCCCTAAATTGTTCTGCGCGAAGGACCAAAAACTATGTTAAATATTCTAGATTATAGAAAAAATAAACTTTATACTTTGACAACTTTCTTTTAATTATCAATTAAACATGACAATACCATGACATTGAGAAATATAGTAAGTAACATATTTCTAACTATAATATTAACTTGAACTACTAAGATTTTCCGTAACAGATACCATCTGTGTCGCTTTTTTCTACGCTTTTCTAAATATTGAATTCAAATTTTAATTTTAAAAGTATTAAATCTCTGTTTTAATTATTTAAAAATTTGCTTATATATTCCGCAACTACTTCAATCGACTGACTTATTTCAGTGGAGATCTTGCAATATATCATCTAACATAGTAAGTCTAAAATAAGATTCGATATTTTCTGCGATGCGCTTGTCGCTAAGAAACTCTTGATTTGATAATTTATAAATCTAATTATGAATTATGAATATCTGATACAAAAGTAAAAATGGTCTTAAATAAGTTTCGGAATTTCGACGTCTTTCTTTTAAAATGGTATCAACCTTTTGTGTAAGCGTAGTAACAACATACTGTTTATCAATTGACTTCTTTTGCAATATTTTATTTAAATTTACGGTCAAAGTTAAAATATCAGACAGAGAGCATAAAGAAACTATAAAAACGGTGTAATAGCATTTTTTATACATTCTGCTTTTGAAGGGGCGTCCGATCTTTCCAGTGGGAAGTAATATCATATCATATATAGATTTGAATAGTACTTTAAAACTGAAGAACAGATTCATGACATTCAACCCATTTGGTCTCACAAAGACTTTTAAGCTGACTATGGCCATCTAACTTTCCCTTAAGAAGAAAATTTCTATTACAGAAGCTTTAAAAAAATGCATTAACCTCTTTTATAACGCCAACGGCATTTCTAACATCTTGAACGTTTGAGCTTTTCGAAATAGATAAATTTAATAAGTGGCTGGCATAAGGACTTTCAAGTGCATTTGTTAATTTGTTTTAATTTAGTAACGCCTCCTTTTTGTTCACCAAGCATTAAGTTGCAAGTATCAGTTCCAATTCCTATACACTTAATAAAATAAAATAGGATTTGAGCCAAAATTTTACCACTAACTGTTGGTTCTAATGTGTCCTCATCAAACATTGGGTGAGAATCAATAAAACGTACGAAATCTTCGTACAGACAAATTTCGTAACAATATTATTGACATTTTTGACACGTAACTTCCGTGGTTTCGTCAAATATTACACTATAAAATTGACTTATATACTTGTTGTAAAATGGTTTCTAAAATCTCGTCACCATAGTATTCAATTATTTCATTTTGCATATAACTACTGATATAGGTTGCACGAGAAGTTTTTTCTAAATATTTTTTTAATACAACATCGCCACTCTCTATTCTAAATTTAATTAATTTACGAAAGTTATCTTCATTATTTACAAGACTATCCTCATCTTCAGAAGAACCTTCGGAAACGACAAGATATGCTCATCTCTATAACCTCTAAAAGGAATATTTTGTCACCCCAAAAATATTACTGACTCGATAATGAGTTTCAAGTTTATTTTCTAAAACCTGCCATTGTCTTTTTTGACCTAACGTATTTCTTATATCTATTTCTGGGTTTTCATAAATTTTAATAAAATTATATCCCTCTGTAATAGCTTTACTGTGATACCGTTTTATCATGCATTATCAAATTTCCATCTTTTCCGAATAGTTTGGAATACTTATTTAGACGTCCCAACTTAGTTGACTGATGTATACTTTTGAAAAAATAACGCAAAATTTACAGAATATCCCCTCTAGACCTTGCGAATATGTTAGCCAAGAAAAAGTGTCAAAATGTCGTTTTGATAAAAAGCATTTAATATATTTATTATTTTTTCTGTGAATTGAAAACGAGTACGTAAAATTTTGATCCGAAACCATAGAGTACATTAAAACCGAATATTTTTCCTGCAATATGATCATTTTAGATGTATTGACAAAAGGGACAATGACTATCGATTTTTTATAACTATATAAAATATTAAAAGTCGCATTGGCAACGCTGTAGTCACCTGCTACTACCGGCGCTAGTTTCGGCGGTTTGTTTACCTATATTTGTACCACAGTGTATCCACTCTTACCGTCAAGGTCAATGCGTGTTAAGTTTCATACCCCCGCCGTCGTGAGGTCGCCACCGTCACCATTTATAGGACACGCTTGTGCAGCGTTGCCAATAGCAATAATTTTACCCGATTTTTGGGTATTCCTAATTAACTTATGAACTTTTATGAATCGATTTAGAATTTATTAATGCAAGATTATAGCATTTTTGCCGTTTTTCATTTAGTAGTATCTACTATTGCTGAAAAGTCATGTTTTAAAATATTTTCATCGTCATTGGTGACTTCAGGCGTTTGGGGTAAGTGATGAGAATTATCACCATTTGACCGTGACAACACTGCCTACTTTGTGTACTTGATACCTACATAACCACAAATATTTCTTATTTCTTTATTATTTTTATGAATTTTGTGAGTTATTTGTTTGTTTTTGAACTGATTGTTAAATAATAAAATGTAAATAAACAGAAAGTCAATAGTGAAATGAAAATAAAGCACAAAATTAATACCACAGCATAAAGTTTATTTAATAGGCAGTGTCGCGATTAGTTTCGGCTTACATTGGTCAGTGACCACATACCACATGGAGGAAGGATTAATGTGACCACATTACATTTGAGATAATGGATAAACTTTCAGTCATGATTGTAAAGTGTAAGTGTTCCAGGTTCCAGGTTGTTACATTATTTTAATGGTAAAATACGTCTTCTTGCTAACACAAGATACCTATAATATAAGAAATAATAAAAACCAGATAAAACTAAAAAAATTAATTAAAACACTTGAATCCTTTTTATTTTATCTTAATATTTTGCATGTACCTATTATTTACCTTATTACCTTATTTTTAGCTATTTTTAGTTTTAGTTAAAATAATACCTGAAATTTACATTTTATAAATAAATCGTTATAAATATAATAAATGGTTTCATTTCATAAAAAAATGTAGCACCAAAATATGATTAAACCATTATAGTTACGATTTGTTTGCTTATTGAAATCAAATCTCACCTTTAATGGCACACATAATAACCACGTTCAAAGCGCGCTTCTAAAAAATTGTTCAGACATTCAAAAATTGCCGCCATCGTTTAGTTTAAACCCCCACCACTGTGAGGGCGCTGAAATCAGCTACGAAAATTATACATTGAGTGTACTGTCTATAAACAATATATAAAAGGTCTGTGATTTGTACTCACACTTGAACCCGCTTCCTTAGAGGATTCCCCAACTGGTGCTAAATTCACGCCTTTCGGGGTTATTATTTGTCCCCTATTTTGTTTTGGTTTTAACAAATAAATAAAGATTTTTTATTTTCTCTTAATCATTGCTAATTTCTGTTGTGTTTAGTATCTGCAATCTGCAAGTGCAAGAACAAAAATAATTTGCAACAGATAATGGTAAATTTTAGATATTGTATTCACATAAACTTAAATTTAAATTACTAAACTTTATAAAAATACCTGTAAAGTAAAACCCTTATATGAACACAGTGTGTCACTTTAGTATCACTATCACTTTAATAAAAGGTGATTTAGTATACAGTACTTCCAGTAGAAATCAAAATAAAAATAAAATTATATGAGCAAAATCAGTCAAAGAATAAGTGATGAGATTCTAAAATACAAGCACATACAACATAGAGTGCGAACCTAAGTTAGGCGCTTTGAGTGGCGAATAGTCGACAAAAGTAAAAAAGCGCTGCTGCCAGATTGAACAAAAAATATCGCAGATGGTCTTTTAATAGTTTGTGCAATACATTTTTAGTATCTACAAAAAGTTAGGTTTAAACCTTCTTGGGGGAGGGGGATGGGGGGGTAATTACTCCCATTACCCTTCCATATATGTGCTCCTGGCTGGTCGCTATTTTGATGACAAACAGAGTGGTTTCGAGAGTTGACTTGTTAATAACAATCATAAAGCAGGAATTTCTTTGTGGTCAGTCAGATAATTTGCCCTAAACTTATTCCCTGGCAATGGCTAGTTATTTTGCCACAAATAACGATTTTATAAGTCCTAAACTACCTGCTTCTAAATGCAATTGGTAACTGTTGAGCTACTTTGTTAGGAGGTGGCAATATAATTAATTTTTGAAAGTACTATGCGAGGGTTCAGAGCCAAAACGCGATAAGCCAGCAAAATTGGAAAATTACCTTTTATATACCACCGAATACAGTTTTTTGTGCTCTATCTGTCAATATATTCCCTTTTTTGAAATTTTATTTTTCGGTATTGTTAACCGGTATTCGAAAAAAATGATAAATAAGCTAAGATCAACCTTATACCTGTATTAGCCATAGATCACAGTTTTTTGCTGGACATAAACAGGAAACTATTTTTCTATTATCTAATTTTGACTTAAAGTTGAGATATTTGACTTTGGCCTAAATTAAAATAAATTAAGAAATGTTTAAAATATTACTTTTAATAATAAAATCTAAGTTACACTTATTGTATTATTCCTCCTAAATAAATGAATCTACACTGCGCGTCAGAAAAAACGGGTCACCCAAAAAATTTACAAAATTATATATCTTGTTAAGTTTTTTATTTTTTAATTACTTAAAACGGGTTAGTTTGCGTACTTGCGAAGTCATGCCGACCCTGTAAAGATCGTAAACAAATTTTCGAAACCGAGTAAACCAAAAAACTTGTCAGAATACTTTTTTTACCAATTTCATGAAAGTTTCTGTTTTGAGAACTTTATGAACTTGTATTTTTAATGTATTTAGGTTCCGGTTGAATAACAACACTCATTCGTATGTTACTATTTATTTCGAACAGTAAACGTACATTTTAAATCTCGGTTACAAGTGGCACAACGGCAGGACGAAACCGCTACCATACGAAATTAAGATGGACTGCCCGCGCCACGACTTGGTGTCGCAGGATTGGAACTGTGTCGTATACCCAGTGATACCAACTTAGTTGGACTGTTAAGCCCTGGTTATACTACAGTATTCTAAAGAGTATTAAAGGTATTCTTGTACTACACTGGTCTTCGTAGAGTAAAGTGTAATCCTTAATATCTTTTTTTTTTCTTTCTGTTTGAATTCAGATCGCAATAAATAAGAAATTAGTCATTCTGTTTGTTTTTGGGTATAGGAATTTCCTTTATTATTTATTGTCAGATATTTTTCTGTATTATTGTAAAATTAATGTTAATTTTTTTACAAGGCACGTTGTAATAGCTATAATAATTTTATTACCGAAGAAAACTTTATCGCAAAACATACTTCAATTACATAAATTATTATAAAATCAAATGTACAATGTATAATAGATGTGCTTATTATATTTTTTTAGGTGTTAAACATATCTGTTTATTGACATATTTTTTTTTTTTTTTTGTTAATTCAACTAAATCAAATGATGTTGAATTTTTTTTTCTTATTATGCTTATATAGAGCTCTGTTTAACTTCATGCAGGTACATACATATTACCAGAATACACGAGGGCTGCGTACAAAGACAGTAGATTTTTTACATAACTTATTGATTGAATCGTATGATATTATCTTTTTAACAGAAACGTGGTTAAATGATGGCATTTATGATGCAGAACTTTTTGATAATGGGTACGTGGTATACAGAAAGGACAGGGATCTGCAATACACGGGTAAGAAATGGGGTGGCGGTGTTTAACTGCGGTGCACAAGAAATACAAATCGAAATTGATAAATTTGAATGCGGACTTAGAGATCTTATTTGTTGAGGTGGACATGTATGGCAATAAATTTATTTTCTCTAATGTATATATTCCTCCTAATTCTAGAAATGATAGCTATATTTCCTTTTGTGAGTTATTTTCCCATCTAGATACTTTTATTGACTCAAGTACATCAGTAGTGGTATTGGGAGATTTCAATCTGCCTCTAATTAATGGAATTAATTTTAAAATTCTCAATAGCTCTTCCGATGCGTGCTTGGCAATATCAGAGCTAATGGATATGTTTAATCTTGGCACCTATAATAATATATTAAATGAAGATAATAGAACTTTAGATTTGATTTTAAGTAATATCAATATTCTGGTAGATAAACATCAACAACCTCTGATAGTGGAAGATAAAAAACATCCAGCTCTTTCTCTAAGCTACAGTATAACTAAAAATGTTAGAAATATACCTCGACTCAATAACCTGACGCACCAGTATAACTTTAAAAGAGCAAACTTTCCTCTTTTATATGAACTACTTAGGGATTGTAATTGGGAATACTTAGGTTGTATACAAGATGTTAATACAGCAGTAGATTACTTCTATCACAATCTCTACGATATTTTTGATATTTGTGTACCCAAATTTCAATCTTTAAATGGCAAACGTAATACTTACCCTGCGTGGTTTACACCGGAAATAATTCGCTTATTAAGGGAAAAGAAAATTCATCATAAATTAAAAACCAGATCGAACTCACATCTAAACGAATTTAAAAGATTGAGATCACTATTAAAGCATTTAATAAAACAAGAGCATGCATCTTACATGCAAAATATGGAAATTAATATTGCACTAAATCCTAATCTATTTTGGAACTTAGTAAATCATAATAAAAAATCAAGCACTCAAAACACTTTCTTTAAAGGGAGTAACGGAGAACATATTACAGATAAAAAAGCCATAGCTGAAGGATTCGCCAACTATTTCAAATCAGTTTTTGAGCAAAAATCTTCAGAGTATAATATTAGTTCCTTTCTCTTAGATTCTACCAAAAATTTTAATACCCCACAATTAAACTTTAGTCGAGTTACAGTGCAGGATATCAACAATGCCTTTGCTAGATTAAAGCCCAAATTCTCCGCAGGTCCTGATGGGATTCCAGCATATATTTTTAAAGCATGCCGCGATTACCATGCTTATCCACGAATAGTGCTTCTGCAAAAAGCTCTGGATAATGATGTTTTCCCAATAAAATTTAAATCAACCAAAGTATCACCTATTCACAAAAAAAATTTACAAAACGTATTTAGTAACTATAGGCCAATAGCACTACTAAACTGTGTTGCAAAAGTATTTGAATTTATTTTATACGATAAACTGTATTATCATGTTCAAAATATGCTATGTGAGGAGCAGCATGGGTTTCGCAAGATGAAATCAATTGAAACAAACCTGTTAGTTTTTACTGAATATGTTAGTAATGCGACAGGCAATAAAAATCAGGTAGATGTGGTATACACAGACTTTGCAAACGCTTTCGTTGAGGTCAACCATGACTTACTTCTCAAAAAACTAATATCCTTTGGAGTTAGTAACTCTTTATTAAAACTTTTTACGAGCTATCTTGAAGATAGATGGCAATATGTTTCATTTAAAGGAGAAAAATCGATAAGCTACCTGGTTGAGTCTGGGATACCCCAAGGCTCTAATTTAGGGCCACTACTATTTTTATTATTTGTGAATGATTTGCCAAAATGTATAACATCTCAGTCTTTACTTTTTGCCGATGATTTAAAACTGTTCTCTAAGGTTAATGATATTAATGATTACTTTCAACTACAGAACGATATTGATAAGATCTACGATTGGTCTTTGAAAAATAAATTACATTTTAATATTGACAAGTGTGCTGTTATGACCTATAGTCGCCAAACTCAACCTACTCACTTTATTTACACGATGGGAAACTTAAAGGACCACGCACTAATTACAGTTAAAAGTGGCCCCCGTCGAATTTAGAAAAAACTATTGGAATACCTTATTTTAGACCTCTAGAATCCAGTTTTGTCCTCAGTTGCTCGACTTAATGACTGAATATTTTCATATGCCCTTTTTAAGTTGCTCAGTTTCTACTGGTTTTCGAATATTAATCTATCAAATAACTCTTCAGGAAATTATTTTAGCAAAGAATATTTCAGACCAAAGTTATATAACTTTTGATGGGGCATCCAACGGTGACCTACAATTCGACCTTAACCTTGACCTTCAAGGTCACCTTCAGAATTTCAAACGGAATATTATGCTACTTTTTGTTCTAGAAATGAAATCTACGCAAAATTATACGTTTAGACATGCGTAAAAGTTTCGGGTATAGTCACCCCTAGAAGTCAAAACACTCTTAAATCAAAAGCATTGAATCCCAAGATAATACGCAATTAGGTATATTAGTCTTCGACTTTGGGGACCATTAACACGGCGGTAACCTTCAATCCTCCCTATCCCTTCATGAACCATCCTCGTTGGTATGTATGAATATTGAATATCTATATACCTGCTCACACTTAGCGTCACCCAAGATCAACCAACGTGGAGGTGGTGAGCCGCTGATCTCTTTATTGTTATTTTTTTTGTTTTATGTTTTTTATTTTTTTTGGATTTATATTTTTTAGTTTTTAACTTTCGAAACTTTTAAAAAACACGATATGACATATACTATTGTGCGATATTGATTCTGTTTCCTGCATCATTAACGCTATGTAATAAGTCATTACTTGGATACTTAACATTGGCTTGATGACGTGCATATCCTAGGTACCAGATGACAGCCGCAACGTGTGCGCAGGTTCCCAACGTCCTTGCACCACTTTTACACAAACAATAATAACCTTGTATGGGTTCGCCTGGTGGATCTAATCCAGTGTTATATTTTATCCATAACTGGTAACTTGTTCTATTACAGTGACGAGAATGGATACGCAGTCGTAGTAATCCTTGATGAACTCTGTGGTGATCAAGTTCAATAATCTCTCCGTCATCTCTAGTCAGCTTGTCTTGAATGTAGGCGGGTGCTAAGCCTAGCTGATAAATACCAATAGTTATTTGTCGTAAATAATCCTCATGAAGCACTGGAAAACCCAGAATATCTTGTTCAGCCAGTCTATGCCATTGTGCGTTGCCAGGTTGTAATCGTTCCCTTGTTATCAATTCTTGAATTTCATTTGGCTGCTGATGCCGCGCCAGTATATTCTGAGCTAACTCAGCTGTAGCCCCTTGCATCAAGATCGGTTCGCGATATCTGTTGATGATTGCGCCAGCTATAAGATAAAAATCACGAAGATGCTTAACATGGTGAAATAATATTATTTCTTTGAAAAACTTGAAAATGGACTTCAAGTGCCCATTTCGTGCTTCAACTATCCACCGTGTTTTTGTTATCAACCTTGAATCATTAGCAGCCTCGGTACTAAGTTGGTTCTGTCCTTCTGGGAGCACCGCCGGCATTCGAGAGTGAATCCCGAGTCTTTCTAAAAGTGGTACTGCATCTCGATAACCTCTATCGACAATAACTATTGCCCCGTCCCCCAGCCATCCTCGCAAACCGTCTGCATCATTCTCGAATTCTCTTTGAAGCATAGATGCGTCATTATTTTGAGAATCTGAGAAATATGGCCCATCTATATCTAGTATATATCCATCCGGAGCAACGACTAAGGCAGGCTTTACAAGATTTCGACCTTTATGTACGCAATAAGAGAACCGAAGAGTTTGGAAATTGGAAGATTTTTCAATATATGCATACGTACCGTCGATATACACAATTGGCACACGGTTGGGAGGATCAGTATTATATAATTGATTTGTGAATTCAGTCACGTGGTTCTCGATGTAGGCTTGTCTACCAATAGCATTCAGACCAATATTTTGTGGTACAAATCGCATCAAGAGAGATTGGCGGACTTTGCTTATTGCTAGACTCACAGATTGTCTGGTGCTGTAGCAGAATATCAGTTTGAGAAAATCGTCAGACAACCCTTGACGAATCTTACATAAAAAAAGTATAAGGTCCTTCTTTTTGATATGTCTCTGACCTCTGGCTTGTGGTACTGGATCACAAAATGTCAACATCTCATTGAATTGCATTTTATTTATAGGACTGATAATACTGAACTCATCATCAGTAAGCAATGACTCATCAGTGAAGTTTTGAGCTTGATTATTTAGAGTATTGTTTCTCATCATCTGAAGCAGTTCCTGCAAATCCTGCCCAACAAGAACATAGCTTCGTTCAAAATATTGTAAATCATTGTGAAGGTTTCGACGAAGATTGCCTTTATTGTCCAAGTGCACCACGCAACAACGAACATTTGGTGGAATATAAATATTTCTATAAATAAAGATTTGAGTTCTACATTTTATCGAAAGTCTCTGAACTAGGGCATCAACTCGTCTACAAATGAGACATGCGCCGCCTCTTGGTGCACGGACGACATTAATTCGAGTAGAAGCTGGATTTTGCTCTTCTTGTATTTCGGTGTTTACTAAGTTAAAACAACTAATACATATTCTAGAATCTGCTACGAATGCAGCCGGGGGTCTTCCAAGGTTTTGTCGAAATCGTTCTGCGATTTCGCGATTATGAGCTTGGTTGTCATCTATAAAAGTTCACATCGTTCGAGGTGCGCCGTCTAAGTTACAGACAAAGCACTGAACTTGGTTTCTGAAAGCCATCTTAATGAAAACAGTCAAATATATTTTGTACTTATGTATATCAACTGTTGTAACGAGACACACTACTTCTTTTATTACTAAATGCCAATTCTAAAAGAAAAAGCTTCTGAAATATTCGATTATTTGCAAAACTGAAATATACTCACATGTTACTTTTAAAGAAAACCAATAATCTCTTTGCAGTTTATCACTCGGTATAATATTCGGTATTGGGAAACAATGTGAAACACAGACAAAACACAATATTGTCAAATGGTTGTCAAACTTTTGACGTTAACTTGTGATTTAAAATTGTTTTATCGTGGTTTGCCATGCAAGTAGACTGTAAATGGGTATTTTCAGAGTTATTACCTAGTACCTTTTAGTGCTCTTTAATTAGGGTGTTTTTAATTTCCATGGGGTAATTATATTACATACTTTTAGTCAATAAGTAAAAAAAAATAAATAAAAAAATATGAAAAACAAAAATAGGCCGCCTCCACGTTGGTTGATCTTGGTGTGTGAGCAGATATATGGATATTTAATATTCATGCTTTCCTATGAGAATGGTTGATGAAGGGTGAGGGAGGAATGAAGGTTACCGCCGTGTTAGTGGTCCCCAAAATCGAAGACTAATATAATTGCTTATTATCTTGGGTTTCAATGCTTTTGATTTAGGGGTATTTTGACTTCTAGAGGGTAACTATACCCGAAACTTTTACGCATGTCTAAACGTATAATTTTGCGTATATTTCATTTCTAGAACAAAAAGTAGCATAATATTCCGTTTGAAATTCTGAAGGTGACCTTGAAGGTCAAGGTTAAGGTCGAATTGTAGGTCACCGTTGGATGCCCCATCAAAAGTTATATAACTTTGGTCTGAAATATTCTTTGCTAAAATAATTTCCTGAAGAGTTATTTGATAGATTAATATTCGAAAACCAGTAGAAACTGAGCAACTTAAAAAGGGCATATGAAAATATCCAGTCATTAAGTCGAGCAACTGAGGACAAAACTGGATTCTAGAGGTCTAAAATAAGGTATTCCAATAGTTTTTTCTAAATTCGACGGGGGCCACTTTTCACTGTAATTAGTGCGTGGTCCTTTAAAATGGGTAAACGAGGTAGAGGACTTGGGTATTACATTCTCTAGTACTTTTAACTTTACTTCACATGTCCAAAAAATCGTCTCTTTGGCAAATAAATCAGTAGGATTTGTGAAACGTACAACATCAGAATTTAATAATATTGATTCCACTAACTATTTATTTTGCTCTCTTGTAAGAAGTAAACTAGAATTTGGTAGCGTAATCTGGAATAATATGATAAATAAAACTCCAACTTGCCGAATTGAAACGATTCAAAATAAATTTTTAAATATTTATATTACAAGAGGTACAAAACCTCTCCCGGTCATATGTCTTACCAACCAATAAGATCAGAGTTCAAAATTATAAAACTGGAGAATAGAAGACTCCATCGCAGTTTGATACTTCTATATAAATTATGTAACCATCCGATTGATTCTCCTAATCTATTAAGTAAAATCAACTTTTATGTGGCTGATCACAGAACTCGTCCCAGGGTACAACTATTTTTCACTGAAAACAACAACAACACTTTAAATCGAATATGCCAGTTATACAACACATACATCACAGATCTCTGTCCTGGATTATTTGGAATAAAAAAGTCCTTGTTTAAAAAATATAACACATCCAATGTACGGATTACCTAAATATACAAAATATCTCTGTCTTTGTATAAGTCTCCTATATTAAACTAGATCTTAACACATTATATTATTATTGTAATAGTATTATATGAAAATTGTTACGTCATTATAAAATAACTTTTGTTACAGGAACATGTAATTAGGGCAACCTGTATGTTTCTGATAAATAAATAAATAATGGATAAAAAATATCTAAGAGCTATTCAGATTGTAACATTACTGAAAAATGGAGTAAGTTAACGGGTTTGAACAGACAATTAAATGTCAGTCGTTCGAATGTGCAAAGAAAACAGCAACGGTTTTTTGTGACCGGTTTTATTCACGCGGCGACTCGGTACGGGTTCTAAAAAAAAAAAAACAACAGCCAGGGAGGATCGCTTTCTCACCATTGTTGCTTTACGAGATCGAACGAAAACCGGTAGAATGCCCTAAATAAGTCTTCAGCAAGCTCATAGAACAGCAGTCAACACATCTACTGTTCGATGAAGGTTAAGAGAAAGTAGTTTAACAGCTTGTAGTCCAGCTACAGGACCCTTGATTACTGTTGCACATAAAAGACGCAGACTTGTCTTTGCTCTCGAACATCTGAATTGAACAGTGGACGATTGGGGAAATGTACAGTTCACGGATGAATGTAGAATGTGTTTATATGGAAAAGATGACCAAAATAAGGTTTAAAGAAGAGCTGGAAAAAGTTATGCTGTCTGTACACAGTCACCTCGAGTTGCTTTTGGGGGTGGGGCTTAGTAATGTTTTGGGCAGGAATTTCTTTTAAGGTGCATACGAATCTCGTTATTATTGACAAAGACACATTAACATCACGACAATATATAACAGAGACCATAGAAGAGCATGTAATGCCATATGTTGGGTTTGTCGGCAATGGTTTTCTGCTAATTCAGGACAAAGCGCGACCACACACGGCAAGGGTGGTAACACAGTACCTTAAAGATGTTGATATTCTCAAAATAGATTGATCTCTTTTAAGCCGGGATCTTAATCCTATTGAGCATGTTTAGGATCAGCTCAAAAGGCATGTGAGATGACTTCCTGTCTTGGATCATTAGCGAGAATCTTGTGAAGTTTGATACTTGCAGGTAAATCTGATATACTCTGACAGAACTTTCTTCACGATTCTCGTTTGTCCTTTCTGATAGCCTTGTTGTACTCTATTAGAGATTTGCGGTATTTTTCCCAGTAGCCAAATTCTTCAGCTCGATTGAAAAGATGTCGAACTTCTTTTTTTTTATCGAGGCTTCTACTCCACCATGGAGTACCCCTCAAGTCTCTTCTCTCCTTTAGTGGGCAGTTGTCCTGATAGGCAATAATAATGGCATTTTGAATTTGATTATTCACCTCTTCAATCTCTGCGTTATTCTTAATAGTTCTAATTACGTTTCCAAGCCCCTCCTGGAGGGACTTTAGGTATTCACTAATGGGAATTGTCAATCCGACAAGCAAAATTTTAATGGGCTAAGAATAAATTTTGTCTCATTCCATCTGTATCTCACATGACATAAGTAAAAAACTATACCTATAATCTCACTTAAATAAAATTATCGTGTGCGTAATTTTAGTAAAGATCCCTTTTTGATTTATCAAATCTATTTACGTGATAACCAGGAAGCATTTTCCATTAGAGCTTTACTAAATGAATATTTTCTCTTAGCTTATTATTTTCCATGTCAACCAATTTCCTGAATTTCCCTGTTTACCTATAGAATATATTAAATATGGAAACAATATAATAAAGTACAATGCCGATACAACAGAGGTTAACTGGGGGATTTAACTAAACAATCAATACTCTACACACGTAAACCTGAAATTTATTTCAAGATTTATGAATATATTTTTCACAAACAACATAAAAATTGATTTTTTACTACAAAACAATAACTTGGCTTCTCAAATAATATTGTTTCATTTTTATGGTAATATCACCAGTATATTTTATTATTAGTTCAAGTTTAGTTTTCTCTTATTGAATTGTCAAAGGAACATTATTTGTGTTAATTAATACTGTGAACTGTCTCACACTGGTACAAAGGCTTATATACCGTCAGATAGTGACATGTTTAGGTACCCCATTTTCGCATACTATCCTTGCAGAGAGTTGAAAAGTACACCGAATTTAAGAAAAATGAAATGAAATAAAATTTACGAGTGGCTTCTGGGGATAACATATTAAAAGATTGATTTTCCTTTTCAGAAATTAATGGTAGTTTGTGCAACAAAAGTATACATGGACAATCTACTCGAGTTGTACAGTAATATTTTTCTACGACCCATTATCAAAAAACTACAAATTTTAAAAATTATTTTGGGTTATTAACCCTTAACTGCTACAACTAAATATTTTTTACGTAACTGGTACAAGTGGGTCTCTCAGACCCATATCTTGTTTTGTCAATAAAATTCATATTATTTATGAATAATATTTATTTTTTAAAGGGAAATGAAAATGTATAATATTTTAATACAATGAACAATTCAAATGTAAGTTATTTACAATTTGGACATATTTTAAAGGTACATTCCAAACAAATTGGTTTTTTGCATAATGCACAAACATAACTTGTTTTTCTATCTTTTTTCACAACACAAAAAGCACATATTTTTCTTTTCTTTTCTGCTGCGCCTTGTTGACGTTCAATAGTATAAATCATTTTAATTTTCAAAATATTGGCAGCCATTTGTCGTATCGGTCGAGGGACAAAGTTATTATAGACTCGTCTCTTTATATGCGGTGAATACAAATCTCTGCCCAGTTGTTTTAAAAAGATACTGCGGAGAATTTCTTTTCCATTGTTGGCAAACTGGTAAAGAACTCTACTATTCACTCCTGATATATTTAGAACAGCAAAAAATAAGCTCATTGGCCATCTTCGGGATCGTCGCGATGTGGAATAGTTAGCGCATTTCTGGTCCAATGAATCTACACCGGATTTGGTCGAGTTGTAAAATAAATTTATGTCTGGTTTTTTGGAGTCACTATCAACTTGATTGTCGTGGTGCATTTAAGAAACTAGAAGTACACTTTTAGCTTTCTTTGGTATATGCAAGACACTTGTAACATTAGATGTAAATCCAAGGATACTCGAATCTACTGGTCTTTTTCCATTTGGGAGTAATTCTGGGGATTTTCCTTTTATTTATTTTTTTTTCATCATTCCTACATAAGTAATATCATTTTTTCTTAATTCTCGTATTAATTAAATTGAGGTATACCAATAATCGCCAGTCACGTTACGCTTTAAGCCGATTATGGACCCTGTTATGCGCAAAACTACTTAAGTAGGCTGTGAAAGGTCTGATCTTCTTATCTGTGCTTCATTTCTACCGGTATAAACTTCAGCGTTGCACATATAAAATGTCTTCGAGTCAGCTAAAATCTGAACTTTTATACCATATCCAGTCGGCTTGTTAGGAATATACATATGGAATCCACAACTTCCTCTAAAGAGTACCAGTATTTTATCAATTATAAGAAAGAGACCTAGAGAGTAGCTTACTTTACAATTCTGAACAAATTCCGAAAATATACCCGAAAAGGCGGCAAGCTTATCGGTTTTTCTTCTTTCAGATCTAGTTTCGTAGTCATCAAATCTTAAGCAAGACAGGATGAAAGAGAATCTAGCCAGTGACATCGTACATCTAAAAAGCTCGCGACCATCAATGGCCCACATGGATCTAATATCTTCATGGCCAGACTTGAAAACTCCTTGCATGTATAAGAGGCCTATAAAAGATTCAATTTCTATTTTATCCACTAGATTCACGAAGGTCGTTCCAAAAGTTTGACCTTTTGAATTTTGAATATTTATCTCTCATCAGTTCAATTCTCTCATTAGTATGTATTACAATTTTTTCAATGATTTCAGAATAATTCAAAAGCTTTCACGCATCTAAGGTTGTCTTAGGAGAATTCAAGCAAGCTGGCCCTTTTAGTCCTGGCAAAACAGTTACAATATTTTCCCTTGTTATTTTACTACTTATGGGGGGGGGATCTTGGAACACTTAATTTTATCTTTTCCGTAAAGGTAGTTGGAGGAGCTGTTTTCATCCTCTTTATCTTCTGTCATCTTTATTTGTCTTTCTTCCTTTCTTTTCTCTTCTTCATATACCTCATCCTCTGATAACAAATCCTCATCTGCAGATGGTTGCCATTCCTCCTCGCTACAGGAATTCTGGTCGCTAAAAATTTCGACATCGCTCTCATATTGATCACGTTCGTCGGCATTTTCAATAATTCTTTTGCCAGCCTCGACTTTTTGGGTATCAATATTTGAAGAAGTACTAGGCATATTTTTAATATTTAGTATTATCATCAGTACAACTTGCTGAAGTATTGGGAATTTCATCATCGATTTCGTCATTCCAAAAGTCTTCGGTATCAAATATTGCATTGATATCTTCGTCGTTTAGTGTATGTTTTGCCATTTTAACTGAAAATAAAAATAAAAATTGAATATCATAATAATTTGTGAATTTCATAAGTTAAATAAATATTTACCTGTAGTAATTAAGGGTTTAGATAAAATAACTAATTTTAAAATAATTTATGAACAAAAAAATGTAATTTAATTAGTTCCCAGCCCAGATTCGAACCCGAGCCTCTCGCGTGGAAGACAGACGCTGTGTCCTCAATTCCACTGCCACATTTAGTAGGGGACATATATGGACATTTCAAATTTTAGCGCCACTAAGCGTGAAGTTTAATTGTACTACTTGACCGTTAGATGGCACCACGTGTACCCATTTTAGAAAAGTTTTGACCGCCTCAAGCAACGCCGTAGCTTATTATTCTTTGGTGCGTTATCGTGTCCGACGTTGTAAATAAATCGAAAATCGTTTGAGATCGAATATTTTCCAAGTGGATGTTAGAATTAACTCACTTAAAATTTTAGAGGTAAGTGAACTTGTTTATCCTCACTATATCAATATATGCTGATGTAATTGTTTTTTTTTTTTAGTAATTTACATAACCTTTTTTTGTTCGTAAGCATGATTGGGGTAGATAGGGACATGTAGTCGGGGGCACATATGGACACTATCCCAGTCTACCATAGAGAAAACGAAGACTGCGAAATTAATTATAATTCATGTGTACCTTTTGTAGTCCCCCAATAAACCCCTGAAACACCTTTAAAAAAATAAATGACTTGGAGTAAATCGCATTACTGAGGCCCTTCCTATGGGGCCTCAGTATTGCATTCGTGCAGACGAAAAAAATATTTTACCCACATTTTTCATACCTTTTTTTATGTTTCCGATCATTTTGAGTACGAAAATGCAAAAAAAATATTTCGTCTGGTTGTCTGTGTGTATATATGCCGGCACAATAACTCTAGAACGAAAGTTCTGATTGACTTACGGTTTTAATTTTCTTGAATAATTACTTCTAACTTAAAACCCTATTGATTTTCAGAATTTCCGGTTCAACCTAACTACTTTAACATCAATTTTCTTTAAATCCGCCTATGCAATTCTTATGTGACAATTTTAGGAATTCCAAACATTCTCAACATTCCATAAATTGCAAACATTCTTTAACGACCTGTCAAACAACAGCTGTTAAAAGTAAAAGTGAAATTTTTAAGGCAGGTTGCGACTTTCATACTTGCAACCATCGCCATTTTGAAGGCTATTTTTATTAGAAATTAGTCTCCAAGCCTGCCAATTTATGAAAAATATATAAGCAGTTTCATACAAATGACTTTTTTATGGTGGTGCTAACTTAAGCATACTACTATTTCGCCCCTAGCTAAAAAAACACTGGCTCTCTGTCAGAACCACATAAAATAATTAACCGGCTATTTTATTTGGCAAAGAGCAGAATAATGCTTGGCTGTGACTGTCAAGTGACTGTCAAGATGTCAACTGTGATGTGTGAATGGCTCTTAAATGTCAAATTATTTAAAAATGTATACTTCTTTTGATATTTATTCCAAATAATTTGTAGTGTATTTCAATTCAGGCTTTCCATAAATAAAGGTACAGCAAAACAAATAATAATGTTCTTATATAAAGCACTTTTTTATTATATAAAAGAGAGTTAGGATCTAATGCTGGTTTCTTGTAGATAATTTTAATTATACAGTTTTAGAATTTCATTACAACTAGCCAAATATTTTATCCAAAGTTCGAAAATGAATTAAGGGGCTCACATATACACAAGCTTAAAATCTGGCATTCGATTTTGCAAAAAAAATTAAATGTAAAGTATCCGCCAAGCTGGAATAACTCGTTATCCGCTGGAAAAGATTGGATGAAATTATTCATGAAGAGGTATTCAATTTTGTCATTATGGAAGCTGGAAAATACTAGTATGGCAAGAGTCTCCGGATTTAATAAAACAATGTGAAATAACTTTTTAATAATTTACAGAAAGTTTTCGAAAAGTATAATATGCCTCCAGAACGAACCTACAATTTGAATGAAACAGGCGTTGTCATTGTTTTAGAAGCACAGAAAGTTATTGCCAAAACTGGTACGAAACAATTGGGTCAGGCAGTATCCCCAGAACGAGAAGAGCTAGTTACATTTTGCGCTATAATAAGTGGGGTAGGAAATAAGATTTCTTCTGTCTATGTTTTTAAGAAAGGTGCGCCCACAGGAAGTCTTGGATTAGCCAACCAGTCAGGATCAGAATGGATGACATCCATAATATTTTTGGATTTAATTAAACACATAAAAAAGCATACAAAATGTACGAAAGATGAACCCATACTGATTGTATTGGACAACCATGAGTCCCACGCCAGTCTCAAAACAATTTTATTTTGTAGGAAGAATGGAATTATTTTCGGTAGCTTCCCCCCACCCCCATTGCACACAATGACTCCAGCCTCTTTACGTTGCACTATATCGCCTATTTAAAACCTATTTGAAGCAAGCTTTTAATGATTGGTTGGTAAATCATCCTGGCAAAAGGCTATCCATTTATGAAATTGCCCACTTGACACAAAAAGTATATCAGAAATATGTTACACTGGCCAATGTTCTGGGTTTAGAAAAAGCGGTATTGTGCCTTTTGATAAATGTATTTTTAAGGAAGATGACTTCGCTGCTACATCTGTAACAGATTCAAGGGCTATAGAAGAAACAGACGCACCATCAACCATCGCTGGTCACTAGCACTTTATTAAATGCACCATCAACATCTGCGCTGGTCATTAGCACTCCATCAACTTCATTACAGCCTGAAGTCATTTCGCCAGACATAATACGGCCCTACCCCAAAGCAGAGAAAAATAAATTAAAGTTAAAAGGAAGAATTAAAGAAAATCACGAATTCTAACAGAGACGCCAGAAAAAGATAGATTAGAATAAGAAAAGATAGCCAAGCAAAAGAAGAAACAAATGAAACAGATGTTTGATAATGTAAAGCAGCAAGCAAATGATTCAGATGATTTCGGGAATGAAGTAATCTACGCTGATGATGAATCTGACTGTTTAAGTGAAATGGACTGTGAAAATGCCGACCAAGAATTCATGCCAGACGTAGAAATTATCATAGATCCTGAATCTGGGACGCCAATTATCGAAATCGGTGACTTTTTGCTGGTAAAGTATTGCATCAAGAAGACCCAAAAGTATTATGTTGGAGAAGTAGAAGAAATAGTCGACAGAAAATATTTAACAAATTTTCTAAGAAAGAAAGAAAGAAAAAAAGAAAATGGATTCACCTTTCCCCAAATCGCTGATAGGGGCCCCTAATAGAACTGGAACTAGTGGAACTAAAACTACCTAAGCCAAGAACGTCTGAAACAACTCCAAGGTAAAGTTTAATAAAGCGGTTTTAAGTAGACTTCGGTGCCTATAACGTCAACTCAACTAAATTAACATTTTGTGTTTAACTATGCATTTCTACATTTTTTACTGTTTATGCGACTTGTGTTAGATTGTTCCAGCTTTATTCACCAAGTAAAACTTTTAGAACATAACAAATTGTTTTTGTCCACACCTGCCCCTACACAGGAGGTACATTTGGACAATTTTAATACTTTGGAAAATTGCAAAAATCTAATTCGTCGATCAGAGAAAAATCGCTGAACCAATAGTGATATATAGTACATTTATCAGTGGCCACAACATAACATTATGTGAACAATATATTGAAAACCAACCTATACACAACAACTAATTATATTTGTAGTGTCCCAATGTCTCTCCCTCTCCCCTTTTAATAATAATAAATAAGGTGACATGTAGTTTTATTAAAATTAACAAATTATCTATAGATATAGACGAAATAAAAATAGAAATGCTATTATTTATTGATTCTACACAAGAACAACTCACTTTACGTATATTTAAATTTTATTTACTAAAAAATATACTGACATTTAGTTTGATAGAATTGTCACTAAATGATTGACTAATAGAACTAGGCTACTAAAAACCAAAGGCTTTAATGTTGCAAGTGGCTAAAGGGTTGAAATAAGGGCGTAATCTTGTAAGGAAAAATCATTAAACCGTTATGCCTTTTTTGATCTCACTGTTAGTAAAAGATGAACAAATATTTTACTGCCATAAAAAGACACTTTATTTACCTACCTTTGTAATTGTAAAATTTTGTTTAATTTTTTAAGAGGCTCGGCCTTTTTAAAAAGGCATATTGGTAATCTTAACACCCTGTATGTCAAAAACTTATTATAGGTTTGAATTGCTGTACTCATATTGTTCAGAAAATCGACTACTGCAACATACTAAATAGTCGGGAAATTTTACCGGAACTCAGTTCTCTAAAAGCCGGACTGCACTACTTCAGAAATAATAATAAAATTGTCAACTAAATACTGTAAGAGAAATATCAAAAGAACATCTTTTTTATCGAATTTTCCCAGTAACAATCAATCTACCCAATCATTGCCTTCCTAAACCGATTTATCACCAACATCGAGGGACTCCATTTCCTCCTCCTTACTTCTCGACTTTGTCAAGTATCAAGTGGCCTTTAGGGGATACAACTAATCTTTTTCTTGACCTGTCAAATGTGGATGTTTACACCTTATTCAGTTCCACACTGAAAAAACTTCAAGGACTGTCAGAATCAGATGACTGAAAAGGGCTTCGCAATTTTTATATTGATTTTGGGTACTGTCAAAACTTGTTTAAATTTTAGTATGTTACATTTCAGGTTATTATGAGCAACTTTCTTGTGGATCAAGTTTGCAGCTCTACAGGGTGAGCTGTTAGAAGGATCCAAAAGTAAGCTGTGCAAAAAAAAATATTAACACATTTATATCTACCACACTCAAGTAATTCATATTTTTTCCATAATTCTTATGGTATCTTGTAAACTTTTATATAGTTTGTTATTACTTTGTAAAATATATAATACAGTGTTTTAAAAAAATAGAAATAATAATTACTGAAATAAGGTGAATTTTATGTATTAGGTACCGTAATTAGAACATGATTTCTGATCACTTATTTGTTAGATAATATTTATTAATAATACAGGGTGTGACAGAAAGACATAAATATTATTTAATTCAAATATACATATAACAGTTTCTATACATAGATTTTTAGACTTCCCACTAAATCATAAATCAATGCAAAAGAAACTGCATTTTTAAGAACCTGTTTTATGACATACATTCACTATTTACACACTATCACAATCTGACTCGTCTTTCAGCAGCATCTAAAATAGTCCTTAATAAAACAGTTAAAGAGTACTTTGTATAATTTTCGAACAGTACGAATTCCAGGTACCACTTGAAATATTAGCACACATGCCTATAGTTCTTGAACCAGTCTTACATGAACAGTACTATCTAGTAATGGGATTATCTTGAATTTCGTTGTACTCAATAAATAACATGTCGCAAATCTCGAATATATTGCAAAAAACGAAGGGACGCCACATAGAAAGCTTCGTAACAAAAATAAACTACCTATCATCAAAAAATTCCCAATAATAAACTTAAAAAAAAGAAAATACAAGGAGGCGCAAAATCAAGTACCCTATGGAATTTTGTAATAGTTTCGTTTGTAGTTGACATCTGTTCGAGTTTTTCTGTCAATTGCAAAGTAGATACTTGGGAAATTCATTATGAATCGATATACGCCTCGAGAACGTGCCGAAATCGTGAATTTTTTCATCAAAATAATTCTTCGATTATCTTAGCTCAACGAGAATACCGTAGACAATATATAAGACGCGGTGTTCCAATTGATAACACATTTTGGCGATTAGCGACAAATTTTCAACAAACTGGGTCTACATCTGATAAAGAGCATATTGGCAGACCTTGTTTAGCTCGTTCAAGGGATAATATAGACCGCGTGCGTAGAGATGTGATAGAAAGGCCTAGCACATCAACAAGAAAACGATCTTCACAATTAAACATTACCCGACGTTCATTACAACGAATTTTGGTGAAAAATTTGCACTTGTTCCCTTAGAAAATACAGGTAACCCATAAAATTCTGCCTTGGGACTTTGAAAAATGACGTCAATATTGTAATGCTATCGTAAACCTTGAAAACAAAATTGAGGATTTTGGAACAAAATCATAATGAAACTCATTTTTGTTTAAATGGAGTCGTGAATAAACAGAACCTTTGCTTCTGGGGTAGTGAGAATCCACAAATTATTTATTAGCAACCATTACATGAGCCAAAAGTGACCGTGTGGTGTGTTAGTAAAAGAAAAATTTTGGGGCCTTATTTTTTTGAGGACGATCGAAGAAGAACCGCTACAGTAAATGAAGATCGCTACAGAAGCATGCTGTTGGATTTTTTAATTCCGTAAATAGAAGAGCTTAATGATGAAGATATTTAGTATTAACAAAATGGTGCCACATCACACACGGCCCGTGAGACAATAGCCATTTTAAACAGAATTTTTCCTAAAAGCCTTATCTCGAAAAACGCCGATATTGCATATCCGCCAAGGTCTCCCGATTTAACTGTTTCAGACTTTTACTGGACATATTTTACTGACATATTTTACCTGAGTCCAGAATATTTCAACCAGAGCTAATGATTTTCATAATTAATCTATTCCATTGGCACCCTTATAACGTGTCGATATGTAATATCATATATAGGTTCTGGTAAAATTAGTTTTCTCAGCTTTCTTCCTGGATAAGAGAACTTCTTTCTTGTTTCCCATTCTGTCGTATCCCGATAACCGTTTAAAAGTCGCCATGTTACATTTTGACAGGGCATAGAGGGACTTTGGCAGTCCAATATTAATTAGGATTGTACTTTTACCCGTTTCAGTGCGTCTGTATTTTATATTAAAAACCATTTTATCTCTATGAAAGCAATTAGCATATGCTGGGCCTATCCATTTGTTGGAATTACTTTATCCTTAAACTGTATTTTCAGTAGCCCTACGAATAATATAATGATCTTTTTTAATTTTGCATAGTAAATCTGAGATCCAGTGCTGTTTTGCATCTTTGAACCGTCTGAATACATTGATTTATTTTGGCGTTTGGCGGTTGGCGTTTGGCGCTTGGCGTTTGGCGTTTGGCTTTTGGCGTTTGGCGTTTGGCGTTTAGCGTTTGGATTTTGGCCATTTCTGGTATTTCAATATCAAAAGATTTCCATACATTTATACTCTATCTAATGGCAATATTGACATCAGATTTTATTTAAATTGTTCTATTAAATTATGTCATTTTCTTAAAAGGTCCCATCCAAACCCATTTGTAAATAGCTTGTATGCCGCCGGTCGTCGTAATTTCGTTTTCTATCAAATTTTGTATAACAGGAAGACCTAGCAATATCTCGACTGCTGCAGTGAGTATACTTTTAAATGCCTCTTATATTATTAAGTCTTTTTAACTTATCTAATTTTCAATTAACTATGATGCTTTTAGTCTTGTAGCAAGAGATTACAACGAGTACTACAGCCTTAGTATAAAATCCATAGCATTATTCTTAATTTAAGCCACCATGTGTTCCCTACCAACAGTCTACAGGTCCACACTGCTTTTACAGCTTTTCTTGTTGATTTCTCTATATAGCTTTAGAAGCTTTAGGCAATTCCAAGATAATCAACTACCTTAAGGTCCACTTAGACGATCGAATGTATGGGTAGAATGCATAAATTGAATTAGTAATAAGAATTGCATGTAAATGGTGAAAAAATAAGCTACTTAAGCTGCAGTACCGCATTACGACCGCCAGAGGAGGAAAAAGCAAGTTGAACACCAAGCTTCATTGAGAGGAGACAGTAGCTGGAACCAAGCCTGACTAAAGAGTAACTGCCTTTAACATTTTTTTATGTTGTCTTTACACACAAAACTTCTTTATTACTTAAACTGTTCCAATAACACAATACATTTTTTTATGCATAAAAATTACAATAATATTGTCACGCTTTATACAAATTCATATTCACACCATGTGCATAAATATTGTTTAGTTTATTTGCTGATTTGTTTCGAGTCGCGATAATATATAAGTTTGATGATTCAGTAAAAATAAGTAAAATATTAGTATTCTATCCACTGACTTCTATTTTCCAATCCACAGTGATTTACCAAAACTGGTTTTCCATATATTTCTCTTTAATGTTTTAAAATAATACTCATATATCAATTACATGACTTAAAATTAACTATGGTTGTTGTTTAAGTAACTATCAGAATTTAAACACAAACGTACTGTCGCATACAAAGAATTTAAACTAGTTGCAAGACAAAAATAATGTTTATCACGAAAACCTCGACTTGAGTGCGATCTGGATGACAACGGTATCATTTTTCAATCAAATTTTTGTAGATCTAACCAATGGCGATCAAGACAAGCCACGCTACAGACGATATAACACTAAAAAATGTAAATAGGCTGATACAGGCGTGAGGGGTCTCACATCGCGTTCATCCAAAGTAACATTTTGAAGAGAATAAAGTTTTATTTATGTTTTATTAGGATTTTGTAAAAACATAAAAATTAACAATTATGTTATTATAGTTATTTTTTTTGCTAATAGGACTGCAGGATAAATTGATCTAATAACTTAGTTTTATAGATTCCTTTAAATCTGTTTAAGAAAACTAGTTTATCCTAAAGTAAACTATCGCTGTCCTGTAAGGGTTAATTAATAAGTCATTTTAAAACTATTTAGTTTTAAGACACTCCCAAGGTGTGTTTGGTGTTAAAGAGGCATACTTTTTAGCAGTTTAGTAGATTTTAAAACTTAGTTTTAAAAAGTGTTTTAGGATTATACTTTAAATTAAATTGATCCCAGAACCTTTTAGGTACATTTTCTACAATTTTACAACACAACTCTTATAATTTATTTAATCTAGTAAACTACATAGTTTTAATAAGAATTAAAGTTTGTTTTAGAGCCTAATCTAGCTTTTCAACCCAATCACATTATGTTGACGTTGAAAGATAAACTGTTCAAAATAAAGAAAAGTGGTAATTTTCATAGAAAATAAAAAAAAATGTATATGTTTCTCCTTTTCCTCATTGCTTAATAAGTTCATTATGTTCCATTGTTTAAAAAATATCAAAACATTTCTAGGCACCTAATGTTCTGGAAATGATTAGTGAAAGAGAAAAATGGTTAATATAATATTACTAATTTTTATATTTTGAATGACTTGTTCGTAGAGTAAATAAGAAGCTCAAGAGTGAGGTTAGGTTATGCCCGTCTGACTGAACTTATGAATGTTTTATTGAGGTTTTCGTTTTAACTATTGTTTCATGAAACGCCGGATTGTATTACATATGTTAAATATTACATATGTTAAATACTCATAAATATAAAACTGCCTAATGACCAAACCTTTATTATAAATGTAAACTACAAAAGAGTTTTACTTCAAATTACGTCGAGCAGTGTAAACATCACATTCAAGACCAGTTCATAATTCGAGGAGTGTTTTAGTGTGTCGTTCCGTCAATAACGTCAATAAAGAGAGAAAGAAAATTTGCACCACCCAAGATCAAAGGCACCGACGCTTTATGTCCCTACTCAACGGTTAATATACTTTGGTATTATTATGAAAAAAGCTTGGGGCGCTTTGTCCATATTTTTCATACATCGAGCGAAATTTCCAATATTCATTTATTAAATTGTCATAGATTCATATCATCCAAATACATATATTCTCCCAATCTAATAATAAATCTGGTATTATCTTTTGGTTTTTGGTAAGCTGTAGAAAACTAATAAATAAACATTTTTAATGTTATTTTTGACGTTTCCGTCAAAATGGTTAGGTTAACGAACTTTTCTTTTTTTTTTTGGGTGTTGCTTGTCATTCAGAAATATTACTGCGTTCATTGCAGCTCTGGGTTTGTTCGTTGCAGCTCTAGATTCGTTCGTTTGTTTATTAGAAACTTTGTCACTACGGAATTAATATTCACCTGTTTCCTGACATTCTTGACGTGATTTATCGATTTGTGCGTGTCGTATTTCGGCAGCAATAGAAGCATCGATTTGTTTTAAAACAGTATTCTTGACGAAGACAACACCCTTCGTTATTATTAATTTTTGAGAATAGTTGTGGTGGCGAATAGTTCTGGTATTCACGAATTCGAGTTCTGGTAATTTTGGTTTGTGAGCACGGGTAATTTGTTGATTGGTCAATACGAGTTTTTGAGGACCGGTGACGACTAGATCGAGAGGTAATTGGTCGCTAACGTTCGGTCTACGGCGATGTCTCTCGAACAACGGGGAAAGTGAAGCCGTTGTGGTTTCGAAAAAGAACGTTTATTGTGTATAGCAAAGTTGGACGGTTTTGATTTTGGCTGTTAAGCATCCTTGGGATTACGGAAGATTTTTGTGGTTTGTGAGCCATCTCCGTCTGGGAGGATTGGTCCCCGTTTTCTCCATTACTGCGAGGGTATTTGGTTTGGTGCCTGTGATTTGTGGATTATTAGTGGTTAAGTTTTGTCGGCCGCCATTACCTCGCAGCAACCTCGTGTTGGATTTTTGAATTGGATAGCTGGCCCCTTTGGAAAACACCTTGGCCATAACCGCCGTTCACGCTTATGCTCGTTAGGAACTTAAATTGGTTTGGACTTGGACCCTTTTTTCTGATTAAAAAGGGTAAGTTTTTGCAAGAACCTTTTTTTATCCTTTTCTCTAGTCGTTGAAGGGTATATAACTTCTTTGTCAATATTATGGGTGCTATTTGGGTTCAACTCATGATTGAGTAAGATTATTTTGTTTTGTTATCTCAAACATTTGTATAGTAAGTTATTATTTTACCATTAGATTGTATATTTCAAATTAAAAGGGTGGCAAGGAATAGTTAAGTGAGGCCTTAATCGGTTTTATTGGCTATTTCAGGTTTCTTGGAGGGGACATAGAAAACCCTATCTACGTACATTTCTTGGAGGGGGTGAAGAAGACCCCATTTTCATACATTTCTTGGAGGGGGTATAGAAAACCCTATTTCTATACATTTCTTGGTGGGGTATAGAAAATCCCCATTTTGAATTAGAACATCTGGTGTAGATGGAAATTTCGATCACCTGTGGATTTCGAAGGGCTGAGCAGCCCGAATCAGCTAGTGTGGTAGTGCGGTTCTACGAGATTGTTGACTGCAGCTGCGAAGATGCCATGATTTGTTCAGCTAAGTCCGCCCTGTTTATATAAGTTTATATAATCGCACACCGATTTTCTTTTTTTTTTCAATATATATATATGTCTTTCTTCTTTAATTGGGAAAAGTAGCGTACACATTATTAATTTAATTTCAGGGATTTTGTTAAATTGTTTGACGTAGATTTACTGTGTAAATGGGGGTATACTGAAGGCCTCCTTGGCATTAATGGTCCATTTTACTTTTATATATATTTAGGCGCAAGGCGGAAATTAAGGCTACTCTTATTTTTATTTCTCTAACGTCGATGATTAATTTTTACCCGTCTTTTTTGGTACCAAAATCGCCGTGTGTTATTTATTTTTAGTGTACTTTTATTTATTTAATCTCCGCTTAGATACTTAATGTGTAAGTACTAGTGTTTCAATATTTTTTATTATATTTTGGACTTGTGCCCTACCCAAAAGTTGTGATAGTGATAATGTGTTTTTGCCTATACCATAAATTTATCATTAAGTTGCTTGTTGTAGTCTTTTTCTCAAAACAAAATATAAATCGGTGTGTATTGGAAGTATTTTCTTTGATTTGCCCAGTTTAGCCATTTAGGAGATAAGCCAATTTTGGAATCTGGAAGAAGATATAACGGCTTGACGCTCAATTAATTCGATCATTTTTAAACTCACTCGCATCTCCACTACAGAGTGAAGCTAAAGGCAGAAAGGTTGAGATCGACAACCCGGTACACTATAACCCTGGTTTTTGAGGTTATAAAACATTATCTATTAAATAATTATATTTTATTTGGTCGGTCTTTAAAGTAAAAGACATAACTTTACATTTAATTGGTTTAAGTTCAAGTTTATTACACCATTCAACCACTAGATTTAAGTTCATGTGAAGTTGTTTACAGTAGCCAATACTTTTCACACGCTTGTATAATTTTAAATCATCTGCATACAGTAAAAACTGCTCTTTAATTACACTCGAGATATCATTGATAAAAATATTAAATAGCAACGGGCCCAGAATGGAACCCTGAGGAACTCCAGATGTTGTTGCAAATTTGACAGACTTAAACCCATTAAGCTGTACAAACTGAGTACGATTTACTAGATAGCACTGAAAGAGATTTATCAAAGGGGAGGACAACCCAAACCCCGTAAGATTTCCAAGAAGAATACCGTGGTCAAGTCTGTCAAATGCCTTTGAGAAATATGTGTAGGTGACATCAGTCTGGGCGCGCTCATCAATAGATTCAGTAATGTATTGTGTGACGGTAACCAGGTTGGTGACTGTTGAGCGACCTTTCATAAACCCATGTTGATTGACTGATAGCATTTTACTAACATAATGATATTAGGTTTTCTCTAATAAAATTTCAAATATTTTGGAGAAATTGCATATTTGGATATTGGTCTGTAATTGGTTATATCTCTTTTATCCCCCTTTTTGAAAACTGGACATACTTTTGAGGTCTTCCTAATATCTGGAACTGTTGATGTCCTGAGGCATAAGAATGTCGTAATTTGCTGACGTTATGAGGCTGTGACTTTTTCACCTCTAAGATATCGTGCGGATGTCTTGGTAAATTGAAGATTTTGTTGATTTTCTTATGGATCCTATCATCAGATCTTAATTAAATTAATACGAGACCACTCCTGAGGTATCCTCTTTTTAACAAAAAAAGAATCATAGAAATCGGATATTAGAGTAAAGAATTAATGCTGAACATACATAAAAAAAATATTTCGACGAATTGAGAACCTCCTTTTTTTTTGAAGTCGGTTAAAAAGATGGCCCTCTTAACTCTTCTGCTAGCCTACCTAATCTTTTTACTTTAAAACTTTTTTAATAATGAGATATTGCGCCTATATGAATAAATTATTTTCCAATTAATATATATTTATAATTATTTTGTTTCTGTCCACAATAAAGCGTCATACCCCATGATGTACATTTACTGTAAAATTTTCTTTCTCTTATCAAAAACACCGCTTGCTTCGACTTTTACTTTCATATTAACCTTAATCCGTTAATTCATGCCACACTTTGGGACAAAATTAATTTTCCTTATTCCTTTTATCGCTAGCGTCTGGCAGAAACAAAGGAACACTGAAACAATGAATTCGCTTTACCTACAACAGATGGGTCTCATAACTGCCACTTTAATATCGTGTTCGTGATAATTTTATATTATTAAAGTGTTTATAGTATGTACTATCCCCATTATTCACCATCAGCCTCTTACAGTTTGTCGTCTTGGTTATGAAATATTACCAAGAATTTAGTGAATAAATGGTTTTGAATATCTTAATTTTCATCCATATTGCCTGTACAATGTTATAATGAATAGGTAGAATGGACAGGTTTAAAATTTCTGGTGTACTTTTAGTATACCAATGTTTAAACACATTTTTTATTTATTATAAAAATCGAAGGTGATCTTTTAATGATACTATTTTTAGGAAGCCCTAAGATCTGTTTCAACAACGATCCGTAACCTGCCATTGGCACCAGGATTCTACGTAGTATATAATTTATGGTCTCCTATTAATCTACTGCGCAGAGTCCTGGTGTGAATGACTGGTTTCTGATCTTTGTTGGAACATATCCAATATAACTAGATTACGTTAAAATGACATAAATTTTTGGTGATAAACTGAATAAAATGACGTCGGTAACTTACTTAAAAATTACGTCTCTTAGACGTGAAAAAGTCACAGCATCGAACACTGAGAGAAAAAAGTAGTTTATATTTAAAATATTGTAAGTTAGGAAGAAATTCTTTAAATATTAACTAAGGAAATTTATTAATACCATATTATTATAATTATTAATAAATATTTCACAAATACGAGTTTTTCTTTAACAAAAAATTTGTTACAGTAAGGTATAATAGATACTAACAAATATTTTACTCGGCAATATACGTATATTTAAAAATAACTATTATGTTTATCTAAACATTACAAATTTCTTAATATTAAAGACTTTAAATATAACAATTGTGCTTTCCAGCTCTACGAAATAAATAAATTTTAATATACAACTATAATAAGTTAACTATTAGCGAATATATATTTAATAATACACAGACTCAACGTCCCCTTAATGCGCCGATCTCAACGTTGACAATCACGTTTTGTTATTGCGCTATCATAGGAAATGTAAACAATTCCAATTGCCTATTAGGTACCATTTTGCAATATTTTTTCTATTTATCGTTAACATAAAACTAGAGTAAATTAATTTAAAAATTGTTTGCTGTATTACTTGTGACCTATAACTAATTATTGTATTATAAATTTGCATTTTTTTAAGTGCAGTATGCAGTCCCAGTGGGTAGGTAATTTGAATTTCACAAATTGGCAACATGGAACACCACGTGGTTTCTAATTGCCATTTTGTTAAGCACGTTCTTGTCTGGTTACAGTTCGCAGTGCAGAATCGTTCTTTTTGTGAGTGACGCCGATCGACATTAGCAGCTGAGTTTATTAAAAGTTTACAGTGATTTTTTATCCTAGTAAGTAATCATATTTATTTGTTTAATTCTAATAATAGGTACATATTATTTTCGTGAATATTGTAATTAATTAAAGTTAAATAATGAAAAACATTCTATTCATGGGATATTTGCTATGTGTCAACTCAAATAAGTAAAGCGTCTTTTCCGAAAGCTTCTTATTTTTATAAAATTTAAGTACATACCTACAGTCACTACATGTTTCGGAAACACTGTTCCATATTCTGGTGCCAGTCAGTATTTAATAACTGGCACTAGAAGGTGGAACAGTATTTCCGAAACATATGTAGTGCCCGTAGGTACTTAAACTTTATAAAAATAATAAACACTACCGAATAAACTTTTTATTTATATAAAATTCTACTACGGTAAGAAAATGATCCTTAATCAAACAATAGAATAGTTATTTGTGTACCAAGGCCATAATGTTGATATTTTCTGGCGAAATCAGAAGTTTACTGCCGAGACCAAGCTACTTCTGGTTAGGTCAAAAAAGATTATACGGTCGAGGTGTACACAGCATTTTTTATGCGACTATCTCATCAAGTTAAGCCAATATTTTTTTCACATTCTTGTTTTTAAAAAGATGCTTAAATGCAAGAATTGTTCCATATTTTTATTAATCGAATAAAATTCCATCGTTAACTAATTAAATTTGTATAACAATATAACGATAATTATAATAAACCTATGCTTATAAAAAGCTGCTTTAAATAAATGCGGCCAAAAAAGTGACACTTTAAAGAGGTTATTTTTCTTGACAGTCTCCTAAAAAGTATTTTTTTTTAATTTTCATAGTTTTTCCAAGAAAAAAATGTATTGGGTTTGACCGAGATTCGATCGTGCGTCACGAAACACGTCCCGTTTGCAGGGGTTATAAACGAAATCCTTGTAGATAACACTTCCTGATGGACCTGCCACTCACCTTATAAAATTTCAGCCGGAGGTACCATTGTACCACCTATCGGCCGCTACATTTATTATTAGTTTTTTTAATTTGTTAATGTTTGTTGAAATTTATAAGCATGTATTGTTAACTTTTCAATTGAATAAAATATATTTTCTGTATGTATACCTTTGATTTCATATCCCTAATATATTTAGGCTAAATACTAACAAATATAAATTACTAGATTCAAAATCATCAATTAACAGATTAAAACAAATTTTATCATTTACAAATAATATGTTTAATAATAACATAAAACATTTGATAACTAAAATAAAAAGATGTCTTGGAAATCGAATAGTATTTTATAAAACAATTAAAGTATAATATTAAACATACACAAGGTTTCTTAAACTATGCTGTTCTTAACTGTTAACAAACAAATTTAAACATTTACAATTAATATTTTTAATAATAAAATGTAAGATTTGATAACTAAGATACAAAGATGTCTTGGAAAGATAGAATACTACTTTATAAAATAATGAAATATAATACAAAACATAGGTTTATTAACTGTTAACAATCACATTTTAACATTTACAAATAACGTTTAATAGTAAAAGTTCACATTTGATAACTATGATACAAATGTTGTATTGAACAATTAAAATATAACGTTAAAACATATATTTGTTAACATTTAACATATTCGATTTATGTTAATAAATCTATTTTAATTTTAATCCAGTAAATAAGTTTAATATTAATATATCGGTGTTTATTTTTAACTGATGAGCTTTTAACTTATGACGTGGTTATAGTGAACTTACGTAAGTTCGGCCATATCCAAACCTACCATATGTTAAATATTAATAAGGTTTCTTAACATTAAAGAAACGTTTCTCTCAGTGTAACTGCAGCAAATTACGTCATGCTTTCGTTAGAATAAAATGGCATTTGACTTAAAATGACGTCATTATTTCATCAACAGTAGACGCTGTGTGACGCTATTTAACGTTTCTGCTATAAAAGCTACTAAAATTGTTTTTTTTTATATAAATTATGAATAAAGAAAAAAAAAACAGAAAACGATGAAATATTTATTTAAAATCAATACAATTTTTTTTAAAAAAACAGACAATTTTATTTTATGGTTGTAAAAAAAATACACATTTATTTTCAATTCTACTTTAATAAAAGTAGGGCAGGCAATAACATTGTCAATTCAAAACTGAACATTTACGTTACTACAGTGTTGATAAGATCAAACCTTTGGGCCTGCTTTGCTGATGTTAAACGATATTTATATACAGGTGCGAAGGTTTTATCTTATCACCATTGTATAACCAGGTGATTTTGAATTTTCATTATGAGTGTAGTGAAGACAAAGATACTTACCGATCCGCACTTCATGGTTTAGGATAAACAAGACATTTAGCAAAAACATTTTTTAAACCCCAATATTTTAAACAAGACAGTTTCTTTACAAGGAGTATATCAACAGATTTGATTCTTCTCAAAATAATATTCAGCAACTCACACACAAAAATTATTGTCATGATAATGTCTAAACCGCCCCTCTAGAGCGCGACCTTAAGCCTGCCACTCAACTCATGGTCGAAACACAGCTGACGGATAAAGACAAATGCTCCGCTTCTCAAAAACTACAAGAACAAGCGGTACGTGCCGTTGAGTCATAGAGATGGAATTCCAGGATATTTCACATCGTGTAAAAACTTGTCGTACAAAGTTGGACTTGGTACAAATAGCGCAACTTATCGACGGACGAGTAATTTAAAATAAAGTATTGGAATGAAAAGATAAATTGTAATAAATAAATTAGAATTGTGAGTTAGTGCCTAAGTATAAATTAATTAGTCCGTCATAAATAAATTGTAAATAGTGTGTTTTAAATAAAAACACTATAAATAAATCAAACTATCGTTACATTGGTGTTAGAATTGGAACTGTAAATAAATAGTGGACAATAATGGCTAATAAACTGTGTAAATTAAAAGTGTCTGAGCTGCGTCGAGAACTAGAAGATCGTGATCTGGAGACGATAGGGAAGAAAGTAAAGCTGGCAAAACGTCTTAAGGAAGAACTAGGTAGTGAGGGTTTGGATCTGGAAACGTATCTATTTTCGGATGATGCATCTTCTGTAATAATTTCTTCAATTTTTTTCGTGAAAAGTAAGATCTATTCTTTAAACATTGAAATGTCTTCTGATATGACCTCTATGAAAACCAATATTTCTTCTAGCATTTCTTCATTAGAAACTAAAGTTTCTTTAGATGTTTCCTCTATAAAAAATAATATTTTCTCCTTAGAAACTAAAGTTTCTTCTGACATCTCTTTTTTAGATAATAAAGTTTCTTCAGAGGTTTTTTCTATAAAAAGTGATATTGCTTCCTTAGAAAGTAAAGTTTCGTTTGACATATTCCTTAGAATAAAAAGTTTCTTCTTTAAAAACTGAAATTTCTTCCGACTTTGAAAACAAAATGTCTTTTCTAAAAAATTAAACTACCTTAAACAAGTTTAGGCAGCTGCGAGAGAAAATGAATGGTCTGAACAAGAAAAGGTAGTGAATCTGACAACTGCCCTTCGAGGAGATTTTTAGATGTTCTTCAGACAATACCCATTGAAGAGACAGATGATTTTCAACAACTGAAAAAGAGACTCAACATGCGATATGGCCACGAACACTTGGCGCAGGTATACCGATTACAGTTGATGAATCGCAAACAGAAACGTGACGAGAGCCTTCAAGAATTCAAATTAGATATTGCGAAGATAGTGTTCCGGAATACATTATTGAATATTTGGCCATTCAAGCATTTGTAGATGGACTTCGTGACCATAAAATGCAAAGAACACTTTGTTTAGCCCATCACAAAACATTGGTCGATGTCCGCTGCTCTTGAATATATGCTGGTTGATACAGTGAAGTAAGGACTGTAAAAGAAGAAGAACAGGGAAATAAATTGGACCAATTATTTTACATGATAACACCCTTATTAGGAGACAACCGAAGACATAAGGTGCTAGAATTGCGGTGAAATAGGATATTTAAGCAGTTCGCGCAAACGCCCAAAGAACACTACGAATCGAAAAACCGTGCCGGTGGCTGTACAGGAAGAAACGGTGTTGCCTGAAAGTAGTAAAGCCATAAGAGTAACGCGGTTGAAAGGAACTGTAGGGTAGCGATGCGCAAAATTTTTAAAACATCGATGTTGGCATCAAATGATACATCGAATACAGACTATCATGTTGTAAAAAAATCGGAAAAGAAAATATCGATTTTTCTAAATATCGATATTTGTTTTTCCATACATCGATGTGTCTGTGACGCTTAGCAAAAAAACATTAAAAAGAAAATCATCAATGTTAAAAAACATTGAAAACAAAATCATCGGTATTGATAGTAAAATCGATGTTAACAAATAACATCGGAAAACAAAAATCGATGTTAACATCGGATTAAAAAACATCGATAATCTAAACCTAAAAATCGATGTTTTTAAAACATCGATACATCGTGCGCATCCCTACTGTAGAGAAAGCAAGGTCTGTCATGGCGAAACCTTTGAAGCGCAATGAAGGTGTTGGTCAAGGAACTCTGAATCGAAAGGGGGTGACCACATCTGTTAAAGACAAACGTCGGTTGTTAGCGATGAGTGGGCTCCTGTCACAGAAGCATGTTTCAAGGAAGGCGACAAAGTCTGGCTCCATAATCCAAAAAGACAATAAGGTTATTCTCCGAAGCTTCAAAGATCTTGGGAAGGTCCGTACCTTATCAAGAAAAAAATACATGATATTATTTATCGTATAAGTAAGACCCCGAACGGAAAACCAAAAGTAGTGCACCAAAAACGGCTGGTGCCATTTGAGGGTGATCATGAAGAGAAAGAAGGAAGAATTTATGGGTGCGTATGGAGGTGCTGGGAAAGCAAAACATGGTGTTACAACCGAGCAACAAATAAGACCTGCTCACGGTTCTTTAAGATTACTCGCTGGTCAATAGCACTTTTGCCAACATCTACGATGCTCCAGATTTGGCATCTAAATTTCGGAAGAAGCTTGGTTGATTGACAGAACTTCAAGATCAGTTACCACTTCCTGAAAAAGCATTAAAACTTCAAGATGGATCGCGTTATGTTTTCCATTTAGTAACAAAGAACACCTTTCGAGATCGGTCCACCTATTGTGATGTATGGGAAGCATTACTAAGTCTAAGGGAGCATGTACTGGAGTCTAATGTACAGAAACTAGCTATTTCAAAGATAGAGATCAACCAGTTGAATTGGAGGATCATTAGAAACATGGTGGAAGCAAGAAATACTGGTCTGCAGACATTCTCCCAGCGTTCAAGTTATAGCGAAGAATGTCCCTTGTTATTTCCTTGCAACTGGAGTTTGTAAAAGAGGATCCAGTTGCAGATACAACTATTCAGTTTTAGTTCCAGGAGGAACTATTTCTTAAGAAGGTGGCAATGTCATGGAAATGCCTTAGCCGTCCCTCTAGAGCGTGACCTTTAGCCTGTCACTCTGCTCATGGTCGAAACACCGCTGACGTATAGAGACAAATGCTCCGCTTCTCGAAAACTACCAGAACAAGCGATACGTGCCGTTAAGTCAGAGATGGAATTGTTGGACATTTAACATTGTCTGGAAACTTTTCGTACAGAGTTGGACTTTTATATAAATAGCGCCATTTATCGACGAACAAGCAGTTTAAAATAAAGTATTGGACTGAAAAGATAAATTGTAACAAATAAATTGAAATTGTAAGTTAGTGCCTAAGTATTATATAAATTAATTAGTACGTCATAAATTGTAAATAGTGTGTTTTAAATAAATAAACTATAAATAAATTAAATAAACGTTACACTAGACAAAAATGGCTATCTGGGGCCAGCAGGTTTATTGGTTATCTTCTATTATTCTCTAATGGCGGATACTGATGGACAACAGGACAGCCAGTGAAACATTGTGGTACGTACGTTCGTATTCGTTCCAGTTCTTTCTCTTTTCGTTATCCGGATTGTCGAACAGTGTTACCAGGTGAACATTTTGTAGAACCGTAATTTGGTGAAGGAAAAACAGATAACTGTAATTAAATGTTATTTAATTAAAAGTATAAAATGCTAGGGATGGTCCATGAAAGCCATGCCCACCTCCCTGTTCCCGACGTTTACATTCATACCAACTGAGTTTTTATTAAAAATATATGCTAAAAAGAAAATTGCTTGTGGCAATGCCTCCTTTTAAAATTCATTTTGGAGCCGCCCCTGATACACAGCGTAGTTCGCGACCTTTGATTCAGTAGATAGCTGTTCTTAACTTATAATTCGTACATGAGAAATAAACAGTTTTGTTGCAATATTAGTTCAGTATTTTTATAGGTAAAACTTTTTGAAAAATATAACAACACTTATTATTAAAATTTTGTCGTAAATGGATATGGAAATGGACTGCTCAAATTTCACTTTATTTTGTAAAAAATGTTTATAAAACATTAATAATTGAAATTATTTTGATTTAAATTTTTGTTGTCGATGTTTCTTAGTATAGTTAAACATGTACAATTTAGAGATTCCGGTTAATTTTGCGCTTGAGTGTATTAAAAAATTTAACAATTTAAGTAAAAATAATAAAATACCCTACTTTTTAGAGTTACAAGATGATTTACTTTTAAGTATCTGTCCGATATGGTAACCAGCCGGTGATAATGAAATACTAAAAACTCCATTGAGATTAAATGACACAGCGTGTCAGAAATATAGTTCGATCTTGTACCTACAAAAATAAATTGAACATAATTTTTATAGTAATCTCCTATAGAATATAAGAATGGAGGTTAACAAATAATTTGGTTTTTTAAATATGAGCGATCTCTCCGTTAAACAATTGCAAAGTGTGTAAAAAAATCGAAATTTTTATTATAGCGAAAAAGGAAGGCTTACCTCCTTCGAAACTAGTTTAAAATTGGTTAGTGATATTTATTATGTGTTCACTGACTTTCCTGAATCCACTTAGGGTATAAAAGATCCCAACAAATTTTCCAGAAGTCGCTAAGTTAACGCAGTTGAGTCGTCGGACAGCTTTACGTTCAGCCCACTCAGCAATCACTGTCTCTTCCCTTCATTCTGAAGTTATTTATATATTAGTTGAGACCAAAGATATCGGATAATAGATACGCCTTGTATACATTACACTTGTCCGCAACTTTTTTTTAACGGTACGCTCTTCCTATGTTGTCAGATCTCTATCATCAAATATCAAACATTAAATTTTTATTAAAAAAATTACTATTACCTTTATTACAATCTAATAAAAAAAGAAAATAAAGAATTGAAAGCATCAATATGAGTTTTTTATTAATTGCAATCACTTAAGACTTTTATTTAGCTATTTTTACACGTGTATCATATGGGAATATTAAATATTCTGGTATAAATCCTTTAAGTTTGGCAACCTAAGACATTTTGCTGATGTTGTCAAAGTGACAGATCAAATTTTATTGTGATTTTTTGTAGTTTTCAAGAATAATTTTTTTTTTCAACATCTAATGTCATTAGCCTAGTGTTCTATGTAGGTTATGGATTGTACTAGTAGTCTAATACTCCATAGTGTAGAAGTATTAGTACTCTAATACTCCTACACCCCTACAGACAGGCCTTGTTACTGTTTCCTTGCGCCACTTTAGGAACAGCACTGTTAATTAAAACCCAACAGTGAATGGTCGAGTGGGGAATCCTACCAAGGCATCAGAATTTTTTTTTCTTTAGTGTACGGCTTCAACATCTAAGGTCATTAGCCTAGTGTTCTATATAGGTTATGGATTGTACTAGTAGTCTAATACTCCATAGTGTAGAAGTATTAGTACTCTAATACTCCTACACCCCTACAGACAGGCCTTGTTACTGTTTCCTTGCGCCACTTTAGGAACAGCACTGTTAATTAGAACCCAACAGTGAATGGTCGAGTGGGGAATCCTACCAAGGCATCAGAATTAATTTTAAATAATTAAATTAAATAAAAAAAAAATCCTGGCCAACGGTGGGATTCGATCCTGAGACCTTCCGATCTCAAAGTCATGACTCTAACCACTGAGCCAACCCACCCCCAAAATAATTTAAACCCTAAACTTTTTAATAAGTAAGATTATGTTAGCATAGACGTAGGCATATACAGGGAATAAGGCTCAATTTATTTAAGAGTGTAAAGGCATTTAGCACTAGCATTGTGTATTAAATAATAATGTTCTATATTTTCGGATCAGATTTCCTAGAGAAATTATTTAACGTAGAATTTGGCAGCAAAATCTATGCTTGGTGGAGGAAGACATTATGAAAATGAAAGAAGCCTTTGTATGTTCTGACCATTTTTGTAAGGCAGATATTTATGAAAATCTAAGCGGTAGACATATCTTAAAAAATAATGCTATACCTATCAAGTAAGTACAGTATTTATATGTGTATTTTTATAATATGTAAGCTCTAAAACTATACATTTTACAGAATTTTGGGAGACGTAGTTGAAGAGGCGAAACATGAACAAGAAAAAATACTTTTTTTAGTGCAGTTCGTAACAGATGTGGCAGATTGTTTCAAAAGGAAAAGCATCGTCGGCTACAAAAATCCAATTTTCATGTAAATTAATCATATTTTCTTCCAATGCTTCATATAGAGATGAGTTGGAGAAGACTGCGACATCGTTTGCTCGGCCGTTTGTGCCAACATCTATATATCGAAAGCAATAGTTGGCGTCTACAGATGCAAGTAAAATTATGCTGAAAGTTCCTTTGTAATTAAAATATTGCGATCCGCTATGGGGCAGATTACGTATGACAACGTGCTTCCCGTCAAGAGCACCACAACAATTAGGAAAATTCCATTGTTTATAGAAGTCATTTTGAATTTTTTTCTTCTATATCTGTTTGTGGAACTTGTAAATATAAAACTAATAGGTGCTTATTTTTCAGGATGCTTCTATCAATACAGTTGAAGAAAACTCAACACAAGAAACACAAAATGAATTTTCTGTTGATTCTCTAATTGAAAACCAGGAACCATATTCACAAGAATCACCTATAACTACAACAGCACAGATAAAAGATAAACCTGCAAAACATTATTAATTCATAATGAAGTAAATTCAAATAAAATTGCCAATGCAATTGCTTTAGATGGCACCAGCATCTTGGATTGTATCAGCACTAGTAGCAAAATTGCGTTAAATTTAAAATGTTACGAATCAAACACTGAAGAAAATTTGGAATTTACAAATGAGCTTCGTAACCATGATTACCTATCTATATATTTTTTGAGCGAATACATTCAGGATGCAGTTGCTTATATTTCTGGTTTTATAGTAAAATCTTTAAAGAAAAAGATTCACTGCAAACAGTGTTCTGCAATTTTAGAAGGAGATTACAGTTTATCAAAATTGCAAAATCAAAAAACTTACGGAAAATTACGAAAAGCTTCTAGATTTGTAGTTACTGTTTGTAGTGAAGCTGAAAAATGTATAAAAACAGTTTCAATGACCATACACAGTAATAATATTATTTATGGGGTGGGTGGCTCAGTGGTAGAGTCTCTGCCTGTGGATCCAAGGGTCACAGGTTCGAATCTCACCATTCGCCGGGATTTTTTTATTTAATTTAATTATTTAAAATTAATTCTGATGCCTTGGTAGGATTCCCCACTCGACCATTCACTGTTGGGTTCTAATTAACAGTGCTGTTCCTAAAGTGGCGCTAAAAAACAGTGACAAAGCCTACACAGAACACGAGGCGAAATAACCTTAATAGTTGAAGCCGATGACACAAAAAAAAACATTGCCAATATAAAATATAAATTAATATATAGTTCTATGAGATATTTGCCTTCAAATATTTTTGATGTTTTTTCTAACCATATTTTTGATTTGGACTACTTAATGACCATTGCATTACTGTCACGAAGCTCATTTTAGATAAATATATAGACATTCGACTTCATCATGAATTTAATAAATTAAAAACTATTAATAAAGCCATAGTGAGAAGTTTACTTACAAAAAGCATTTTATTTCAGAATCAGTAATTTTTAATTTTAATTTTTTGTTTTTATAATTTTTTATCTATTTTTAAGTAACTGTTTTCATAACATGCTCTGTATATTGTGTCCAGACGATACTAATTTTATCATTGAAGACATACTTAATAACTGCAGTGAACAAAAGTAAAGAGATAGTCAAAAGATTCACAGGTTATTGTTCGGACAATGGCCTAGTTATAAGTCCCTCAAAAAAATTTGTTCTACGATCACTATTCAAAGTAGACTTTTGCACATTCAAATCTAATTAAAAAGTTGACGTGTTTCGCGAATTGTTATAATTTTACAATATTGGCGCAAACGTGCGCCAAAGTAACTTTGACACATGCTTGTCTGTTTTCATTTGAATAAAATAAATAAATGCTAATTGGTATTTTAAAACAACATGTAAGCTAATCTAAAATATTAAATTGACTTCCTAATATTTTAAATCATTTAACAGTATTTTCTGTAAATAATTAAATGAATAAATCATAAATAATTACCGACACATAACTACTAAAACCTTTTCTCTTTGACAGACTTTCTGTTCTTAATACACAAATAGCTATTTTGTCTTTTATCCCAAAATATGCTTTACAAAACATCAGTTATCTTTTAACACTTAATAAATCTATTGAGCAGATTCTTCACCTAGAGTGTTCGTAGGAGTAACCATTGCTAGTAAAATGACATTCGAAATGTCACAAAAGAAGCTTCATCAGTTTTTTTTTCTATTCGAACAAATTATAAATAAAGTGTTTCTTGATAATCTTAAGATAATGTGTTTTAGCCTTATCCAGATATTATAAAATCATTGCTGATTACTCTCCTAAATTAGTTATTATATCATTACACAAAGAAAGCTAAAAATAGGTGTCGTGATATACAACCCAAATGGCATGTAACGGAGAGATCCTATTTGTATATTTATGTATCTGAAATAAAATTGTTTTACTGTTTTTAACAAGTTTTTTATTTTATAATTATTCTTTTCGACCTGTTGCAAAGGTTTTCTGACAATACCCATGTAAAAATAATAATAAATGGCTTTATATTTTTACTTGCTCTTCATGTATTAAAAAAAAAAAGATAATGTATAATAAAATACTAACAAAAATTTTCTTCCATTTTGAACTACCTACTATTTTAACCTATAAGAAAATATATAAAATGACTTTTTGAATGCCCTGTATAAATTTAATATGTTTTCTTTAAATATACATTTAATTCCGAAGACCCATAGGTTATTGATTTGGCCATTAAATAATTTTTACTAAAAATATATGTAAACCCTCCCGAAACACTACGTCTATGTGCGACGTACGATTCCCCTTTCTCCGTCTAGTATATAACATGCGAACATAAGGTGTATTGGGTATACAAAGTGAAGGGCGAGTCTATCTTAGATAATATGATGTCTATGGTTGAGACTCATAAATATGGACCTCCCTATAATAAAAGTAGGAGAAAAGCGAGCATAATGGCACACTTAGTTTTTACTCCAGAAAACATTATTAAAATAAGCTGAGTACAAGTTTTTTGGGACTCTGGACTCTGGACTCTGTTGGGACTAAACATTTATCATTAATTTTATTTTTTGTTTAGAGGTTTAGGTATTTTTAAGTTTAGATTTATTGTATAGGTCATTTTGTCCGACCTGGCCAAACAAAATGATTTTATATAAAATACTAGTTTGTGCAACAAGATTGGATATGATGGCCATATCGCACAAAGACGAAGATTGAGCATGACGCAGTAGGCGGAATGTTCAATCGTCTAAGTGCAATATGGACAATCCACTTGAGTTTTACAGTGTTTTTTCTACGACCCACTAACGAAAATCTACAAATTTTAAAAATTATTTTAGTTTATTAAGACAAAATAATTAATTTTAAAATAATTTATAACTTTTACTAATTTATTAAATAAACATGCAAAAAAATATTTAATTAGTCTCCTGTTCAGATTCGAACCAAGGCATCTCACGTGGAAGACAGATGCCGTATCTTCATTTCCACCTCCTCATTTAGAATTTTAGTATACATACTCGTATTTAAATTAGTTTCATATAGTTTGATTGAAAAGGTTTTAACTTTTCAAAATGTGTACCAAATAAAAATAAAAATGGTATTATTTATCGATTCTACACAAAAATAACTCATTTTAATGTAGATTTAATTATCATTTATTTAAAATTTTAAAAATAATGGTAGTTGGGTGTCTAAAATGAGAACTGTAATTGGTGAATTTCATTTGTATCCAGTGTTGCCACTACTTAAAATGGATATGAAATAGATTCATTTAGTTGAAAGCAATAGCATATTTTTTCATTTTGTAGTCTGTGCATAGATAAGCCAATATCCATGCGGGTGTAGAATAGTATATTGACACGAGCAATCGCGAGTGCTACATTAACATGGGTGTGGAATAGGTTTTCTGCACGAGTCACACGCTATATTTTTTCTACGACCATAATGACTAAAAGCCAAATTACACATTTTTTAAAATAATTTAATAAACTTTAAAACGATTTAAAATAAGAAATATTAAGAGGTGGTAATATTGTTATTACTTTTTGAATGTGTAACATATTTTTATTTTCTAATCTTAATCTACTAAACTATAAATCTATTTATATTTTTGTAAACTCTATAATGAAACGTTTTTCGACGACCACTACAGAACATAATATATTCCGAATTGTTTTTTAAGCGTCAAAGTAGGCAATTCCGTATACATCCAAAATTAGTGTGGAAATATTCCACACGGAAATTACACACTGTTTAGTTTGTCGAATAAATTGTCGTATAACCTATAGTATGTGTGAAAAAACACAATAACATATTTTAAGGACATACCTATTTAACTAAATAATTTGTCCAAATAGTAAAAATTTTAGGCAACGTCTGTAATCTTGGTTGTCTATATATAAAAGAGAATACAAAAAAAATAAAATCAAGTAATCCAAGTTAAAATATTGTCATTTCAAATCTTGACATTAATTTATTTTTATTTTTTTTTAAATTTCAAATATTAAAATCAACAGTGATAGTAATAGAAGTGATAATAATACTCCACCACATATTAAAGAAATATCGAATAACAATAAAGAAGACTTATTGCCTCAAACATGGGCCAAGAAATACAACTCATTAGCTTATTTATGATTTATGTACTGGCGCTAACAAACGTGAAATCCCTTTCAGAAAATATTTGAATAGTTTCATTTGGGGAACTATCGAAGTCTTTTAAATCTTTTACATTATGGTTAATTTACTAGATGAATGATAAAAAAATTAAAAAAAAAACAACTGGGAAGGTATGCTACAAATTCTTAATGTAAGGTAGCTATAATATAATAAAAAAAATAAGTGGATAAATTATACGTTTTAAAATTTAAATTATATTAAGATTAGAAAAGAAAATATGTTACACATTCAAAAAGTGATAACAATAATACCACCTCTTAATATTTCTTATTTTAAATCGTTAATAAAGTTTATCAAATTATTTTAAAAAATATATAATTTGGCTTTTAGTCATTATGGTCGTAGTAAAAATATAGCGTACCACTCGTGCAGAAAACCTATTCCACACCCATGTTATTGTGGCACTCGCGTTTGCTCGTGTCAATATACTATTCTATACCCGCATGGATATTGGCTAATCTACGCACAGACTACAAAACGAAAAAATATGCTATTGCTTTCAACTGAATGAATCTATTTCATATCCATTTTAAGTAGTGGCAACACTGGATAAAAATAAAATCCACCAATTACAGTTCACATTTTAGACACTCAACTACCATTATTTTTAAAATTTTAAATAAATGATAATTAAATCTACATTAGAATGAGTTATTTTTGTGTATAATTGATAAATAATAGCATTTTTATTTTTATTTGGTACACATTTTAAAAAGTTAAAAACTTTTCAATCAAACTATATGAAACTAATTTAAATACGACTATGTATACTAAAATTCTAAATGAGGAGGTGGAAATGAAGATACGGCATCTGTCTTCCACGTGAGAGGCCTGGGTTCGAATCTGGACAGGAGACTAATTAAATATTTTTTTGCATGTTTATTTAATAAATTAATAAAAGTTATAAATTATTTTAAAATTAATTGTTTTGTCTTAATAAACTAAAATAATTTTTAAAATTTGTAGATTTTCGTTAGTGGGTCGTAGAAAAAACACTGTAAAAGTCAAGAGGATTGTCCATATTGCACTTAGACGATTGAACATTCCGCCTACTGCGTCGTGCTCAATATTCGTCTTTGTGCGATATGGCCATCATATCCACTCTTGTTGCACAAACTAGTATTTTATATAAAATCATTTTGTTCGGCCAGGTCGGACAAAATGACCTATACAATAAATCTAAACTTAAAAATACCTAAACCTCTAAACAAAAAAAAAATAATGATAAATGTTTAGTCCCAACAGAGTTTACGAATGAACAATTATGCTTTTCTGGGGACACCCGCACAATCTGCATGTACCCGCTTTTCTTTTTCTTCTTCTTATTTTTCACTACTATTATCTTTTGTACCACAGATCTTTTACTCTGTCAAATGGAGCAGTTAACCGTTCTCTCTTTTTTTTATTTTCTTTTTATTTATTATCTACCAGTTTCCTATTTACGACATTCCTATCTTCTTTTTTTCTGTTCTTAATTTTTCTCAATATTCTTTCCGTGATTGCTTTGAAAATAAGGTCTCTCGGTCAAAACATCTTGATATTCCATACTTTTACGTTAAGCATTTCTTATGTGTTGATCTGAGGGACAGGTGACACTTCTTGTAAGATATTGTGGGCATTTTTAAACAGCATGATGCTTGATTTTTCCGAGCGAGTTAGTTTTTCGTTCTTTTTAGGTTCCAGAGTGGGTGCTTGTATTTTTTTGCGACTATTGCAGACTTGGGGAATACGTCTCGTGGTAATCAAAACCACTTTTCTGTGAGCAAGCTTTAACGACTAAACGCGATTTATATCTTTCTACATTACTATCTATATTATATTTCTCTTTGCAAATCCACTTTCAATTGATGGCTTTTTGATTGGAAGGCAACTCTGTCAGCGTCAGTGTCTGTTTGATTTTGATGAATTGCATCAATTTCTTCTTGAGCAGCTTTTAACCATTCATCCTTGTCTTCGCTTTCATAAATTTTTTCAAAATATTGAGGTGAATCTTCAACATATGCTTTTCCAGCAAGGACTAGACTAGACAAGACCTTAAGGAATATACCTCGTTTAATTCTTCATCAATGCATTCTTACTGAACTTCTCGAATTGAAGACTCCGCCCCTATTTGAGAAGGATTCAACTTCAGATTAATTTTCTTATGAAATGGAGGGTTTTATGGGTATGTAATTTGGGTTGGCCTGAGTAAAGAATATTCATCAAAAACAACATCGATCTAATTAATTTCCCTTGTTGTGGACACCACAATCTATAATAATCTAACATGACGTAACTTTTAGATTATGGAGAGAACTTTTGCATCAGGTAATCGAACGTGTGCTTTGCATTTAAATGTTCTTAACTTTTGAAGATTATATTTTCTATCGTACAACAATTCAGCAGGTAATTTATTCTTAATGACAGCTGTAGGACTTCTATTGATTATATTTACTGCTGTAACGACAATTTCTGACCATAATTGTTTGAATAATTTTGAGTCAGATAACGTACAACGAGATTTTTCTAAAATAGTACGCTTCATACATTCTGTGACCCTATTCTGCGACCCTTTTTGGTATATGTTATGATATACTCAATTTGAATACCTTCTTCAGCTGCATACTTTTAAAACAGCCTTGCAAAATATTCTTCTTCATTGTCGCATCTCAGAAGACCTACTTTGATATTAAAATGAGAAATAGCCGTTGCTACATACCTTTTAAAATATTCATATGCTTCAGACTTAGCATTTATTGGATAACAAACTATAAAATGTGTGTAGTCATCAATTATTGTTTAATATATCGTTTTCCGTTTTAGATTTAAAGGACCCATGACATCACTATGTATCACTTGTAAGGGACGTACAGCTCTGGAACGTGTTTTAATATGTGGAATGTGGGTCTGCTTTCGTTGAAGGCAATTTTCACAGATTTTAATATCTATATCTGAGATTTTAAGACCATCTATAACTGGAGAAAGTTGCAATGTGCTATTTTTACCGATTTGCCTTAAACGCCTATGTCATATTTCAGCTTCATTATGAGAACTAGAAATTTTGATTTGTTCTGAATATAATTGGGTTTAACTTTTAGGACGTACTTTCATTCTGTTAGAATCCAACCTATTAAAGGATAATAAATTTAATCTTATATCTAAAACAATAAGAATTCCTGTCACATTGACTGATCTGGAAATATCGAATTAACCATTGATGTATCCATATAAATCTCCGACTTAAAATGCCTGTAATTTTTGCAACTTTTATTGTAACTGGTTAATTTAATGGACGCACGTGTTTAAATATATGTTTATAGTGGTCAGTAATCATGATAGAAATGTAGCTTTTCTTTATTGTCATCAAAGTTTTCATCTGTAGTTACAATGAAACTTATGTCTTCTTCACAGGATTGGGATAGGTTGCTATTTCTGGCTTCCTCTTGTCTACTTAAATTACGGCATTCGGATTTCTTGTGACCAATTTTCTTGCAAAAGCTGCATATTAACTGATATCTTGGAAATGTTCTATTATTAATTGGTACATTTTTGGTACATTGCTTCACCGTTAAGTTTGAACAATTTTCTGAAACTAGCTCTAATTGACCAGAATGTTTCTTTCGCTGTTTATCAAGCAATATGTTTTTTACAAAACTTATATATTAAGTTTTTCAACAAACAGATAGTGATTCTAGTGTAGAACCTACTGTATCATATTAAGATGGTATCGTGAGTAGAAGATGGCAAACTACATCGGTTTCTTCTAAATTGGCTCCGGCTGACCTCAACTTACGGATTAATTTTTCAAACTTTATGAAATGAATTTCTAAATTTTCTTCAGAAAAATCATACTTCATCGTTAACAACTGTCTTCGGAGAAACAACTGTTTCGCAATGCCTTTACGCTTAAATGTATCCTTTAAAATTTTCTAGATATCAAATGCGGTTTGTTGGTCTTTAATGTATTCTAAGTAAGTCAGTTTTCCCAATTGTCCTTTTTTAGTTTACTGCTAGTAGTTGAGCTAGTAGTTTACCTACTGTCTTCAAAATTAACTATTTCTTTAATTGGTGTGAATAAATAGAGCTCATCCAGTAAAGTCTCCGTACGAAATTTCCAATTGCCATAAGTGGTACCGTCAAAAAGAGGAATTTGATATTTTTCTTTCTCCATAATTTTTTTTTTTTATTAAAATATTTGGCTATAATACAGTTATACTGGGCTTTAAACCGGTTAACAGAGCTGTGGGATTCAAGTTGAACGAAAGTTATTAGGAACTTTATACAGTTGATGTTTTTAATATATTGACAGTATCTCATTAATAACATAAAACTAAACATATAAAAAATATTGTATACAGAGTGCTGTCTTTGAAATTGATATTTAACAATAAAAGCTATTGTTAACGTATTAAAGTATCACCCGAATTTGGACTTGTTCTACTACTAGATTTGCTACGATGGAAAAATGTCATTATGCTCGCCTAAGTCATTATGCCCGCCTAAGTCATTATGGCCACCTAAGTCATTAGGCTTGCCATTCCACTATAAATTTTTATCTCTTTGTTCTATGACGTATTTTTTCACTCGTTGCCACTTTATTAACAATCAAAATACAACTAAAATATCTATAATTTACGGAAATACAGTTCAGAAAAGGAAGAAATAAATATTACTGAATTTAAACTAAGTGTTGATGAAAAATGCAAATAATTATTTCTTGGGCGTTCAATTCGTCAGATTTTAAAGAAACCCTCAGGAGCAAGTTCAGTGAATAATTAAAACTTTTATTAAAATAAAATAAAAGGCGTCTGCTTATAAAACATTAAATGCTCATTCTTCACTCGATCAAAACTTTTTCATTTTCACGCAAACTTTAATATTGTTAAGAAACTCGAACTTGTACACGATTTATTTATGTATAAGATATTCCGTTCAAACCACTATCACGAATTGCTCCTGGGACAAAAACGGTTTTTCTGCAAAATGCACTTCACCTACTTTTAGTTCTCGTTCTTGTTCGAAATCATAAACGCTACAAGGGATATAACTCAAGAAGAATTATACGTTGCCAAACAAGTTATGCTATTTGAATTGTTGACACCTAGAAAATTTTATGTACTTATTTATATGATAAAATGAGTATAATAAATCGTATTTATTAAATATTGTTCAAATAAGAACAACTATTACATATTTAGGACAGTACAATAGGCCACAAATGTCAACTTACGAGTGAATTTCAACGCTAGAATCCGACTAAGCGACTTGTGTAGGGGAAGGGACGACTATTATTCTTTGCCATGGCGTCCCGAGGCGACTTAAAGATGATTGATGACGCCATTTGATTTACAGGCGAGGAGAACCCGGAAAACCACACCCATTATCGAAAACTGTAACGCATGGCAATTTTTATAATCTGAAGGACGTCGAAGGCCCAAAGGTTGACACCGGAACAACCGACACTTGTGTAACCGAAGTAGACGAATTTTTTTTTTGGTAGAGTTAATTTTTTTATTTTAAAGTTTAATTTTAGGCAATTCCCCCCTTGAAGTTTCTTAGAATATTTGGTTGGTTACATTTTTGGTCCCACGTTGGTTGCCAAAAATGTAACTTACAATGTCCTCAGAAAATTCCAGAGGGGAATTGTCTAACATTAAAATTAAAAAAACAAAAATATTATTTACGACTAACAACCAAACATTTATAAATAACGTAATGTTTTATCACTAGGAGAAGTTTTTTTTTACAATTTTAGCATTTATAATGTAAAAATCCGTTTTTTTTTTATATCAAATTGTTATACTCGTGATAGTTTACAATATTCGATTATTACTATATATTTAATAATTTTATACTGCTCGAAAAGTAAGATTTTGGGTCTACAACAACGTAAAAAAGTTGACATGGCCTGCAAAAAGTCCTGACTTAAACCGCTTTGAAAAAGTATAAGGCTTTATAATAAAAAATATATTTTAAAATAATTTAGGCCGGTAAACTGTGAGAAAGTATTAAAACTGCTTGGGTAGGACTCGTAGATTCGTACTACATACAAATTTTAATTTTGTCAATGTCAAGAAGGTTTGACTTTTGACAGACAATGTCTCTGCAGTAAAATAATAAAATACTAATAAAACCATTCTTGCTATAGCTGTTGTTAAAGCATTCAACCTATAAAAACATAGAACAATAATGTTTAAATTTTAGAATTAGTTCTGGGCACAAAAATCTTAAAAACCAACCCTGAAATACGTTTGAATTCTTGAGGCCATTACGCAATCCGCGTCAAAACTTCTGTCACAAATCATGTAAATACTTATTTTAAAAACTTTTGGGAAGACGTGTCACGAAAACGACTCTTCTTATCCAACTGTTTTAACCGCTAACAAGTTTCAGATTAGATCTCACTTTCACAGGCAAAGCTCATGTCTCTGTTACCACTGTAGCTTTTAGAATTTCATAGGTTAAATACTTTGATAATAACCAATTGAAATATTATTAAAAGGAAGTAATCTTAATAAACCAACCTTCTAGAAAATAGTTTTTTGTTTAAAGTAAGTAAATAACTTTACCATTTAGTTATCTTAAAAAGGTTTGTTTATAATAAATATCATGTTTATTTTATTAGGTTAACATTCTATGCTGTCACCGAACTAAAACTAGTTCCGTGGTCAACGTGTGGCAATGTTCGTATGTATATAATTTTGGTCTTTGACATTTGGTTTGTCAGAATTCTCTGCCAATGTCACCGAACTAAAACTAGTTCCGTGGTCAAAGTGTGGCAATGTTTGTTTGTATTTAATTTTGGTCTTTGACATTTGGGGTATCAGAATATTAGTGGTTCTATGAGTTGGCTGAAGGCTTAGAGAATCGATACCTCTTTCATGAAGCGACCGTACAATTTTTAGGGACGTACAATTTTAGCGACGTGTTTCTAATTCTAAACATATGATTGGTCAGAATTTTTGGTCGAAGCTCAGAATGATTGAGAAGTTGCCTTTCTGTTTTGATTAAATCAAATATGTCATGATAAGTCAAATATGTAATTTCCGTTGTTTTTTTTTGGTGATAAGAGATCATAAATAGTCTATTAGTGAAAAGAGGGTCTTGGATTTCTGCCAGTATTCGTCTTGAGTTATGGACGTCGGCCTTCCATTTTTCGCCAGTGTTCGTCTTGAGTAAGAAGGTATTTGCTCCGTTTTGGGGGGATCATTTGCCGGTGTACGAATAGAGCCTGTGGTTAAGAAGGGTATTTTTATAACCGAAAAAACCTTCAGTTAGGTGAGTTTTTCTTGACGCAGTTATTTTAATAGGGTCCTATCTGGTTTTCGTTACGACCTGTTGAAGTAGCGGTAGGCCGTATAAAAGCAATAGAGTTGCAGTCGTAGTGATTTCTAAACCTCCACCATTTTTTTTAAACTTGAGTTAATTTTTATTTTACAAAAAAAATGTCTTTTAAAGGTCATGATTGAGACATTCGTTTCTCTTCGTGATAGGGTCCTACGATACAGTTAGAGACTCCAATGAGGAGAAGAGTTCCTAATATGTGGCTAGAAAATTCTAGGATTGGGGACATGCAAATTATGGTTAAGGACATGACCTCGCCGGTTTTTTCCAATCCGCATGTTCCTTGTTACTGTGGAGTCTAGTCTAGATTTCAATATCTATCAGCGGCCATGCAGTAAAAATGATCACCGCAATTGATGTCCAGAATTAGTCATGTTTAGTTTCGTTTCATCCTCTGGGAACTGAAGAGTTGGTAATTTTTTTAAAATTTTAAGTAAATTTTTGTATCTTTAAACTTGACTTAACCTGCCTCAATATTAGGCGCTTATGTAACTTTAACATATAGTATACACCGAAAGTAACGTTACTAGAGGCCTATAAAGTATATATATATCCTAATGGTATGGTTCAAACGGTAAATGTTTTTTTGTTTGACTTTGTCCACATGATTTATTTAATTTTAAGTTTTTTATGATCTTTAGTGGGTTTTAATAAATCAATTGTCACATTTTATTAGTAAGTGTTATCTATTAAATCCATTGTTCTATACCTAAAATTTTAACTGCCATAAGCAATTTGATTATTATACGAAAATCAATCCTACATTCCTTCTTTAGGTTAATTATTTTATTTTTATTTGGGTATAAACCTTGGACATTAAATGTAAAATATGAAAATATTAACTATTCCATATTTCTTCAATTTTTTACTTTTTGATGGTATAACTTCACAATTTTTTTATAATAAACATACATTTTTAAAAATTTGTGTTTTATTTATGAGGTATTGAAATGCAAATTTTCTAAACTCTCTTAGTTAGATTACTTGAATTTTTCTTAAGACAAACAGCTTTCTTTAAAACTTAAATTCTTTAGTCAAAAAGCCAGTCTCCCATAGTGCCACCAGACGAACAGCAGTCGGAGCAGAGAACTATATTACCTCTTCCAGAAAATATAGGGTACACCACAATGTGGTTTTTTACCGAGGGGTCATACCGCCATCTTACATTTTTCAAATGATTTCCTAAAAAACGCCGAACTGTTGGCATACATGTGATTAATTTTCTACAGTAGTGCAGTATCAGTATGTTAATAGTGTACATTTTATTTTGTGATTAAAAAGTTCAAATAAATTAAATTAAATTATGTTAATTGTGGCCGGCTTATAAAACGGGGTGTCCCAAAATTAGTCGGTCATATTTTAACAGCGTAATCTACATACTAAAATAGGAGTAAAAGTTTATATAAACATAGGTCTGAAAACGTTTCGTTTTCGAGATACAAGGTGTTACAAGTGAAATCCTCATGGCATATTTTTGTAAAAATTTTCTAAAATGTCTTTGGTCACCGGTTTTCCAAAGTTAAAAAAATAAAATTTCTGATTCCACAGGCCTACTAATTATTGTTTACACTTTCGAATAAAATAACATAATCTTATCAGGAAATTTTCTTTTAAAAATGGTGCGTCCTAGCGAGATGCCACGAAAGTAGCTTTATTATAAAGAAGACATTGGTTCTCCAAATTTTATAGTCAAAAATGTTAAAAACTGTAAAAAAAACATTAGAGCAATTTTACCCTAAGCTCCTCTAATTTACCCACCTATGAAGATGATCAAAAATTGTGGTTTACTCCATTAAATAGAGATTAAAAAGGTAAGTATTTGTATCAAATATCACTTAGTTATCTTTAAAAGTTTAGAAAATATTTACAAAACTTGTGTCATAAAGACTTAACTTTTAACACCCTGTGTCTCGAAAAAGAAACGTTTTCGGACCTATATTTATATAAACTTTTACTCCTATTTTAGGATGTAGATTACGCTGTTAAAATATGACCGTTTAATTTCGGGACACCCTGTATATACAACGAAGAGGAAAAAAAAGCAATTTTTCTGGTAAGCAGTCCACTACGGTCTGGAAAATAAGTTGAATGCTAAGGTACGGGGGGGATCAAACCCTGTATTCGCAACAGCTGTTAAATTTCAATATAGTATTTTTATTTATATTAGTTTGGAAACACTTACTAATGTAGAAATACTTCCGGTGGATTCATATACCTGAAAATAAAAACAAATTGTTAAAATATTTAAATATAATATATTCCTACCATAATATAGGTCAGAACAAGAATTTTTATAATTATTTAACACTAAATGAATCAACTAATACAATCTTTTTTTATTCTAAGACACGCCGATTAAAACAAACTGTATCTGAAATCACTGAATGTGAAGTTTATCACAAAGTTGATCAATAATGAACAAAAAGCGTTTTGGTTTGTAAATAAAAAAACTAATGTTGTTTATGAAAGTTTTTTATAAACTTAGATGCAAAAAAACGCAAGACAAAAAATTTTGGGATTGTGTAATCATTTAATATATTTTAATAAAGAACATCACGCTGTTATAACCTCTACCGTAAAATTACAATGATAGCTGTATTTTTCAACATTCTTGTGTGTCCGAGTCTTTGAGTTAGTGGGGGGAAAGAACGACATACCATACACATATTTAATTGATTAGAACCTGATGTAGGTACTAGTAACGCAATAACGCAATACGTCGCTTTTGTCAGGAGGCGCTCGACACGCTCCCACTGCTTTCCATTTTAGCGAGATATATCGTACATAAGCCACATAAAGTTATAACCAGAAGTGGCAGGTATGATTCATATCTACACCGAGGTTCTAAAATAAATCAAAGCTCAGGATGTGGAATATAGTCCAGCAGTAGTGCCAGTGTAGTTCAAACCGAGCTCACGGGGATTCTCAAACCAACAAAAGAAATAACCAGAAATAATATTACTGAAATAAATATGCTCATTTATGCAGATGGCAGACAAATACTACCCACCCTGGACAGATTACGAGTTTATTCAAGGTTAGTACTAGAATGTCACAAAGCTTTGACCAAAGTATCCATCAACAATGTGGCCAACTTAAGATAAATCAAAGGACACAATACATCGAAAGGCTGATTCACTTGCCAAGAAGGCAGCCAACCAAATCCTTTTTGGACCTGGCCCTTCTATTGGCCTGACAACATCAATAGTGATAGGCCTAATTAAGGAACATTTTCTTGTGAAATTTAAGGAAAGATGGGACAAAATAAGAAGCTACAGACTTACTAGAACGCCGTAAAGTTATTCTGACAACACTACAGTAAACAAATACTTGACTATGACTAAACAGTATCTGTGCCTAATCACAGGCATTCTGATTGGACATTGTTAACGACGGAAGCACGGCATAAGAAACAATTCGGCAGGCTCACTTGCCACTGATCGCAGACAAATATTATGCTAAGAAAATTTGACCTTGGCTATGCCATTTGGGGGTCTTATTCAGGGTCGGATTAAAGCGTATTTAAAGATTTTGTAATAAAATAAGGTATTGATAGGCAGGCTCGTATTAAAACAAAAAAGTAAAAATTTAAATGAAATATATTTTAACTTATAAGAACAGCATTAAGAAAGACAATATGCTCTACAGATTGCGCCAAATAATTAGCTTGCTTTTATTGATGGTCTTAAAATTTCTATTAATATTTTTAAAGTAGCCTTAAATATAACTTAATAATATATATTTCTGGAAATCGAGGACAAGGAGCGTCAAATGTTATCTCGGAATTAATTAAATCTAAAAAAAATTACAAACGCCGAATTTAGTGATAAATAATTCAAAATTTTGTTGAAAAATAATTTCAATTTTTGTTATTAAACATACAAAATTATTATCTGACATTTTTAAATTGCCAAAAATTGTAAAATTTTATGTTGAATAATTTTAGAAGTATAAAATAAATAATACAAAATTGTAACAACTAAATATTATTTGTAGAATCTTCATTGGTTACAACAATAAATATAATATACATTTTCTAAATAAACAACTATTTTAAATAACATAAAACAAACAAAATTATTCTAGAATCGTGCGAAATAAAATAAGAGTTTCAGCCATAAATCCTGAAACGAAAAACAAAAAAAAACAATCGTTGAAAGCGAAAAATTGCTTAAGACACATGATTTTGATTGTATGTGACTTATTACTAATTTTTAATTTACTACCCAGACAGCACACCAAATCTGTTGGATATCTACTGAACATCCAAATATCCACTGAATGTCCAGTCCATGGTGGATATCTATTTTATATCCATGAGCTGTAATTTATAGACATGCAAATGTCGATAAATAATAGTAATTATATAGCAAATTATTAAAATATTACGCCATTGTGCTCGCTATTGCATGTATTCAATATCCCATAGACATCCACTAAATATATCAAAGTCTAGGCGCGAACGCAAACCATCATGAATATCCACTAGATGTAATTTTTGATTTTGCTTACTAAGTATAGATGGCGATACTACTATCGCATCTACTCATGCTCAACCCGCCGTAATTGAGTTCGATCGAAATTTGTTTTACAATCAGACTCCATTAGAGACTGGAGTCGATAATTTCCATTTATTGCTGAAGAGTCATAATAAAGATAACTTTCTCCTTAGTGGGCAAAATCAAAGGCAGAGTGTTGAAAATATTTTGAGTGTTGAAAATATTTTGAGTGTTGAAAATATTTTTTATCTCTGCTATTTTCTTTCGACTTTATTCAATAATCATTGGTTACTTATGAACGTCTACTAAAGATACCTATAAAATATTTTGCTGAATATCTGAATTCTTCTATATCCTGGGATATAGACGGACATTTGGTTGGATATCCATATTGGATATTTAAAGAATATATTCTGTGGATATCTCTGGGATTTCTTGTATTGTCTGGAAGATAGTCATTAGATATTTTGCTGGATATCCATATGATATCTTCTATATTCTGGACATAGACGGACATTTGGATATCCATATTAGATCCACGGAATATTTCTGATATCCTGTGGTTATATTGGATATCCACAAAAGATATTCTGTGGATATCTCTGGGATTTGGTGTGTTCTTATAATTTCTTTAATAGCTAATTAAGATTTTCTTGCTTTTTGTAATGAAAATACTTTAGATTTATCAAGATATATCTAGAATAATTAATATCAAAATGAATATTAGAATAAAATTTTTGTTAAGCATTTCAATATTTGGGAATAACACAATTACGATTTATATTTATTTTTTTCAAAAAAAAAGTTATTTATTGCAAACAATTCTGCTTGTTGAAAAAAATAACAAGAAAAAGTTTCATTTTAAAGTTATGAAGGAAAACTGTGACTTTTCTTCGTAAAATCAATGGGGTAATACAGATTTTTTCTTTTTGTCAATTTCAAGTTTCTTCATTTATTAAGACCCTGTACACCTGACCTAATATAATATTATAGTAAACCTATTTTGTCAACTCCATACGGCAGATGTTTAAAATATAACATTTTACTTTAAATCTTAATAATATACCTACATAAGTAAATATAAATTGACACTAAACTTTACGTGACGTTAACTAGGCACCTACCTACATCTTACTAATAGGTTTATAACTGACAAACTGACCCATAACCTAGGATTTTTTTTTAAAGAATACCATACATACCTACCTAATAGGATCTTTAAGAAACCGAAAAAATCTTTTATTACAGTTTATTCTTATAGTTTTTTGCTGCACAACTTTGCCCAGACATAGTAAAACACGTAAAAGTTAGCAAGTTAACACTGGAAAACAACTACTATACAAAAAGTGTCAAAAAATATCTATAATTCTAAAAAAATAACAATTACTACATAATAATACACACATCACAAACAAAATAAATTTAAGACACACGCTACTGATTCCGAGCTGCTGCAACTTGTTTGTTTTTGTCGATATAAACGACGACAGTGACGCCACTGGCTTGATTGAGAGGTCGGACCCCAAAATGGCGGTGTGCGCGTAGATGTGCGCGTAGCGTTGCCGCCAAGACAAGTTAGCCTGCCGATTGTTTCTTATGCCGTTTCGGAAGCATCTTTACATTATGGGGCTGTCAGAAGCTGCACTTTGCAAGGGATGCGAACAAGAAGGTCACATTTTGAAAGCTGTCAAATTATTCGTTTCGGATTTACACATTGCGTTCGGTTTGCCACGTTCCTTTAACTCCTTTAACACTTTTAACTCCAAACGACTCTTTTAGCGTTCGGTTTAGTCCGATTAGTGACAGTTTAACACGCTTAAATGTCATTTAAAAGCACCCTAAAATTTGTCCCGCTCCAGCCCCTGACTGACCGAACTCGAATACAGGCGAAAAACGAAATCCGCTATGTTCGGTTTTTTGCTGATATTTCCATAAACAATTGACCGATCGTAAATCGGAAGGCTGTTATCAAATATACTAAATCTCCTCTCAAACTTTTCCCAATTAACCTTTGCTGTAGGTAAAATAGGAGCCGACATTCCCGTATGGAGAAGCGGATCTGGGACACACTGTATAAATTAACTTTGAAATAAGGGATATTTACATTATTGACTTTCGATCGGTATTTTATTATGAACGTGTATTTAATAATGTATGTCTGATTGGAATCAAATTAGTTTAAGATTAAAAATTGGCACCTATTTGTAACTTTGTAAATTTGTGGTCGTCAAAAAGTAGTTTCATTAGTACCTTTTTTTTTCTAACAAGAAACAATAAATACAAATAAGTTTGTTTATGAAAAAAGAAAATCGAAACTATGATACCAAAGTTTATATATAGAACTAAAGAACTGCTATTAAAGAATAATTTCAAAAGTTCATGCAACCATTCGGTCGAAAACTTTTCTTGATTTCAAAGCATAAAACACGTACTAAATAAAAACTGCCAAAAGTTTTGATAAATTCGCTACAAAAGTAAACCGACGCGAGGCAGTAAACGATCTTGTCAAAAGTAATACCTTTTTGGTCAATATTTTTTTTTTTAAGAAAAATTAACAAAATGTTTTGTTAAAAGGTAATATTTTCGAAGCAGAACAAAATAAACGTCGTCGTCCCAGAAAACAATAATAATAAAATGTGTATATTTACTTATTTGTATCTTGACAGGTTTATAAATATCAGTTGTTGAATCTAATCATTTCAAATTTTTATTTGTCATTTTGAGGGGTAATTTATTAAACAATTCATCAAGTCACTTGTAATTTGAGTTGCCTATTAGTAGATTCAAATATATTTACGCGTATTTTGAGACCCAGTCACGATTGTAGATTCGTAGATTCGTTGAAAAGGTCAGTACGAAATAAAGCGTATCGAGAACCGGTAAAACTAAATTATTGGTGTAAAACGTTCTTATCTGTAAAATTAGAATAAAAAATGTGTGGTAGGAAAAAGCCTGGATCATCCCTTGGATACCGAAATTAAGAAGTGCTCTCACATTACCCCTAGATGTAGTTTGGGTAAGTGATTTGGTCTCAATCGTTTTTTCTTAACCGTTTTATTTTTTGTATTCATTTTGTTAACCATTATTTAACTGAACAATTTTAAAAGGCATACAGTCTGTTTTTCTCTGCCTACTGGTTAGGCTATCAACTGTTCCTACTTGCGGGAACGTACATCAATAAATACAATACATTTTTTTTTATTTCAAATTGTTCATACTAATACGAATAGGGTCGGATAAAACCTTCCACGGCTTTCAAAACGCCGCACACTGGGGCAACAAGCCATCAAAATTGGCAATAAATCACAGACTTTCTATATGAATTTGTATGTTAAATATTGCTTTTTAGAGGTATTAGTATTACAAATTAAAATACATAGAGGGCTTATAAAGTGTTTGTTTGCTAAAAAAAAAATAGAAAGTTATTAAGAATATAATATAATAAAAATGTATATTCTATTAAGCCCTCTATGTATTTGCTTTTGTAATACTAACATATAATATAATAAAAATGTCATGGACCTAATGAGGCCTAAGTGCCTTAGGGGTAATCCACCCTCCACACGTTAAAGATACAGATAATAATAATGTAATATTATAATAATTTCATTTAGAAAAGCTATGATAATTATTGTAATCAAATTTCATCCTCTTTAGAATGTGATAAGACATTTTCTTTATCGTCTCCACGGTCATCATCAGTGTCATGAATATACCATGGCTATGAAGCTGGACGAGTCCAGATTTAAACATATCTACTGCCTTTTTAGGAAAGTGCTGCAGGTTCTTTCTTTTTTAATTTGCGTTTGCTTGAATTACAAGGTCGAAACTAAGTAAAAACGAATTAAAGACGTCCTCATCAGTTTTCTCTGTTAATTGGTACATAGGCAACAAAGCAGAAGATATTATTTCAGGCCCATGTATAAAGTATTTGTGCAATGTCGGAGGCATATTGACCGTGGGTATTTTTCAAAAAAGTATCTAGCGGTGTTGTGAGCAAATTCTGTTAATTTCATTCTTTCCAGAACTTCTCACGATATTAAGAAGTTTCTTTCTTGACAAAAACATAGTGTTCAACCTCGTTCCTGAAATAAAATAAAAAAATAAATTAAATTGTTATGTGCGAAACACTGTTATGTTTTATTTTTAGCAGGTGGGCTATAAAAAACTGTATTTTGTTTTTATTTTCATTTTTTAAATAATAAACCGATTTTACTGTTCTTAGGCTCCATGTTATAGATAACTAAAGGCTCTATGTCACGATACTAAATTAAGTACTAAATTTAGAACTAAATTAATGCATTTTTTAGGTACTAAAAAAATTCACGTTGCAAACAGCAAATTTAGTACTAAATTTAGTACTAAAAGTGCGTCGAAATGTTGCGCAGAAGTTTTTCACAGAAAAAGTTGACACGGCGGTATTTTCTGTACCATTTTGTTTTTAATTAGCGACAATTTTGCATTATCGCCTTGAATAAAGTTCGCTTGTTTGATTTTGTTGATTTATTGTGTTTTTTTCGTGGTTTTTAGTAGCATTCACGTAGCATTGCTGTATTTGGTAGTTATCAAGTCAACTAGTGTCAAATTGATAATAAAAACATCATTTACTTCACTTGTCTATTTGACACAGAATATTTAATTTCTCTGCTAATTTCACGTATTAATATGTCAATGCGCGTGCGCCTATAGTTAATTCAGTACTAAAAATTGGTATCGTTGCAAACGGAAAAAAATATTTTTAGTTCTAAATTTAGTACTAAATTAATAACTTAATGTAGTGCTAAATTTAGTACTTAATTTAGTATCGTGACATACAGCCTTAACTATGCTCCGAGATCTACCAAAAATAAACTAGCTCTAAATCGACTCATATTTCAATTAGGTTCGCCATCCTGGAATTAAAAATTTCCGCCATTTTAATTTAATGGTCGGAAAGTATATTTACATACCTACCAAATCAGACCCATTGAGTCCAAATCGGTCAAAAACTAAAATAGCAGCTTTTCAAAGCATAATGATGTGTTATTATAAACTTCTATGAAAACATAAAAACCAGACAACTTTGATTGTCTATATCTTACGATTGAATGGACCAATCGTGCTTAAAGAGGTCTTAAAATAAATAAAATAGGTTAGATATTTAACTTTTGTTATTAGATTTTATATTTAATTTATAATTATTACGCAAAACGAACTTAAAATGGGTTACTTTTAGGCTCGTTTTTTTTTTTCAATTAGGTCGACCATCTTAAATTTTACATTTCTGCCATTTTGTTATGTCTGTCTGAAAGCATATTTAGTTGCCTATAAAATGAGCCTAAGGACAATAAAATTGATTTATTAATAAACGAAATATATTAAAAAATACAGTATTCGTTTTTGACGATCGTCCCGCCATATATTTATATACTTTGAAAAAACCCAAATAGTGAAGAAAAGTGCAAATAAGTGCACAGAAACTAAACGATTTCGAAAAGTACAAACAATATTCATTATGAAAAGTCGTAATTTAAAGCTTGGACTGCTTTGGAACATCACAAATAGCCTTCATGTATTTAAGAATATTTTAAAATTTTAACGTTTAACCTTCATTTTACTTAACCCCAATATCATAAGATTACGTTTATTTTTCTACAACTTTTTACTTATTAAAATAATAATACTTAGCTGAACTTAAAGGCTGGATGACGGAAATTTTAAAATAAAAAATCAAAATACAGCCTAAACACAGCACAAAAACAAGTTTAAAACTACGAAATAACAATTAATATATACTCGCCTCAGATAAGTAACTTCGACTGAGGGTGATGATGAAACGCGTGAGACAGAAGATCGCACTTGTTCATTTTATTATGTAGTGGACAGTAATATATCAGAAAAAAATATGAGGTAGAGTGTATATGCTATTTAATTTTTTTATTTATTGCCAAATTTGAGGGCTTCTTGCCCCAGTGTGCGCCGCACCGCTGTGCCGGTCGGAGTGGGGGATATTAGGTTTAATTTCGTTACGAAATTACGAAATTTCTTGATTCGGTCGACACGCTCAAAGCCCGTGATAAAAGCTATGCAATAGCTTTAAAGAACATAAAAACCCTAATACCAAATTTTATGTGGATAATTCAAGAATTGCTATTGAAAAATAATTTAAAAAGTTCAAACAACCATTCGGTTAGGCGGGATCATCAACTCCAAATAAAACTTTTTCAGATTTCAAAGAATAAAATACGTACTAAATAAAAAACTGCCAGAAGTTTTAATAAATCTGTTACAAAAGTAAACCGACACGGCGCGAGGCAATTTACAATCTTGCATAGGGTAAAAACTTTTCTGTCAATATTAGCCAGCGTGTTTTGTAAATTTAACTATTGAATGGTTTTTTAACTTTTATTTACAAAATTTAAGAATAAAAAATACAGTATGGTACCATAAATTAAAGTGAATATTATACCATAAGTTAACTATTAAGTTTAGATGAAAAAGTACCTCTATTTTTCTTTAATATACAGGGTGTTCCAATGAAAAGTAGCTCATTTCCAGAGCCTATAACTTTTAAACAAATTGTAGAAACATGCGGTTTTTGCTGATATGTGTTATTTTGCTATAAGTTTTGCTTCAGTGACACATAAATTATGTATTACCTATATATGGTGTTTTTTAAAAAATTTCCTATTTTAAATTCACGTAATGAAATTTTATCAATTGGAAACGGGCTACTTTTTATTTTAACTCGTATTATGTAAGAAACTTTTGATAGAAATATACAGATTAATAACCTAATAAGCTCAATTAGTCATGACGTAATTTGTGTTTTACTGGAAATTACAGTGACTATGAAGACTAGAGAGGAGTTGAAATTTCAAATTTCCATCCTCGCTTTTGTGACATTCGCCAAATGGAGTATGAGTTGCGGCTTATTCGTAAGTCTAATTTCCTATCTGTGTCAATTTCAATAAAAATATTTTTTAATAGATATTGTTATAGAGATAAAGAAATCGTGAAAAGAGTGGTAAAAAACATAAAATCATGAATTGCTACGCACACCGCTCTTGGGTAAGTGATTTCGAATGCCTGCGAGGATATATTTCTTTCAATTATTTAGTAAAATTGTTTTCACCTTGGAAGTTCAAATAAACAGGATGACCTTCTAATAAATTTGCACTTTTTAAGAATTTATAACTGACATTGTTGCTATATGTAATTTTTATGTGGAAAATGCCAAAAACAAATAAAAATTTTTATAACAAAATTGTAAATTTAATTTAAATAGAACACACTTTAATTTTTAACATCCTCAAAAGACCATTTCTGTCCCTTTTCAAAAATTTAAACATTGTATCTATCTATCTATCTGAATTAGGGCATGGCTCAAAGCCCACTTGTACCGAAGCTCTAGGCTTGTTTTACCCCTGAAAGTTTCTATCCCATCAGATTGATTTTCTTGATGAATTAAAGAATATGTCTGATGGGCGCTTTCGCGATTTCTTCAAGTTCCGGATATTGTACCCCGAGGTACCATTCCCGTTCCCATTTAAGGATCCTACAGTGGCATAGTATGTGAATAGGAGTTTCGTCCTCCTCTTCACATATTCTACATAAGGTGTCATCAGATATCCCTAAGAGATTAAGGTGTCTTCTAAGGCCCCAGTGTCCCGTAAGGAGACATATTACGGCCTTGAGTTCGCTTCTGCTAAGGTTTAGCAGTTGATGTTGTCTGCTCGTGGATGGCCCCTCTATGAATCTTTTGGACTGTCTAAGTCCAGGAAGTTTCAACCAGAGCCTATGGTGTTCTCTTTTTATTTGTTCCTTTAACACCCATTTAACATGGTATGAGATACCACATATGGGTTCTGGTCCAATAAGAGTTTTTTCCGCTCCCTTCCTTGCTAGAAGGTCTGCTTTCTCGTTTTCAAACACTCCCTCATGTCCTGGCACCCATTCAAGGGTGACCTTGTTATGTTCTCCTAGGGCCTGGAGGGACTGTTTGAATATCGAAAGGTTTCCTGAAGTCGTGAATAATGGGTGTTCTATCCTATGGTATTCTTAGTACCGGATTTTGTTTTAATTTCTCTAATATCATTGTGTGGTGTCCTTTTCTCGAAAGTTTCCATCTAAATCCATTAGTAAACAACCTGTATGCCGCCGCCATAGCCTCATTCTCCACCACAAGGTGTATGGAGGGAGACGTAGCAGTTGCTCCATTGCTGCTGTGGGCGTAGTTCTAAATGCCCCTGTTATTATAAGACAAGCTAGTCTTATGTTATGTTACGTTGAGAATGGGGTGTTAATACACTGCGACCTAAAAGATCTGTTGTGTCTTTTTCTGTCGCCACTGCACTAAGGAAATGTCTCAATGCCTATAGCGACCCTTGCAATCCTATTTTCTCAAGAAAGTGTAGAATTTGAAGTGGCTTCAAGTTAGGTAAATCTCCCTCTTCTATTTGATATCCTCCTAGATATAGTGCCCTTGGATTCTGGAGTGCTACACATTCAGTTAGGATGTAAATGTAGGTTACGTTCTCCTTCTCACAGAATCTGCACTCACTATCCTCTACTACTCTCAGTTTACTTAGGTGTCCTTTTAGTCGGCAATGCCCGGTAAGGATCCCTGTTACAATACGTAGCCTGTTCTTGCTCAGGCAGATGCAGGTTTCCGATCTTTTCTGGTTATATTTACCCAGAAGTATCTTGGCCTGTCTCAGCCCCAAGAGATTGTTCCTCCACCACAAGATGTAGTGGAGGGAGACCTAGCAGTTGCTCCATTGCTGCTGTGGGCGTAGTTCTAAATGCCCCTGTTATTATTAGACAAGCTAGTCTTTGCACCGTGTCTAATTTTCTGTTAGTTGTTATGCTTTTAGTCTTTTGCCACCATATGACTGATAAGTAAGTTATAACAGGTAGTGTGAAGCCAGTGTATCATACTTGGTTTAAGCCCCCACACGTTCCCTACCATCCGTCTATAGACCCACTGTATTCTTACAGCTTTTTCTGTTATTTTTTCTATATGGCTGCAGAAGCTGCTTGTCATCAAGAGTGACTTCAACCTCTTTTTCCATTTTAAAATGTTGTCCCCACATATAAAGCTTCTTCATTCCTTGACGGCTCCTTTTTCTTGTGAATGCAACAACAGAGGTTTTTGTCGGATTTTTGGACAATCCCTCTTCTAGGCACTAACTTTCGATGATATTTAGTGCCCGCTGCATCCTTTTGGATACAGCAGAGTCAAATTTACTGTTTACTACGATGATTATATCGTCTGCAAATGCTTGCGTGTATAAATTTTTTCTCTCTAACTCCCATAAGAGGTCATCAACCACCAAGGTCCACATAAGAGCAGATAACACTTCTCCCTGCGAGCATCCCTTGTTAACTGAGACCTCTTTGTTGTTTTAAGGAGATTATTGGTAATGGTTCTATGATTAAGCATGAACTCAACCCACCTTGTAATGCAGTGGGCTACTTCACGCCGGTGCATATATCCCAGTATTGAATTATATGAAGCCGAGTCAAAGGCTCCTTCTATATCCAGGAAGACTCCTAGTGCTATTTATTTGCTTGTTCAGCCTGTTGAGCTAGCCTATGTATGGCTGCATCGCAATACTTTGCAGATTGGTAGGCAAACTGGTATCGATGTATCGGTTTATCCCATAGAACATCGTCCCGTATATATCTATCAATCAATTTCTTCAATGGTTCAAAGAGAAATAATGTTAGGCTGATTGGCTTGAAAGATTTGGTCTTTTCGTAAGACGCTTTCCCGAGTTTAGGAACATTGTAAGCAGTTACTCAATTTTTTATACTTTTTTTTTACTTTTTTATGAAATTATGTCAATAACTTTCAATCATAATTTAATCATAATCACTATTTGTATTGATTGTATTGATAAGCGGTTTTCAATAAAATTCTTTGATATGTAAGTTGTTTTCTAAAATAGTTGCCAAGTCTCAAACGTCTAAATTTTTCGTAAGAAAATGCTTTCTTAAATTCAGATTAAGGTCATATGGTAAATGAAACACTTTGTATTTCTAACAGTCATTAGATAGCTTGAATCTTTTAAAAGTGTAAATTTTTTTTTGCCTAATGAGTTTTAATTTTAGGTAATTTCATAAATGTTAACGTTTTATGCCGGCTTCACACATTGGAGCCAACATTAACGCCACCGGCCTTAGCACTAGATGAAAGAGCGACTGAAGCGAGTCTGCCCGGCCGCCACAAATTGGAGCCCACATTGACGCCAACGGCCTTAGCACGAGATGAAAGAGCGACCGAAGCGAGTCTGCCCGGCCGCCACACATTGGAGCCCACTTTGACGCCAACGGCCTTAGCATTTGATGAAAGAGCGACCGAAGCGAGCCTGTCCGGCCGTTGTTTCGACATCGCCCATCCCACTAACGGTCTATTTACATCTCCTTGGCTTCACCCGCTGTCTTTTCTGTGATCAGGACGTGAATGGTACGAGAGCTTGCTCTTATGATGTAGGTGGAAAAAGGATGAGCGTGAATTTTAAAACGTTGGCCAAGCGCATTCTCTTTTGAGATAGTTGGGACGTAGGAAGAGCGCGTTTTTATGGTTTTGATGTGTCAGATAATTTTTTTTATTGTTTGAATTACAATAAGCGTTTTGGACAAAATTTTTATAAAATAAATCAAGTTATATCAGTATAGGTCAGTTAGAAATATACTAGGCGTACCATAATCTAAAAAAACGCAAGGATATTGTTTTAATAGTACACCCTGTATTTAAGCTAATAAAGTTAGCACAATGATTTTTTAATAGTTTTATTTTAAATTTAATAGAGTACGAGAAAAACATATTTTTGCTTGATTCTAGAATAATGGTCATCCCAGTCAGTACATATCTTATTAACTTATACTGATAACTTGATTAATTTCATTAAACTTTTATTCAAAACTTTCGAAATTTAATATTAGTAAGTTACATAACTTTTTGTAGACTCTGTATATTTTGTACTATCTTATAACTAGCATGTCAAATTTCTTAAATATTTGTTACTAGAGAAATATTTTTTGATAACATGGCAGCAGTATTTAAATAAATCACCTATTTCACTTACTCCTCTAATTTTCTTATGTTTGTAATTTCTTCTATGGTTAAATGATCTTTATTTACAACCATATATGTAATGCTGTCATTACTAACGTCATTGAAGGTTGAGAAGTGCCAAATGTGGCAATGGAAGTAGAGGTGTGTAATGACACACCTCTACTTCCCGCCCTCATTTCATCTATTCTAGATGAATATTTTTTATATTTAAAAAAATAACACATTTTTTTGACAAATTTTATTATACCTATTTAATGGCAAACAATAAAAAACAACAATGAACTAAAATACAATAAACTACTTATTGATATTTATTATTCGCGAATTTAATATCTGACTTTATCTGACATTTATTTATATTAGTGACAATTGTTTACCCCGTAATCACGGTAACAATATACTTACTTGATTACTCTGAGAAAACCGCGCGCTTGGTAATTTGTCGTTAAATGTAATATTTTAGGTATGTTCAGAACGAAACAGAGATTTATTAACTTTGATCGAATTATGATGGTTGTAAATAAAATAGTATACAAACCTCGGTGGGAAGTTTCATTCCTGTCTCAAGATCACAGCTAACCTCGACGATTCGCGTCTCGGTGATCTAACTAATCTCACGACAGTAATGAAACTCTTTCCACCTCGGTGTGTAATATACTATTTCAATATCCGAAATACTTTTTAGTTTTCAAAAATAGATTTAAAAAGGTGTATGTTTCTATCTATATTTTAAAAGTGTTCCAGCCATCGAGATAGTATAAAGTAGAGACAACATAAACACTATTTTGCGATATGACAAAATGGACTCACTTTAAGTGACGGAAAAGTGTAATCAAAATGGCGACTTGAGTCGTACTTTGATTTATTTGAAGTCAATAATTTTATATTTAAATACTGACTAAATGAAAATAATTTAATATCATTATATAAAACTATTTAAAGAAAAATATCATTTATTATCACCAAAACTGACTAGCTACATTATCTCGAATTTGACTTTGACGTAAAAATGTAATACAAAAGTGCGGACAATTTACCATCGTCATAGCATCTCCTTTTTATTCTATCTCAATGGTTTCAGCTGAATCGTTAAAAGCATCCAGGGGGTGACGTCATGGCTAACTTAACAAAAATTGAACGAATTTAGCTATCCTCTTTAACTATTAAAGTCATTTGTTGACAATGAATAAAGATAATAAATTTCATTGTTTCAAAAAAGTTTAAAAACTTATTGATAGCACAAAGTAATTGAGTTTAGAAATTTTCTAAAAGTATTTTAGAGATAATCTAATAATAATATTTAGTCAATATGTACTACAATTCAATTAAAATAAATTTTTAAATCGAGGGATATGGTTGGAAATTAAAAGTAAAAAAGATTTTTTTTTTTCAGAAAGAAACGAAATAAATAAAAAAATTTTTATGGATTTGATGTTCGATTGTCATACGTTACCATCGATAGTGTTATAGATTGACTTAAAAAATTGGCAACATAACTATAGAAAATTATATAGAGGTCTTCTAAGAAAATTGAGGTTATACCAAAAAATTGTTTATTTTTTCATTATTACACAATATTTTTCAAGAATAGTAAGCAGTATGATTTGCATTAAAAATTGTGTGAAAATAGTGAAAATAAATGTGCCGCATCGTATACCGATATCAAAAAATCAAACTATTAATATTAAAAAAAAACTCTAACACTGGTACTATAACCCGAAAATAAAAATATAAACATTACTAAATAACATCAAAATAATAGACGCTTAAAAAACTGTACGAACCGCAGCAAAATATTTTCTGTCATCTTGATTTTTCATTCTGTGTTATAGCCGCGTTCTTACCCACGTGATGAGGACACCGTTTTAGTCTACGAACCGTGGGTTACACACAATATCCTATATTTTCAAAAACTTGCCCAAAACTCTCAAAGGAGTGGTTCATTCTCTATGATATTCAAAATATTAAATAATAACCCTTGAAGTGGGGTCAACGCGGGACCCCCAGTTTATTAATTTCCCTAAAATTTCTGGTGACAGTGTCGATTAATAATGTTATTAAGGGACCTTGGCTGGGCATTAAAGAGCAAGAGATTTTTTATTAAAAATATAGTTTTTTGCAGATTTTGCTTAGAATGGCAAATATCAATTAGCATAAACCACTATCTCAACAGGAGCATGAAGAATTGGTAGAAAAATTAGATTTAGACGCTTTGGAATCTGAACTAGAATATGAAAATATAAATGAATCGGATGAAGATAATGAAGATGTCAAAGAAACTGTTTCGGATACAGAAGACAACCTAGAAGTAGAGAGCGAAGAAGATTCGGATCAAGAACCTGAGCCTCAAGATATGATCCTAGATTTTGATCAAGATGCTAAACCTCAAGAAACGGTACCAGATTTGAATCAAGAATTTAAACTTCAAGCAGTTCCAAGTTTGAGAATATCAGTATACACAGCAAAAGCTAGTCTAGAGTTGAAAATTCGACCATTCGTTAGAACCAAAAGGCGAGGTAGAAATATTATAAATGCCCGTCCAGGTTTTAACAGTAACAGTAAAAAGGCAAGTACACATCTGGAATTTTTTAACTTGTTTTTTACAATGAGGAAGCCGCTAGATATTATAATGAGTGGAATAAAGCACATCCAAACGAATCCAAGAAGTGGACTCTTCTTGAAGCTGATAATTAGATTGTTTTATAGACACCCTTCTCAAAGGTAGAGCACTAAGGTGCAGAAAGTAATCTACTCGAGAAATGTGAACCACTGACAATTTGTCGATCGTTTTTTACAGCTGCCATGTTCAGAAATAGGTTTGAGCTAGAGAAGAGAGAAAAACTGGACAAAATAGTGGCCATTAATGATATTTGGAACATGTTTGTGGAAAATTGCAAAAAGGCTTTTGAGCCATACGAGAACATTACAGTTAACGAACAGTTAGTGTGTTTTAGGGGTAAGTGTCCATTTAGACAGTATATAAAATCTAAACCAGGTCGGCACGGTATAAAAATTTGGGATGCTGCTGATGTAAAACCAACGCATCTGTGTAATCTACAAGTGGATACTGGAAAACTTGCGACTGGAAAAGCTGAAAAGAATCAGGAGTATCGTGTAGTCTCGAATTTGACAGAACCATACCAATGCAGCTGGCGCGGTATTACGACAGATAATTTTTTTACTTGCAAATAACTTGTTGACAAAAAAATTGACTCTTCTGGGAACACTTCGGAAGAACAAGCCAGACACATCTCCACAGCTTAGTAAAACCCTAAGATCTATTAAATCATCAAAGTTTGCCTTTACTAATAAATAATAAATAAATAAAATGCTTTATTAATAAAAAAAACCATTGAAATAAAATATATGTTAACAAATATTAAAATAAAGCCAAAAATGCCGATAAGTGCCTAGACACTTGTTTCGGTTAAAATACAAAATACATAAATAAATTGAGCTACATAAAATTTACAACAGAATGTACATATATATAAAAAATAGAAAAATTTACAAATACATATACAAATATAATAGTTATTAAAAAAAAAAAAGGAAAGACATTGTAACACTAAATTATTATCAATATTTTTATTATTTATTTAGTTTTCAAAAAAAATATTAACAATAGACCTATTAGTATCAATAATAAAATATTTGAGATGTTTTTTGAAGCCACAAATACTTCTTATAGTTTTTAAAGTTTCTGGTATAGCGTTGTATAATTTTCGTGCAATAAACAGATAAGAGCGCTGGGCACAAGATTTGTTCATAAATGGAAGAACAAAGTGATGTTTCTGGCGAGTGTTATACTGGTGAGATGGAAGTGGAGCTTGTTGTTTATGAAGGTGATATCTAACACACGAACACAAATAATATAATTGCCTTATGTCCATTATTTTTATTTTAGCATATAACGCATCTGATGGATACCTCGAGTTTTTGAATAAAATTAATTTTAAAAACCTTCTCTGGATTACTTCTAAACCAGAAAGGTGAGTTTTAAGAGCTGTACCCCACGCAAGGAGCCCATAACGAAGATGACTTTCTACCAATGCAAAGTATAACATTTTAAAAAAACTTTCAGGTAAATAATCTTTTAATTTTCTAAATTTAAATAATATACTTCGTAATTTACTTGTTACGTAAGATATGTGCATGTCCCATTTTATATTACTATCAATAATTACACATAAATATTTAATTCTTTTTTCAGGTAACATGAAAAGCGAGTTGGTGATATTGAGGCAATTGAAAGGAGGACTACCAGAGGAATAACAGCTGAAATGCAAGTAATTAGTTTTGCTTATATTAACAGTTAGCAGTTTATAGTCTAACCATTTTTTTATTTCTAAAAAGTCTATCTCCGCTTTCTCTTTTAGTTCTTTCCACTTATCTGCCCTATAGAATATAGCAGTATCATCTGCGAAACCAATAACGGTTCCAGTAGATTTTAAAGAAAACAAGTCAATAATATATATGTTAAACAAAAAGGGACCAAGTACGGATCCTTGCGGTACCCCATATTCAACAACTCTTGCACTGCTAAGTACATCATGGATTCTCACAGTCTGTTGTCTATTGGTAAGGTAACTTTTAAAAAGATTTAAATTATTATTTCGTATACCAATATCTTCCAAGCACTGCAGGAGAAGATGATGACTAACCGTGTCAAACGCTTTTGAAAGATCCAGAAATATACACAAACAAGGTTTGCTTTCATTGATTTACTTACTTCTGAAGTTAAGGCAATAATGGCGTCTTGTGTGGATGTTTTTTCTCTTAAACCAAACTGTTGTTGAGAGTATTTCATATTTGTTTAGGTATGTAGCTAATCTATTTTTCAAAAACTTTTGAGAAGTGGGTAATTAACGATATCGGTCGGTTATTGCTGATGTTTGTAACATCTCCCTTTTTATGTAATGGAGTAACAATTGATTGTTTAAAAGCTGATGGGTATATCGAGTGTTCTATACATTTAGATAGAACATGTGTTAATGGTTTTAAAATATAATTACAGATTAATTGAATTGTTTCAGCCTTTATGTTATCAATCCCAACGGCTTTCTCATTTTTTTAATCAAATATAATATTTTTTACCTCATCCTGTTCTATTGGCGCAAACACAAATGAATTAGGAATAGATTTTCTAGTAACTTTGAAACTTTCATCGCTTTTTATTTGGTTTGCTAAATTTTTGCCAATTTCGCTAAAACTTTTATTAAATTCATTAGCAATGTTAATTTTTTCGTTTAACAGTTCATTTGTATCCACACTCTTTATTTTGTCAATGTTATGTTTCCTTTTATTTGTGTTACTAATTTGATTTACAACCTTCCGTAAATTTTGCGAGTCATTTTTGTTATGTTCAATTTGTTTTCCATAATATGTACATTTAGCTTTTTTTATTAAAGACGTAAGTTTGTTTCTGTATTTGTTATAATTAAGTTTTAAAGTGAGGTTATTGGGATATTTTTGTAGGTCACTATGCATTTTATTTTTTTGATTAATAGAATTTAAAAGAGCATTAGTTATCCAAGGATATATTTTATCGTTTTTTCTATGTAGTAATTTTTTCTCTGTGCATTCGTTTAAATTTGTTGAAATTATTTTAATAAATTCATTTGTTGCATCTTCTGGATTATGAATAATATATATCGAGTCCCAACATATGTTATGAAATGTATTATGTATTTTTTTTTGTATTATTAACATTTTTATATCTACGTAAATTTTGTTTTTTGGTTGATTTATACTATTTGCATTATTGTCGTGTAATGATCTGTTATTGTTGATTTTAAAACAACCGGTATAATATTATCAATGTTGCTTATCTTAGTTTTAAGAAAAATGTGATCCAAACATGGCGTGCTACAATCAGTAACTCTTGTTTATTTATTTATTACAATATCCTCGGGAAAGCCCAATTACAGGACAAGGACAAACACAGCAAAATACAGAAACAAAAAAATAATAATACAAAGCAGTATATCTGTTAAGCTATATATGAATGCTCACTGGAAAAAAAACCCGTTAGGGAAAAAAGTAAGCACTCATATGCAGCTATGTTCTAAGATTACACACATGGGTACATATGAAATTATTGACCAAATTCTGGACATCCGTCCTTCATACAAATTACCCCGAAAAATGGTTTTTTTAATTTGAGCAGCTTTTGTGCAAAAAATATCAATACTAGGTTCAATTGAAGAGTAGTCAATGATGAGCTGATTCATCGATGAATATTTGTAAATATTTGTCTTGTGGTAATTCATAAAAAAGACTGTTGGTTCTAGAATTTGGTCTAGGAACTCTGAAATTTAGTGACGACACAATATTATCACATTTAAAAATATAGTTAACAATTTTATATAAAGACATAATTGAATGCATTGACCGACGACGAATTCACCTATTTATTTGCTATGGGGTCTCTCGGGGACCCCAATTGGACATGTACGTTGATTGCAGTAGGCTGGGCGCTCAAATGATACATGACTTTACAAAAAGTTAATTCTAAAATAATACTCTAATGTCTCTTCTGTCTCTGTGTTTGTACGTTTCTTTAATTTCAGACGTCTTCTCCTGCATTTTTCTGCTTCTGCATCTACCTCTAGGTCTATATCTTCGTCTGCATCTTCCTGTGCATTTTATTTTTATCTGTTCATGTGCTATTCCTATATCTAGCTCTTTGTTAATTATACCTTCTGTTCTTTATATTTTATACTCTATTTCAAAACCATCTTTTACAATATTTTAAATTTCCATCTCACAATCTCTAATAAAAAATGACATTCTACTTTTTAATTTAAATTTATATTTTAAGCATCTTTACCACCCCAGCTTGGTTCAAATTTGACAAAATGTTGCTGACTTCAGTAATTTCCATATCAGTATAATATTATGATCATAATCAGCATAACTTTAAGAGGATTCTCTAAATTTTCTATCTTTAAAATATTAAAACAGAGATGCTTTCTCTTCGTCTGTCTCAGCTGTAGCTTGGAAGATTAAATTAAACTCAATTAATAGATACCTTTTAATTTAAGTTCTCATTTAGCTCTCAAATTATATCATTAAATCCGGAAAGAGGGTGAAAATTGATACCGTTACGGGTCGCTTAATTTTATTAAGTAAAACATGAACTGAAATCTTTGAGTTTGTCTGTTACGACCGAATTATAGTGGGAGTCGTCAAATATGATTGTGGTAATATTATAGACGCAATTATAGTTGGATAATTTGTTTGTAAAATAATTTAGGAATACAATATGGAATCCGAGAAGAGCAGAATACTAAAGAAAAATTTTTAATGAAAAAAATTTGCCCTGATCGAGGCTCGAAAACGCACACTCCGGATTGTCGTTTCAACGTCTTAACCATTAGACAACCACACCGTTATACATCCAGCGACCTAATTTGGTTACATATAACGCCTTATTCATCCAATGATTATGATCCGAATTCATATGTCTAACTAGACATTTTATACTTGTTTCCCATATTTTTATATGTATATTTATATTTCGTTTTAGAATAATATTTATAAATTTTGTTTTTTTTTCCACTCTGTAATAGAAAAACTCTAGAACGATGTATAACTTATTGGAGTCAGTTTTTAATTTTCTACTTTTTGCTGACCACGTCAAGGTATTAAATATATTTTAATTATTTTAAATCTTGAGAGGTTAAAATAGTAGTTCGTGCAACAAGAGTAGATATGGACAATTTTTTGGAGTTGTACAGTAAATTAAAAAAATATATTTTAGGTTAATAAGACAAAATAATTAAATTTAAAATATTTTATAACTTTTACTAATATATAAAATAAAGCAAACATGAAAAAAAAAAAGAATTAATTTTAGTCCTCAGTCTGGGTTTGAACCAGGGCGTCTCGCGTGAAAGACAAACGCCGCACATACAGGTATTTGCACGATCTACGCGGCCAAAAGTCCCAACAACATTCATAATAACGAGTTCCGCGAACAGAGGACCAATCCGAGAACAATACTCATGCCCATCTACCTGCTATCTCGCACCCCCAACCCTAGGGTCATTTAGAATTTGACCGGTTTACCTAGTGTACGTTAAACTTCAAAAGTGAATTTTTATGTTATAAGCACAGCTAATACAATACAGCTCCACAACTCCGTGTCGGCGTCTTTGATCTGGCGGTCGATAACCAAGCAAGACGGAATTGTGCTCTCTGTTAGATTCGAGGGAAAAGTCAGGCCCGGATTAAACAATTTTTTTATTATTGAAAAAATTGAAAACCTTGGCGTAATAAGGTTGGTTACATGCCATATTAAGTAAGATTTGGGAAATTAAATTTTTAATTTGTTTTAAATCTGTCAAATATAATTAAAAAACTTATTTAAATATAAATATTACGAAAAATAGCACATCTTTCGGATTAGAGGTAAAATAATTTGTATGTGGCTAGTAAAATCCTCGTTAACAAATGTTTTGAGCTAAAACAGTCACTTCATGACAAATTGTGGCTTGGATCTTTTTTACACCAAGGGCTTCAATTGTTAAAGAATTGTGTCACGCTCGTGGATGCAAATCAAGTGGTACCCCGTGTCTCTGGCAAGTGTTACTCTTCGCGCAAAGGGTTTATACCTAGATAAACGAATGCTTCGACTGAGGTCTGGGAACTCTGGTATTTTGGAATTATAAAGAATTTGTGCTTTTATTTTAACAATATTGGTTATATTTAGATGTATTCTTATTAATTGAAATACAGATTTGTAGAAGTAATACTTTGACAGTTTTTTTTAATATAATATATTCATTTTTATCTGACCATACCGAAGTAGGGAATTTTGAAACTTTATAGTAATGTGAAATTTGAATTACAATATTACACGATATTACATAATTAGTACTTATTTTAGGTAGGTACTAAATTTGTACTTGGAGAAAGTAATATCGATTGTTACAAGAAAACTTGAAAAGTAAATTAATTTAGTTCCTATTTCTGATGTAAAACTTAAACCAAGAAAACAAATAAATTATAGTTTGTTCAACAAGGGTGGATATGATAGCCATATCACACAAAGACGAAGTTTGAGCACGACGTCGTAGGCGGAGTACTCAATCGTCTGAGTGTGATATGAACAATCCACTCGATATGGTCAGTATATTTTTTCTACGACCCACTAACGAAAATATACAAATTTAAAAAATTATTTTAGGTTATTTAGACAAAATAACTAATTTTTTTTTTTTTTTTTTTTTTTTTGGCATAGGCACATTGCCATTCAGCCAGACACAGATAATTTACGAAGTTGACTAATTTATAAAATAAAATAAACATGAAAAATTAATTAGTCCTCGGCCTAGATTCGATCCAGGGCTTTTCGCGTGGAAGGCAGATGCTCTGTCCTCATATTCACCGAAACTTTCAGGACTTTAGTTTTAATACTCGTAATTAAATTAGTATCATGTAGTTTGATTAAAATTAATTTTTTTTTAAATGTGGACACAATAAAAACAAAAATGCTATTATTTATCGAGTCTACACAAAAATTTTAATGTATATTTAATATCAATAACTAAAATATATATTGACAATTAGTTTAACAGAATTGTCACTTATTTAAAAAATTTTAAATAATAGGAGTTGGGTGACCAATATATGAACTGTGATTTGTAGATTTAATTTTGTTAAAGTGTTCCCACTACCTAAAATGGATATAAAATATATTCGTAGTTGAACGCAATAACATACTTTTTCGTTTTGTAGTATGTGCGTAGATTGGCTAATATCCATGGACAGATTACAAAACGAAAAAGTATGGTATTGCCTTCAATTGAAGGAATATATTTCATATCCATTCTAGGTAGTGAGAACACTGCAAAAAAAATAAATTCGCCAATCACCGTTCATATTTTGATCAACCGACTGCTATTATTTTTAAAATTTTAAATAAATGACAATTCTGTCAAACTAATTGTCAGTATATTTTTTAGTTATTGAGATTAAACATACAATAAAATAAGTTATTCTTTTGGAAAACGTTAGCATGGATGACTAAAGGGTATTGGGTTAATTAATTCTAAAAGTGTGGTACAAATGTTATTTTTTGTAGCCAATTCTTCAAAATTATTTTGAAATATGTTTTCAATATTGAATATTAGTTCTACAAATTCATCATTTGACAGTTGCAGATTTCCAAATGTATCTGAATTGGCGTTATCATATGCCTTTAAAAAGCAATAAAAAGAAAAATCATCTAATTCAACGTGATCTTTGTTATATTTAAGACAGGTATCGCAGGAGTGGATCCGCAAGGCTTTTATTAAAAGGTAACCACACACATACCTGATTAAATTTTTCTGTATCAATTCGTCTTTACAATAATTTAGGGTGTTAATAATTTCATCATAAAATAAAATACAAGGTGTTCCATTTAAAAAACATACATTTTAATTTGCCAGGCAAAAACGTGACACCCTGTATATCCAAAGATATTTTTAAAATATATAGGTATTTTTCAAATCCATATAACTTTTATTTAAAACTTTCTTGCGTGTCTACAACAAAATAATGAACAATAACGCACTAATGGGACACCCTGTATAAATTGTATTTTTAATAATGAAAATTTCTTATAATGTGGTACTTATCGGTTTGGGTCCTTGGGAAAACTAAAGAATGTTTTCTTGTAGGTATAACCCTTATTGAAACAGCTTTTGACTGCACAAACAGAATGATGTCTTTTTTTTCACTCATTCTACTCACAGCTAAAGAGTCACCAAAATAATAAGAGTACCTTTAACTCAAACAAAATCAACGAAATTATAGGCTCCACGAAACACCTTACCTAAGTACGCTTCTGAACGCCAAAACCGTCTTTTCCCTTCGAAGGCGGAGCTTAAGCGATGCGCAACGAAATCGACGCAAACCGTTGCCGCCAAGAGAGTGTTTTAGCTGTATTATATAAGCTGTGTTATAAGTTCTACTTTTGAATTAAAAGTAATGGATTCTGATGGACAAGGCAAGAAACTTCCAAACTACATTAATAAAGTCACGATTATCCATTATACAATATAATTTTTTTATATAAAAAAACTCATTTTCATACAGTGATTTCCTAAAATATTTTTTTATTCTAGTGTTTTGGTTTATGTATCGGGGTAGATCGAGCTATAGTTATTATAGGTTATTATAGGATCCTTTTCCTTATAAATGCTAACAAAAACATCTCCGGATAAATACAGATTTGAGGCATTAATTAAAGATTTAGCAAAATTTCGTATAAAATTGTAAATGTTTATTAGCGGCTTTTAACATGGTGTATGTTTGTTTTAGGTTTGGAGGGTACATCAGGAGTAAGAGTTGTGACCCGACAATACTTATATGACCGCATGAAGACAGAAAATTTGCCTAATTTAAATGCCAAATTAAACTATCTAAAAGATCAACTTTTGTCATGTGAAGGTTATAATGAAGATCAAATTATTAATTTGAAACGTGGTTTTGCCCATTTCAATTCAGAAATTAAACAAAGGTGAACCAAAGCTCATTATAAAGAAGATAATTTTATAAAATACAACCGATCTTGGCTGGAAGGTACTTTTAAAATACCTGTTGTTGGGGCTTCACAAAAACGACTAGGTCGACCATTCAAATCGTTTGAAGACGCAAGTGAGAGAAGCAAAAGACGAAAGACTAAAGAACTGCGTTCTAATTTTAAAAAGGAGATCATAATACATGCTGCAAAAGTGGAGCTGCAAAAATCTGGTAAAAAAGATGCATTAAATGTCTTAAAAGATATCACCAGTTCTCCGACACAAACAACTAAATATAAAAAAGCTTATCTTACGAAATCAAGTAAAGAACACTCCTTGACACCAATTTTTTGCAAACGTTTATAGATGTCGATTTGACGCAAGGACAGTACGAAATCATTAGAAAAACTAATAAGAAATTTTTTCCCTGCTATAGTGCATTACAAAAAGCCAAAAAGAAATGTTACCCACCTCAAGAATCGTTAATGGTAACGAGTACCAGTGCCGAAGTTCAGTTACAGCCTCTAATGGCTTTTACCGTTAGGCGTTTATCGAAGTACCTAGAAGAGATAATAACTTTAAAGGAGAAAGAGCGTGATTGCCTAACTATAATTCTCAACAATCACAGTTTAAACAAAAACTAGAAAGTGACATTGATTCGGATTCAAGCATATTCCAAAGCTGTTCTGTGCCCCTTCAACTAGTTTCTGGAGATAAAAATAAAAAAGTTCTATAGAATAATCCAACGCCCTCTTCGCGCGATTTTGTCGACCATTAAGATTCCGTTTTATCGAAGAAACTAATGATCTAACTGAAAAGGAAATAGCACACGTAAAAAGCGCTATTACATCTTTAGTCCCAACAGAGGTCGACCTAGGAGGGAAAAGTTGTTAATCAAGAACAAATTTATCATGACCATGGTAGATGGAAAGGTCTAAAGGCACAAAGTCTACGAGTAGGTACTACGTATGTGGGGCAACCTCAAAAGATTTTAATAAATTGGATTACAAAGGAGAAGTGAATTTTACAGCCCTTGAATTCGGCATATTTGTGTTACACGCGAGAATTCGATTATTTGAATACATCCTACACTTAGCATATAAACAAAGTAAAAAATATAAGGGAAGAAAATTGAAAGAGGAGAAAGACTTATAGCGGATTCGACTGGCTGCATTAATGCGCATTTAGTTCGACTTTTTTAAGTGGTGTCTGCTCGACTGCCAAAACCTATTGAATTAAAAGTCAATTATTGCATTCGACTCAAATTGCTCGGTATCAAGGCATAGTGAAATTTTTGTTGGACTGGCAGGCGTTCTTGCTCAAAGTTCGAATTTTTTGGAACTGTACTTTTTTCCAGTGTTAGTGTCATTTTGGAGGTTGGGAATTATTTAATATTTTTAAATATATTACCATCTTTGTTTTTATTATTAGTGAGAATATAAAATCTTTGAAATTAATAGAAATTTAATTTTTTGTTTGGCAACTTTAAATAAATATCGTTAAAACTTTGTTAGAAACCTGAAATGTCAAGGGCTAACTGTGCCAGTCAAATAACAATAAAGATACGCTACACCAATGTCGAATTCTAGCTCGTGCTTGCTGTGTACACTGCTAGATATAAATTTGAATTATAAAAATGCTACCCAAAATCAATTCAGAACTAAAAGCGTTTTGTCATCGAGCAAGAGCATCCGCTATTAGAAGATCAAACCAAAAGAGAGATACAACCAAGGTTCCGCACTGAAACAGGTTTACTAATAGATATGCCTAAATCCAATTTCGGGAATACAAATGACGGAAATACTAGCAGAAGGTTCTTTGAGAATCCCACATTAGCTGCAGAAATAACTGGCTTTAGCTATGAACTGATATACAGACTAAAAGTCATATTGGAAGCAATTTCAAGCGCATTTAAAATTGATCCGGTAAATTATAAAAGATATGCTTCAGAAACTGTTCTACTTTATGTTGTATGATTGGTATCCTATGATGCCAACAATGCACAAGATTTTAGTGCATGGTGCAGTCATTATTGAAAAGGCATTGTTACCAATCAGACAGCTTTCCGAGGAAGTAGCTGATTCTCGCAATAAACATTTCAGAAGTTACCGACAAAATTTTCCAGGGAAAGTTGTAATCAGGACATTTTTAATCGCCTTCTGCTTAGTTCAGATCCTGTGCTAAGTAGCATGTAAAATGTAAAAAAAAAGGAAAGCAAAAACATTTTTGCCTGAAACCTTGGCCATGTTTGTATCTGCAGAATCCCATATTGAAGCAGGAAGTTCAGCAGAGAGCGACGAAGAAAGTCAAAAAATTTAACAAAATTTTTTTGCCGACCTAAAATTTTGTATTTTTTTTTTTGTAAATATACAGGGTGTCCCAGCATTTATTAGACAGGCTGTAACCTAATTATCAGAAATAAATAAAATTTACAAGGATGCTACAATGACATGTTTGCTATCTAATGTGCATTTTTTGGAATATCAAGAACTTCCGGTCATACCGGAAGTGACCATCAATTTTATTATTTCAAATAGGTTACACTGTATATTTCAACAATTCTGAATTCTCCAATCAATTCTATACATTTTTTATGTACTATGTCCTATACCTATCTTTAACCGTTTCTGATTATTTGGAGGTTATTTTATAACAAAAAAATCTAACATTAGAAATTATATGAACATTTGAAGTGCCTTCTTACTGTCTCCAGAAAAGCCTAAAACTTCCTCGTTACACATTGTGTTTATGTATGTTTTGTGCTACCCATCTAGATATATCTAGTGGGCTTTGTTTTGTCAAACTTTCCGTGTCATTTTGCATCGCTGTTGAAAATTGGTTATTTTTAGTGGTAACGAATCAAAGTACAATGCCTTTTACTTTCAAACCCAATGAATGTGTTGATATGTTACTTTTCTACGGTGAGTGTCAAAAAAATGGGCGTCATGGAAGAAGAGTGTATTAACAACGGTTTCTCGATCGTAGGACACCTGCAGCGTATACTTTTTCCTTGATTGAGTCAAAAATGCAAAGTGGTTCTTTTCCGAATTCGATAAAACATTCCCATCATGAGGCACCAGTAAGAAATGAAGAAATTTCGGTAAATGTATTGACTTATGCAAATATTAATCCAAAAGTTTCCGTTAGAGTAATTTCTCTAGAAATGGGAACTAGCAAAATTACTGTACACAGCATCCTTAAATCAGAAAAATGCCATCCGTATAAAATATTTATTGTTCAAGCACTTTGTCTCATCGACTACGAGCGAAAGTTGCAATTTATATCTTTTGTGCAAGTTATCCTTTTTGAGGATCTTACGTTTTTGGAGAAAACTTATGGGGTGATGAATCAAGGTTTTACAACAATGGAATGGTTAATCGCCACAATTCTCACTACTGGTTAGTAGAAAATCCACACTGGGTCAGAGAAACTCGTTTTCAAACAATATTTGGTGCGGGCTATTTAACGGGCGTCTAATAGGTCCCTATTTTTTTAATGGCACGTTAAATGCGGTAAGGTATATTACATTTTCTTCAAAATTGTCTTCCCCGGCTGTTAAAAGACATTCTGCTTAGCGACCGCGTAACCATGTTCTGGCTACAGGACGGTGCCCCACCACACAATAATAAAAATGTCACAAATTACCTGGATATGAGATTTCCCAATAAATGGATTGGAAACAAGGGACCTATAAGGTGGCCAGTGCGTTCTCCTGATTTGATCCCTTTAGATTTTTTATGGGGCCATTTTAAAAACATGATCTATACAACCCAGCCAACTGATTTAAATGATCTAAAAAATAAAATAAGAGGAGCACGCCATAGTATTACTCCTGAGATGATAAGAGCATCGTGTACAAAGGAACTCCTAAAACGATTTCAAGCTTGTGTTGAAGAGGACGGAAGACAGTTCGAACATTTATTATAATAATTATGTATTCTTTTTTTATAACAATCAATAAACTGTACTATTTTTACATTTTATTCTCGAACAAGAATCATAAGTTATTGTAACCACCAAATTATCAGAAGCGGTTAGAGATAAGTATAGGACATATTACATGAAAAATTTGTTGAATTGATTAGAGAATTCAGAATTGTTGGAATATACAGTGTGTCCTATCTGAAATAACAAAATTTATGGTCACTTCCGGTATGACCAGAAGTTCTGGATATTGGAAAATACGCTCATCAGATAGCCCACAAGTCATTGTAACTCCGGTCTGAATTTAATTTAATTGTGATAATTATTATAAAAGTTACAGCCTGTCTAATAAAAGATGGGAAAATATATAGATTTGTTGTAAAAATAACTTATTTTATTTATTTACGTTGTTTAGATACCAAATAAGCAAAAAAAAATATTTCGGCCGCGTAGATCGTGCAAATACCTATATGTGCGCCGTGTTCTCACCTTCATCGCCACACTTCCGATTTTAGTTTTAATGCTTGTACTTAAATTAGTTTCATAAAATTTGATTAAAATAGAAATGCTATTATTTATCGATTCTACACAAAAATAACTCATAGTTGCATATTAAATCTCAGTACCTAACTAAAAAATATACTGACCAATAGTTTGAGAGAATTGTCATTTATTTTAAATTTTAAAAATAATTGTAGTTGGGTGTCCAAAATATGAAATATGTTTGGTGAATTTTATTTTTTTTTTCAGTATTCTCACTGCTTAGAATGGATATATAATATATTCGTTCAGTTAAACGCAATAGCATACTTTTTCGTTTTGTAGTCTGAGCGTAGATAAGTCAATATCCATGTGGGCGTAGAAAAAATAACAGTAGCCAAAAGTAGACCAAAATATGTACTGTGTTGGATTTCATTTTTTTGCAGTGTTCTTACCTTGTAGAATGGATACGAAATATATTCGCTCAGTGAAACGCAATGGCATACTTTTTCGTTTCAAAATCTGTACGTATCAATATTAGTGTAAAAAAAATATGAATAGTACAAGTACTTTTGAAGTTAGCAGAAGAAATTGATTAGGTACTAAAATATCTTTTATACCGTAAATATCGTTTTTCATTTTCCTCAGTGGTAAATACTTGAATGAATCAAGACTAGTTAGCTTTGTATCAAATATTTATAACAAAAACCGTCCTTTCAAGAATAAGAAGAAATTAAATTAAAAAGGTAAGAAAAGTCAAAGGGTTTGCTACGTCTACTTTCAAATTTTCAATTAAAATAATTAAAACATCTAATTCGAGGTAATTACATTTAATTTATACTACTTCCTTTTATTTTATTAAGGTAGAGGTTGATTTTAAAAAGTCTCACAACTTAAGTATTTATTTACTTGTCGTGGAACTTTGAGAAAATCAACTTACATTAAACGAAAGCAAGGTTTTTATTTTAACTTGGTCTTTCTTGATTACAATTTAATTTACTCTTTACTTGATCTATCTAAGTTAAGCTTAAAGAACAATTTATTTATTCTAAAATTCAAAAGAATATTAAACAAACGATAGAAAAATTTTATAAGCAAAAATCTATATTACTTATATCTCACTGAACTTCCTTTTTATTCTAATACACATTTAAGGTCCTTTTAGACGGCCATATCGGTTCTCAGTTCATTTTCAGTTATCAGTTATATTGTATATGTAAACACCCAAAATAATGAAAGAAACATTGAAACTGATACGATGGATTTTCCAAAAGTTTACGTACAGTTATCAGTTGAAATGATGTGTAAACAATCTTGTCTGTTAACGTCTTCCTATTCGCAGAAGATTTATAAATCATTATGTTGAAACACGATTTTCTAACAAAAATTATTGGTCTTTATTAGCAACAGTACTTCACTCACAGTACAGTATCTCGGTACTTTAATTATAGCTTTACAAATTTCAGATATAATACTATTATAGAAGGAAATCTAAGACTGGAAAGTACTTCAATTTTTGCTCCATTTAGTTCTATTTTTTTTTCGTGGTCTCTTTAGTCCTAAGCACAAAGCGATCACAATTAGGGAATTTTCATCCATCACTGATGTACTCGACAAATGAAAACTCAAAACTAATCGTCTAAAACGGCAGCGTTTCCACAAATGAAGTCACAACTTAACTGAAACTGAAACTGAACTGAGAACTGATATGACCATCTAAAATGACCTTTTCAAAAAACTTGTCCGTTAACGTCTCCTTATTCACAGATTTGTAAATATCGTTATGTTAGGTTTGTTTCGAAAACAGTCATTGACACCATGATTCTGCTCAGTAGATTCTTTAGACCGTCAACTATATAGTGGGCACAATCTTGGTGGCAATGATTGGTTTTTAATCGTTTTTGGAAAAAACCTGTTAAAACACGACTTTCTGACACAAATTATTAATTTTTATCTGCAACAGTACTTTATTTAAAGTACAGTATTTCAGTACTTTTTTATAGCTTCACAAGTTTCAGATATTATGTTACTATTACAGTAAGAATTTTAAGACTTTAGAAAGTATGGTGTTATCTCCTGTTATGTCTTGCTTTTTGGTTCAAAATTAAGTTCCATCATTAAATCAACATAAGAAAGTGATATTATTTTTAGGAGATAATGTTTGCTCCATTTTGTTCTTTTCTTTGGTAGTCCATTTTCAGAAATAATATCACTGGAAAGACATGCTCATCTACACAGATAGCAGACAAGCACTACTCACTCTGAACAGACCACGAATTTATTCAGGGTTAGTACTAGACTGTCACGAAGCTTTGGCCGAATAATCCATCAACAATGTGGTCATCTTAAGATGAATCAAAGGTCAAGCCACATCAAAAGGTAACCGTCTTGCCGATTCACTAGCCAAGAAAGCAGCCAACCAAATACTATTTGGCCCTGGCCCTTCTATTGGCCTGACAAAATCGGTAGTTACAGACCTAATTAAAGAACATTCCCTTGTGAAATTCAAGGAAAGATGGCATGAAACAAGAAACTGCAGAGTTATCAGGGAGCTCTTAAGTTATCCTGACAACATTGCAGCAAACAAATACTTGACTATGACGAGACAGAATCTGCGTCTGGTCACAGGCATTCTGACTGGTCATTGCCAAGTACGGAAGCATCTCCATAACATAGGGCTGTCAGAATTCGCACTCTGCAGAGAATGCGAACAAGAAGATGAGACCATCGAGCATATCCTTTACGATTTACCGACGCTCTCATTTATTAGAAGATTTGCGTTCGGCGAGTATCGGCTAACACCGGCCGATATAAGAGAACCACCTCTTGGCGACGTTGTCAACTACATTAAATCTGTAGGCTGGCTCACGAGCTAGGAGGTGCCTATCATCTTAGGAGGATGCACAATGGACCTAATGAGGCCTAAGTGCCGTGGGGGTAACCCACCCTTCACACGTTACAGATACAGAGAGATGGTAGTCCCTTTAGTACTAAGCAGAAAGTGATCGTCTAAAACGACAACATTTCCACAAATGAAGTCACAACTGAACTGAAATTGAAACTAAACTGAGAACTGATATGACGAAGTAAAAGGATATTTATACGTATGTGAGAAAATTAGGTAACAAAATTGTTTATACTAGTACATACCCTCATTTAACTTCCATTACTTGTTATTACAAGATACATATTCGGTACATCTATCGAGTAATCTAAATATTAATACGATCTTAACCTGTGTGCAACCCATAGAAATTACTTAATAATCGATAAATTTACATTGAGAGAACTATTATTAAACAAGTTAAGTTCTGAGTAGAAGGCAAAATTATTTGGCACGAAGAAAACAGTTCCTAGAATAATACTCCGTTCTGTTAATATTTTAGTTGGATATTTGAAAGAATGATGCATAACATTCTTATGAATTCAATATAAAAATTGCAAAAAACATTGGCCCTTTGGGAAATTCTAAAATTAATATGTCTTGATAATATTGAAATTTAGTTTATAAAATAACATTCACATGCAATATCATTAGAAAAATAAAAAGTGCCCAATGAAATAAATCGATTATCAAAGTGATGCCATGCAGACATGGCTTGCTTTGTTTTATATTTTGAAATAAAATTTCAACTTGTATGCATTTTTTATTTATGATTTACCAAGTCTTCAACAATATGCCTTTTCATCACAGTTTTTTTTTTGTGCACATGCGTCAGTATCAGCCATATTTTACGTACTGTTTTTTGTATACAAACATGTTAAAATGCCCACGTGGACAAAAAATATATTCGATAAATATTAATTTAAGTGCATTCATCTATAGTCTATTTTTATGTATGAGAGAGTAATAAAACAGCATTTCTAATGCAAAACTTAGTACGGTCATTTTAAATATTTTTACAGAATAATCTAAGTATTTCCTAAAATTGTAATACATGTACCTGAGCTATTACAAGTTTTGGGTCTTTTATTGGTCCTTTATAAACATAAACTGTACAGAACAATAGAAAAAGGTTTGGACAGGCCAAAAGCCCTGTGTATTAAAGATTACATACCCGTATCTTAACATTATTTTCAATAAGTACCTATTTGCCAATTTTGTTTTACTTTAATTCCATGAATTTCTTATAGTAATCAAATTATAAGTAGATAAATACCTTCCCAACAAATTTCACCGAAAATGCGATTATAGGTTTTCCATTTAGTAAGTAGGTCCAAGTTGTGTATTCTTGACAGTTTACTAAATGTCATTTAGTTGCAACTTGCAAGGTGCAGTGTGAATTCTAGTGTGATCATGGAAAATTTGGAAGGGCCGCGTGAACGACAAAAAATCGGTCCTTTAATAGTTAATGAAAAAAATTAATATTTAATTGTTTTAAATCATTTACAGACAAACATTTATGTAAAAGTGTTGATGACACAGTGAAATTAGTTAGTAGTACACTTGGTGTTGGGAAATCTACGATTTACAGAGTTGTTAAAGAAGAGAAATGTGGCGAGTTTCAAACAGCACGTAAAGCTCCAGGAAAACCAAAATTTCAATTATAAAATCTTTTGAAAGAAAGACTTCGAAGGAAAGTGCATGCGTTCTTCTTTAGAAAAGAATTTCCGACAGTAGACAAAGTTCTTGCCACGGTTCGAGATGATAAGGATTACCCTGAAATGAGTCGAAGCACACTATGGAAACTTTTAAAAGAAATAGGTTTTCTATGGAAAAAGGATTCCAGAAAGTCTATTTTAATAGAAAGAAGCGATATTGTAGTATGGAGAAGAAATTACCTAAGGACTATAAAAAAAATGAGAAACCAAAGAAGAAATATATTTTATTTAGATGAAACATGGATCAATGAGGGACATAAACAAAATAAATTTTGGCAAGATGAAACTGTTACAAGTCGAAGACAGGCTTTTTTAAATAATTTATCTACTGGTTTAAATCCACCATCAGGAAAGGGGCGCAGACTAATAATAGAACACATCGGTAGTTCAAACGGTTTTGTTAAAGGTGGTTTATTGACTTTTGAATCTACTCGTACCGATGACTACCATAAGGACATGAATGCTGATGTCTTCGTCTTTAAACAGTGGTTCGAACAAATTAAAAATCTTCTTCCTCAGAACTGTATAATAGTAATGGATAATGCAAGTGATCACTCGAGACTTATAGAAAAAATGCCCACAACCAAGTGGTTAAAAAAAGATTTACAGAATTGGCTAAATTCAAAGAATATTAAGTTCCATCCCGGTTCTGTGAGAAAAGAACTCTATCATTTGTGTTCCCTTCATAAAGAGAAATTCAAAAAATATGAAATTGATGAAATTGCAAAAAATCGTGGGATGACGGTGGTTAGATCACCACCATATTATTGCGAAGTAAACCCGATTGAACTGATATGGGCACAGATAAAGGGAGAAGTTTCAAGAAAAAATAATTCTTTTAAAATGAGTGATGTTAAACAGTTGGTTTTGGAGGCTGTAAATAATGTGAAGCCTGAAAACTGGGAAAAGGCAGTAAATCATACGATTAAAGAAGAAGAAAAAATGTGAAAGTTAGACAATATTACTGATAAAATGATCGAGCCACTCATTGTAAATATTGGTTGCGACAGTTCATTTTCTGATTTCGATTCTGATTTGGATTTGTAGGTAAGACGTAGTTTTTATATTAAAATTATTATTTATGAACGTAACGTTGTTTAAAAGTCAAAGTTTAAACCCTTATACCTACATAACCCGTTTGACACAATGTTCTTAACATACCGTGTGGAAAAATAAAAACATTTTAGAAAAAATTGCACTTTTTTACCTTCAGCTGTTTAGAAGTTATAAGCAGGTTAATTAGGTGAAAATATAAGTGTATACTCAAGGAATAACTTCAAAAAATATTTTAAATGTCTACTAAAAAAAGTGATACGCCTATGGATTACAAACGCTTTATTATTTTAATACTCTCTCATACATAAAAATAGACTATAAAAAAGAAAGAAAAAAATAAAATAAAGTGTCTTAATTAAAAAATTAATATTTGCAGTCAATTATAATTATGTTATCTTATCTGTATAGAAAAAAACAACGAAACGGTGTTGTTATAGAGTATGTAAAAGCGACACACGGTATAAATTCTTTAAATGCAATACTTATTATTTTATAAAGTTTTTAAAGCCTTGCTTGTAATATCGTAAAAACTTATCCAAATCATCAGGCAAAATACATATTGTTACGCTGGTTTTTGGTATCACAATATATTTCAATTCAACTTTACAATAACTCAATTCAACTTTAACAATATCGATACAACTGATAACATTAACATGTAACGTCTGTCATCAAACTCCCTACTGACGTCAGGTCGTCGACTTATATAGCTTGCCTCGACCTTCCAAAACCTTCTCGAACAATCTGGACTTTTCTTTGACAAGGAATGACATTTCGAGACATTTAGGGAATATTCTATCTTCTTTATTTACTCGTGCCTTTACTTATGACGACCGCAGCACGCTACAGGGTGCTGCGTAATATTGCTCCATCCTCTCTAGTTATTCGCCCCGAATAATTTAATTACTGGGACCCGGTTAGAGCTAACGGGAAGGATCTGGCGGCATGGCGTTAACTTCCCAATGTGAACTACCTTGGATTTACTTCCCGCTGACAGCTGAATGCGGTAGATCAGGTCCTTGACGGCGTATGGGCCTTCCCAGTTCCGTTACGATTTCTGGCAAAATCCTCCTCAATGCTTGGGAGTGTACAGCCGTATTGGTTCACCTCTCTCAAAATATGTCCCTGTGGCACGCCTGTCGATTCTAGCTTCTACTTTATCGCTGTTGACTTCCAGTCCTTCCCGAGCGAATTCGTAGACATTTGTCCTGCCATTGCATACATCACATTTTTTACACCAATCCGCTACATCCCGTCTGCAATTGACCCAATAAAATTTTTCTCGAACTCGTGCCAGTGTTCTTTTAGTACTAAAATGTCCTCTCGAATGGCTACAATAAAGTTCCTCTAACACACTTCTGACATGTGATTTTGGCAGTACCACTTGGCGGACTACATGTACTCCATCAGGGCTTTCCCACTTCCGGTGCAATAGGCCATCGTGAAGATACAGGGAATCCCACTGAGTCCAGTAACCTTTAATAGCTCCACTGTATTTGGCTATCTCTTGCCAAGTAGGTGTAACTTTATTTTTGAGCCATTTTTGAAAAACTTTCAAATCATTGTCTTTCTTCTGCCCCTTTCTCAGGCTTTCAAGGGTGATTTCTTCTTCATCTCCCCCTAGTTTGATAGTGGTTGCCCGAAGGGTAACTTTATCAACTGGTTCCTCCCGTTCACCGAGCCCCTTACTATACCGGAATTCTCGTTCTAGACAGGGTCGTCTGGATAGAATGTCTGCGTTGCTATGGAGACGGCTTCTACGATGCTCTACTTCCTGATTATTGCTAGAAAGCCGGCTCGGTGTGGGTGATTGACTTTTTCGGGACGCATAGCTGCTGTCTTGTCGGACTTCGTGACGGGCTTCGGAAGATTGATCTATGTGACTTTCCGGCCTCATTCCCTGATTTTCGATTCATAAAACGAGCTCTGCTTCTACAGGTTCTTTGAAGGTGCCCGATTTTTCCGCAATTGAAGCATCTTCTGTTCTTATTTTGACTATTTCGTTGAATATTTTGCAGGATATTTAATATTTGCATGAGGGTAGGTTGGGAAATAGCATTACTATTGGCCTCCTCACTTTCCTGGAATATAATTTCTCTTATTTTTGCTGGATAGGAGTTTCACCGCTTCATATTTCTGAGCTGCAATCAGTTTCTCCCTCAGCGTCTTGTGATGTCGTAGATGAAAGACTTGCTACATTTCCACATCTTGTAGTCCGTCAATGAATGCTTGTATTCCGAGTTGTTTTTGAAAATCTTTCGGCACCTGTGGATAGGCCAGATGAATCAAACTTCTTATATCAGCCTCACATTCCTGTAAACTCTCATTATGTTTCTGACTACGAACCTTTAGCTGGCTTTAGAATACCCGTTGCAAATGCTGCTGGCCATACCTTGTCTCCAAAGCTTGGACGAGAGATGAATAACTGGGTTCCTCTTGAGGAAGTAACTGTAAAACAGTTTCTGCCTGACCTCGCAGTGACACTAATAATGAAGCCGCCATCTCTTTTTTGGTCCAGCCATTGGCTCTAGCTGCAGCTTCAAATTGGAGTCGATATAATTCCCATGTTGTCTGACCGTCAAATGTGGATGGCTTGAGGGTCTTGCTAGTATAGTTTTGTGAAACTGGGACTCGAATGTGGCTTGGTTCGGTTATGGATGAAGACGAAGTAGTAGTGTTTGCAGCTTCAAAGCTGTTTACTGAAGCTTTGCACAGAGTCAATCCAATTTAAAAATTTTATTTTCATTTTTTTTGCTTTATATATATATATTTTGTTATTATTATTTATCTTAGTACTTATCAATATTTACTCTTAAAAATCTATTAATGTTATATTTTTTACTATCTTTGGATTTTAGATCTGTTGAGCAATAAATAATTTATTTATTTATTATTATTATTATTATTATCTTGATTAAATCTGGCCAGATTTCCTGGTTTAAATTTTTTTGATGAAATTATTTTGAGGTCGTAGGAAAAATATTGTACATCACCTGTGTAAAAATCACTGTTTGTTGAGTAAAATTAGGTCATACACTTAATCATATGAAACAAATATTTGCTTGTAGTACCTAACCCAGTTCAAAAAATAGATGATTTTGTGTGATTTTTAAAAATATTTTAGAAAAGTAATATATTTTATAAAAATAATAAGTTGCATACATTTAACTTGTACTTACCACTTAATTGTATATCTATATTTATATTCTTTAGGAAACTTACCTGAAACAAAAGAAAATTTATTACACAATATAGAAAAAATCTTTAACTAAATTAATAATTATTGTTCGTGTTAAAAGTTCATCGCAAATTGTTCAGAAAAATTAAATATTTCTTTTCTATTTGGTTTAATATTAGTTGGAATTCACAAATCATTTACGTCCATTATATGCGCAGGTGTAACGAATAATATGCAAGATTTTAATTTTCGAAATCGTCAAGATTTTCTGTTTCAAACCTCGAAAAATTCATTTTTGTTATAATTTGTATATGTCTATGATCCTCGGGATCATTTATTATTTTTTTATTATAGCTTTTTCATTATAAGATTTGTTATATAAGTTAAAAAAACGAAAAAAACTATTTCAGCATCTTCAATTAGTATTACGAAGAAAACAAGGCATAATATATACAGGGTAGCTGTTAAAGATGGAACCAAAGCTATAGTGCTTAAACGGTTCAAAATACAAAACCCAAAATTTCAGAATTTCAACTAAATGTATTTGCGCATATTTTAGCCCAAAAATTATTTTTTTTTATAATTACAAAATTTTAAGCATGGCCGCTATCTTGATTTTTTTAAATAGCAACATAGGTCATGTGATATACCATTTGAAAGGGTTTAACACCCTGATTACAAAAATGTATGTATTTGACATCTTGTGTCAAATGCACAGCCTCCTACGCTCTCTATTATTAATATCATTTTTGTTGTGTTTAGACCCTATGTGTGATACATTTTTGTAATCAGGGTGTTAAACCCTTTCAAATGGTATATCACATGACCTATGTTGCTATTTAAAAAAAATCAAGATGGCGGCCATGCTTAAAATTGTGTAAATATAAAAAAAATAATTTTTGGGCTAAAATATGCGCAAATATATTTAATTAAAATTCTGAAATTTTGGGTTTTTATGTTGAACCGTTTAAGCACTATAGGTGGGTAGCTGTTAAAGATGGAACCAAACCTATAGTGCTTAAACGGTTCAACATACAAAACCAAAAATTTCAGAATTTTAATTAAATATATTCGCGCATATTTTAGCCCAAAAATTATTTTTTTATATTTACTTAATTTTAAGCATGGCCGATATCTTGATTTTTTAAAGGGTTTAACACCCTGATTACAAAAATGTATCACACATGGGGTCTAAACACAACAAAATGGATATTAAAAATAGGGAGCGTAGGAGGCTGTGCATTTGACACAAGACGTCAAATACATAAATTTTTGTAGTCAGGGTGTTAAACCCTTTCAAATAGTATATCACATGACCTATTTTGCTATTTAAAAAATCAAGATGGCGGCCATGCTTAAAATTTTGTAATTATAAAAAAAATAATTTTTGGGCTAAAATATGCGCAAATATATTTAGTTGAAATTCTGAAATTTTGGGTTTTGTATGTTAAACCGTTTAAGCACTATAGCTTTGGTTCCATCTTTAATAGCTACCCTGTATATAAATGCCATTTAAATCTCAAGGTCACCAGAAGCAGATTAGGAAAAAAATAGAAACTATGTCAACCACAGAACACTGTGGTTTACAGACTTTCTGTTTCTTTCATTTCTTCTTATTCTATTAAATGTGTTTGATTGTAACGTTCATTTTTGGCCACACGAATTAATAAAATTGTTTTGGCTTACCTGGTTAATCATACGAAAAAAAAGGGTAAAATCGTATTGATGATATCACTATTATTTTTGTCATTAACTAATTTCACCTGTATTCTAACTATTGGACATCATTATTACAATTTATTTCATCTCACCACTAAGTAAAAGGATAGTATAATACTTTGTACAATGGTCATATTTCCAGTGTAGTGTTCACTGTTTTAATTTGCCAGATTCTCCTAAAAATAGACCAAGTTTCGTTGTAAATTTATACATATTATGTATTATAGTCTCACCTTTGGGTAATTAATTATTTACGATACCATTCTTTAAGATTTTCTTTATTTTTGTTTATAGCTATCAGAATTGGATTAATGTTTATTAATTATGACAGTGAATGACATAAACGTCATTTGACGACAGAACACCGACAAGTGTCATGTTTGTAGTACGTTCCAATATCGGGCTCAGAACCCGAGATAAGGTAGTTTCACAATGAGCGATTTTAAGTCGTGAGGGATTTTTTTTGCGATCGCTGTTGTGTTAATTTTTTGTCGGGAACAGTTTCCCAAATGTAGTTATATTGTATATAAATATAGTTTTTAGGGTACCTTTCGTAAATGGTCTCTTAAGTTATATAGTGGGGAATTCTTGAGGATGAATTTCTGAACCCACTTGACATTTATCGGAAAGGGATTTCGGCCATTTTGGACGGCTGACGGATTGTTTTCTGTCAGTGGTGTTGAATCACGACGAAGACGATTTTTGTGTCGAAGTAGAATTTTGTTAATATTTAGCCCCATCGGCTTACCCTAATTAAAGGGGATTTTAGATTCTACTTCATGGTTAATTGTGGGTAAATGGACATTTCGTATTTTGAGAGGAATTTTAGTGTATTGGTAAATTCCTATGGTCATTGGTCCAGCCCATATCTATTATAGGATTTTAACGCAAGAATTGGACGTTCACAGCATTTGGAGTGTGGAATATTGTTGTGCTGTGGATCTTCTCACGTGTTTCTCATCCTTGGAAGGCTACCAAGTTAACCCTTTACGAAAAAGGTATGTTTTGTATATATTTGGTTATGTTACCAACCATGTGGCTGGCAATTTCTTTTATGTTATGGCATGGTGTAACAGAATTTTAATTATTTGAGCTCATAATACTGTTTATGACTCAATGTTGAGCCAATGTAATTTTTCTTCATCCTAGATGCTGAATAGTTTCTAGTTTATGTACTTTTTTGGGTAATCCTATAGTTCGGGATACTTGAGTCAATGTGTATTGACATTTTTCTTTGTAATATTTTAAGGGTTTCACCCGGGGGCTTGTTAGCCCAAGATTCGTCTACAGTTTCACCCAGGGGCTTGTTAGCCCAAGATTCGTCGACAGTTTCACACAGGGGGTTGTTAGCCCAGGATTAGACGACAGTTTCACCCAGGGGGTTGTTGACCCAGGATTTCAACAGTTGTACACAGAGGGTTATATCGTCCGGAGTTCAATGGTTTCATCGAGGGAACACAGAACATTGGTATGCTAGCCACCTAGTTTACTTGTAGCTAGATTTACAATGATGATTCATCGTTCTGGATAGGAAGATGGGAATGCTGTGAAAGAAGACACCCTACTATCAGGTTTTTCTTATACGTTATATTGAAGGTTTCATGTGTGCATTGTTAAACTATACATTCACTTTCAACCGAATGTTGTCAAGGTATTCTCAACATTATTTATACTTTTGAGCACAGAATGTTCTAGGGTTCTTTCACTCATAACTTAAGTATTATCAAATGTTACATCGTTTAATTGATTAATATTTTAAAGTTTTACTTAATTTAAGCACTTAATGCTGATGTAGTAATCCTTCGGGTCGCAGAACACTTGGACTGCTTCCACGTTTAAGTTGTAATTCTTCAGTTATTAAGGGCTACTGCCATAATTTTACTTTTTTTTTCTCAATTTATTCATTATTAAATGGTCCAGACTTAACGATTAAGTTAAGCAATCTCAGAAGACCCGTGTGGGGGCAGAGATTAAGTAACCTCTTCCAACCTGGGAGTTTAATTAAATAACCTCTGTGTCGAAAGTCCTTTATATGTTGTATTTTTATTTTCTTTTTTTTGATATTTTTATTTAGTTATATGAATTATACTTAATTATAAAATTTCATGGTTTAATAATTTTCTTTTGGGTAGTTTGGTCTTAACTAAAAGTTAAGCAGATATCACCTTCCAATTTGGAGAGGGTTATAAGCTTATTAGGATTTCAAGTTTACTGTTTAGTTTATAATATACGATGTAGTATAGGTGCGGTTATGTACAATATTTAAGTTAACTATTATTTTATATTTTATTTTTTTTGTAAGGTGGAAATTAATATTTTGCGCATGCGTCATGCCTGGTACCAAGCTAACGACGAACCGTGCCATATTTTGATTTAATAAATTATTTTGGGTTATGCATATACATATACAGTGTAAATTTTCACTTTAATTTCCTCCAATTTTTTTTTTATTACCTAAGCCATTTGGTAATTAGCCTGTATATTTAGTAAATATTTTTTTCTTTATAAAGGAACATAAGTTGAGGTTTGTCTTTTATTTCTTTCCTCATTTACTGGGTTTTTGGGGAAATAGGATCATAGTTTGGCCACTATATAGACCCAGTTGGCGCCTATTTATTTGTCTACTATTTCCGGAATTTTTGTAAGCTATCCACCCCCTAGCTGCCGTCTGAGCGACGTCGAAGGCCCGAAGGTTGACACCGGAACAACCGAAACTTGTGTAACCGTAGTAGACGATATTTTTAATTGTAGTTAATACTTTAATAATTTTTTTTTTAGTTTAAAAATTTTGGTGGAATCACCAAGTTCATTTCTTAGGTTACATGATCAAGAGGCGGTTTCTCTATTGGTTCATTTGTGCAGTGAATACCCAGTTAAATTTTATAAAACCACATTGTTTTGAAATCACATAAATAACTTAAAAATATAAATTTAATTTTAATATTTTTAATATTTTTTTACATGTTAATCTCTATAATTTGTTTTTTTTTGGTATGCCACTGCGCTCTGGCTCACGTGTTTCTCTCGGTTCACAAAGCTGATTTAGTACCAGAATGACCAGACGTTTTTGCAAATGCCTGTTGTTAGAGAGTAAAACAGATCCGTGAAACCAAGTGAAACAAACAATGTGACTACTTAAAACCACGCTATTTTGTGCAATGCACATACTCAAGGCGTAACGTCACAAAGTAGAGCGGATCATACTAACCTTTCCATTTATTGATATAAAATAAAGAGGATACTATTACGATAATAAAAATGTCCGCAAGTTTGCATTAAACTTTTACGTCAAGCTAGTGAAGCTAGATTTGTTGGGAATAAGTGGCATTTTTTTAAAATAACGCGATTTAAATAATATAAAAACATTTTCAATACCATAGTCTTTAAATACAGGGTGTCCCAATGAAAAGTAATCCATTTCCAGAGCTTATAACTTTTAAACAAATCGTAGAAACGTGCGGTTTTTGCTGATATGTGTTATTTTGCTATAAGTTTTGCTTAAGTGACACAGAAAAAATTATGTTTTACGTATACAGAGTGTTTTTTAAAAATCTCTTCTTTTAAATTCACCGTAACCAACTTTTATCAAATGGAAAGGGGCTACTTTTAATTAGGACACCTTGTATAATATTAATAATTTTAAATTAATTAAAATTCGACTCAGAGAGCGTTTATTGGTCATACCGTAAAATAGCGTTCATGTTGTCTCTACTTCATTATATCTTATTTTAGAACAAATTAAATTATATAATTTACTGACAGAGGTAATAAAAGCGCAATCGGAAGGCATAAAGAAACAATTTCAAGAAACAGTAACGAGTAGAGACGAAAATGTTAATAAAGAGTTAGAAATTTTAAAGAAAAGGTGTATTTTTTTGGAGAGAAAATTCAAGAAAAATAATATAATTATATATGGATTGCCAAAAATAAACGAAACTCATAAATTACTTAAACACACTTTAAAAGTATTAAATGAATCGTTAGGAACAAGCATTAGTGCTGGAGATATAAACAATATTTACAAAGTTGGACAATCAGAAAATCCACCAGTAATATTGGAATTTGCCACATTTCTAAAGAAAATTACATTGTTTCAAGACAAAAAGAAATTGAAAAATTTAAAAGAGACTGGAATAACAATAAACAACGAGTTGTGTGTAGAAGATAGAGAAGAAAATAAAATTTTGAGATACCATCTTAAGAATGCTAGAGCTCAAAACCACGAAGTCAAAATTGTGGGCTACAAATTAATAATAAACGGAGATGTATACACTGCAAAAGAATTAGAAGACTTAGAAGCTGAGGAAGAAATTGAAATCGAGGAACTGCATGAAGAAGAAAATATAAATAAAAATAAAAATGCACAGTCTGGAAAAATTAGGAATATAAACATAAAGAACCGTCCAATCGATATATCAGAACAGAAGCCTAACCAAAAGAAACAGAAGCTAGAAGAAGCAAATTCCAGAAACAGAAGACGAATTTCTTACAGTCCAAAGACAAGAAATTCTAAAAAGACGTAGATAATAAGGTAAAAAGAAAACATAATATATTGTAATAAAAAAAAAAAAAAAAAAAAAAAAAGTTTTTCCACTTTAAAATTGTAAATACATATTTTTAATATGAATAATTATATAAGGGATTTTGATTTATTTGAAGTTAAAACATTTGAAGCAGACAATATTGAGGGAGCAAAAAAGTTATTAAATGGAAATTTTAAAATTTTTCATTCTAATATTCAAAGCATACAAAGTAAATTTCCGGCTTTAGAAGTAATGCTGCATGAATTTCAAAATGATTTTGATTTGATAATTTTAACGGAAACTTGGAATATTGCTAATATACAGTCAATAAATATACCTAACTATACCGCATTTTTTAATGGAGGACTTATTAACCAAAACGATGGGGTTCTTGTTTACGTAAAAAATGATTATAAATTTCATACGGAAATTATTAAAATAGCGTCAATTGATTGTATTAGAATCACGATTAAGCATTTAAATAAAACAACTTCAATTACAGCTATATACAGACCACACTCAATTAATACAAAATTATTTATTAGCGACTTGGAAACATTTCTAAATACCAAAGCCAAAAGCAGTAATGAGATAGGAGACATAAACATCGACATACTTAGTAAAATAGATGATGAACATGACGATTATTTAAATATTTTTTATGAAAATGGATTTAAATCATTAATAAACAAATACACTAGAGTACATAAAAACTCAAAGTCATGTATCGATCATATTTTTTTAAAGACTAACTACATGGAAGTTAAACAAATCTTACCTATTGTACTATACTCTAAGCTATCAGATCACTATCCTACGATTTTAGAATGTGACATTATAAACAGAGTCAGATGTAAAAAAAAATTGGAAACAAAAGAGATTATAGATTACAAAAAGCTAAAAACAAATTTTAAAAATCAAAACTTTGAAAATATATATAATTCTGAAAATATAAATAATATAGCAGACGATATAACAAGAACATTAATGAATTGTGTAGAAAATAGCAAAATAAAAGTTGCTGTAAATTTTTCAAAGAAAAAACCGTGGATTACACAGGGCCTAATAAAATCTATAAAACAAAGAGATAAACTTTATAAAATATACAGAAACTCCCAATTAGAGGAAGATTTTAGAGAATATAAAAATCACAGGAATAGGGTAACAAATCTAACGAAATTATTAAAAGATCAATACTATAAAAATAAAGTCGAACAGTTTTCAGAAGATAGCAAAAAACTATGGGAAACTATTAATGAATATAATAATAAAACAAAAACAAAAAATACTCAAGAACCAAAAGAAATCGAATTTGATAATATCATTCACAGCGACCCAAAAAGTGTAGCAGAGTCACTTAATAAGCATTTCTCATCAGTAGGGGAAAAATTAGCAAAAAATATTACGGATAAGATAGAGATAACTAATAATAAAACTGGTTGGACTAACAAAGACTCAATATTTTTAAAACCTACAAACGAAAACGAAATTAAAGACATCATTAAATCATTAAAAACAAACTCATCACCTGGACTTGATAAAATCACAATTAAAGTACTTCAAGAAATTTCTGAAGAAATTGCAAAACATTTGATCAATTTAATATTTATAAAAGGAGAATGTCCTAAACATTTTAAAATTACCATAGTTAAGCCAATTTATAAAAAAGGTAACCCGAAATCACCTGAAAATTATAGGCCTATTAGCCTAATTTCTAACATATGCAAAATTTTTGAAAAAATACTTAAAATACGTTTTGTTGAGTTTTTTGTAAAACATAAAATTATTTCAAACATGCAATTTGGATTTCAAAGTGGAAAATCCACTAATGACGCAATTTCGTGTTTGATAAATAAAATATACAACTGCCTAGATAAAAGCAAACCTTGCGCCGGGGTTTTTATCGACTTGGCAAAAGCATTTGATACTGTAAGTCATCAGAAGCTTTTGTCAAGACTCAAAAATGTTGGCATCCGAGGTCCATCACTATCCTTATTGGCAAGTTATTTAGAAGATAGAAAACAAATGGTACAGATTAATAATACAATTAGTAATGAAAAAACAGTTACGTATGGAATCCCTCAAGGTACTGTGATCGGTCCTATTCTTTTTATTTGCTACATAAATAGTCTATTTGATTTAAATTATAAAGGCAGCGTAATATCTTTTGCGGATGATACAGTATTATTCGTAGAAGAAGAAACTTGGGTTGAAGTATTTAAAAGTATTCAAACTAATTTACAAACTCTAACACATTGGTTCGACAATAATTTATTAACCATAAATCCGGAAAAAACCACATTTTTACCTTTTTCAAACTATAAGTCAGGATTACCAACAGAAAACAAAATTTGTATTGAAATTCAGCACCGAAATAAAACGTGGGAAATACAAAAATGTAACAAAGTCAAATATCTGGGCATAATTATAGATTCAAATTTAAAACGGGATTTTCAAATTGATAACCTAACAAAAAAGTTACGGTCTTTAATGTTTATGTTCAGACAAATGGCAAAAATTGTTGATTTTCATATACTCAGAAAAATGTATTACGCATTAGTGGAATCTATATTATCTTATGGCATTATAGGATGGGGCGGAGTATATAATAGTACATTGCAAAAATTAGAAGTTGCCCAGAAGAGAATTCTAAAAATTATGTTTAAATTAAATATACGTTACAGAACGCACAACTTATTTATTGAAAACAACATTTTAACAATTAGAAAATTATTTTATAAAAGTTCACTTTTACACTTAATTAAGTATAAGTTAATTAATACATCTGTTGAACACATATATGAAACACGACACTTAACGCAAGCATGTATAAAAATATCCAGAGTGTATAAAAAAATTGGCGATCATTGTTATAGACAAGTTGGCCAAAAATTATTTAACACTATTCCCAAAGAGTTAAAAGAAAAAAGAAGTCAAACTAATTTCAAAAAACTGCTAACCACGTGGTTAATTAATAACTCCCCCAATATATTGTAACTGCTTCAAATAAATAATTTCAAAAAAATAAAAAAAAAAAAAACAAAATAAGAATAAAAGATAAATAAAAACAAAATAATAAATAAATAAATAAATAAAAAAAAAAAATAAATAAATAAACCAAGGTTTGTTATTCTATCAGGGTCTGTAGCTAATAATTATTTGTTTTTACAAAATTTGATATATGTATTTTTTCCTGATTTATATAATAAATTATAAAGATTTATAATAAAAAAATATATATAGATAAAAATAAAAAAAAGAAGCAAAAAAAAAACATTTTCGACAATTTTACCTGGGTTTGCAATTAAATTTATTTTCAAAATCTGATACCTATGTATTTTTTTTTATTTTAATTTTTTTTCTTTTTTTCGTTTTATTATATAAATTATAATAAGATGTATTACAGTATACCGCTAATTATACATTTATACTCTTAAAACAAAATAGCCTTAATAAGTAACGGCAGCAGCAGACAGGATTTTCCTAAGCTCGCAAAGTTACTTTTATTATGAAAATCATAGTAGTTAGGCATTACAAAATGTTCCCTTTTTTGTTTATTTCTACTAAATTGTAAAATAATTATATACTTTGTATTCATGGTTTTCGAAATAAACTTATTATTATTATTATTATTTATGTCATTGTTTCCAATCAACCTACCTTAAATTCCCCCATAAGACAATTTTAATTGTTTGTTTAAAAATTATGTTTAAATAAAACTACGACTTTATTAAATCGGAAATATGTGTGTCAATTTAACGATTGTTACCGAAAAATTTAGATTTAGGACTATAATTTATACTTTGTTTTTGTTCCAGTTTCTATGACCACTTCAGAAAAGTCATGTGTTTTGTACCGAACTATAAGTACTACACAGTGAGCAAAAACTCTGTTATGTTTTTTTTTGTTTCCTACAAAAGGCTTTAACAAAGTTTCAAAAACAGAAAACTGCGTGAATGGATACATTGTCGCCAGAAGAGATTTGACTGGAAAAAAATTAATTATTTATGAGTGTGGCGAGTAAACTGTTACGTTGTAATCGTCACTTCCTTTTAATAATTACAATATTTAATTAGTTCAAATATTCCAATATATTCTAATACTTTTTGAGCGCCCCTCGTATTTGGAAATATAGATATTATGTTGAAACGGGAATTTGTCTCTGTCTAAGACATTCGATAGCTCAACCAATGATGCGCTCTCTCTAAAAATCAATAATTATTGTCAGATGTTGTGCGCGCGCCTGGCTTACTTATGGATTTGAAATACCGTTTCCTATTCGATCGGCTCCTGTTCTTTTTCAATCTAGCAGCGAAATTAACTGGTTGATTTTAGTGCTTTGTGTCCGAATAAACTAAGGTAATCTCGAATTTTTTTTTTATAATGAAAAGTAGAAATTAATTTTATTGTGTGCATATTCTGCTGAAATTATCTTTGAGTTATCTCTTTTATTAATAGTGAGCTTTTCGCGTAATATAAATTCCAAAATGTACAAAATAGCTGCCATTAATTTTATATTTTTTCTTCTCAGTTATTTAAAAAAATCTTTCCATTCTTCATGTGTTTTAAATTAAAGACTATTGCAAATCTCTAATATTGTTGTAAATTTGAAATGTTTAATTTAAAAATGTTTAATTTAAATTGTAAGTTTTTTTAGCTGACCACATGTGTTGTTTTTTTTTTTTGAAGCAATGGAAAGATACGGTTTTTTTTGTTGTAACTGACACGTTTTTTCTTTCTTAAAAATAAGGAACTGGATCTGGAACAAAATAAGGAGCTGGATCTGTGACAAGCTAAGGAGTTGGCCTTTGTAATCTGGAACTGCAGAATCATTGTCAGCTAGTTGCCACTAGAGCTGCGGAATATCTTGGACTGAGTTGCGTAAGGAACTGCAGTGTTTTGAAGTCATCGTAGGCTCACCGCTCACCTACCATTAAGACACAGACCAGACCAGTTCGCCCGTTGAAATCCGGAAACACAAGATAAGTATCGGCCAGGACCACGCACACAATTTTTGAGTCACTAGTCAATTTTAATTTTAAACTCATCATTAGTCAAACGTAAACCGTAAAATGTGTTAAAATCAATTAATTTTATTTTCTTTTATATGTAATATCAGTCATCAGTCAAGTTCGAAATTAAAGCCGATTAATTGTTTTGAAATTTAAGTTCTTTTTTTTTTCTTACTTTCAACTGACAAGTTAATGACAAAAATTTACTTTTATTATACATCTAAAGGTATGGAGCCCAAATTAATTTAATTGAATTCTTTTAAGTCTTTTTAATTAAAGACCTTGTCATTGGCTTGAAGGTAAATTCTAAACGAATCCCACTGACTTATTTTGATCTGAGCTAGGCCTGAGGCTTGTAAGAATTCTCATTAAAAGGATTTTTACAATGAGACCCAGGTAAGGGTTAGAAACGTATCATCTGGTGCAAAATATGTTTTTATAAAACGTTTATTAGTAAAACGTAACAAAACTTAACAAACTATAGCAATTTTATTGTGCTGACTTTTATTTATTGATAGAAATAACCATCCGAATTAAGCGACGACAGGGTTCCATTAAGAAATGGGCTCTTATGGCAATGATTTAAAGTACCTAATTTTAAACAAATCTTAGACTGCAGTCTTAGACAAGCAAAAATCTTTGTACCATAAGATATTTCAAAAGTTTGACAATTTTAGTACATGTCTATTCAAAAAAGTCTAATTTCTTAACCGTAGTGCAATTAGCTTTTGCTACCAAATAAAATTGTATGGGTATAACGATATACCTGCACATATACCGTTTTATACTTTAAAATCCTTCCAATTTAAGGGAATTAGTATCCATAATATCCTTTTCCTCTTGGAACGCCCCTTCCAGTTTTCGCCGAAACATGCACCAGATTTGTTTTGATAAGTTTAATTTGTTGTTAAAACAAACTAATGTAGTTTCATTGATATCTACTTGAATTTTCTAGTTTATTTTAAACTTTATTCAATTTGCAAATTATGATTTCACAAAGAACTTTGAAAATTATGAACAATGTTAAAAGTGGGAGTAAAACCAGTAAAAACAGCAATCCATTGTGTTAATCAAACACTGATGGTGGTAAGTACTGTTTTCTAATCTCATATGGACTTTTTATGGCTATTATTTTGTTTTTAAAATATACACATTGCAAAAAACAACAATGTAAGTCCAACCTCATATTCAACCACAATCAAATTGAACAGCTTAGAAAATAAAGATGAATACATAGAAATAGATGCTAGTAACCATATTTTTTACCATCCAAACTTTAGATGTTTCATCCACGTTACCAAGTTATATAGAGGAGTCAATGCCAATCAATATTGTTCAAACTTTTGTTTTCGGGGAATCATTTTTAAGAGTTTGAAGGTTTACAGGAAATGTCTAAACATTTTTATTATTTTTTTTTATTTTATTATTTATTTTATTTTATTTATTTATTCACGGGTAACCCCATTAAAAAAAAATACAATATTAATTAGAAAAAAAACAGCAAAATAAATACTTAACAAAATACTAAACTAATACTAATATAGGTAATATAAAATACTATACAAAATATAAAATATAACGGCATCAAATAACAATTATAAAATCAGTTAGAAAATGAAGACAAAAAAAAAATGTTAGACTTCCATATTATTTAAATAAGTCCTGAGAGCATTAATAGTTCCAAAAATATCACAATTTTTACATTTCAACTTATTACATTCACGTAACATTCGACTTACTGGTGAATTAAAGGCATAATTAGTGGTATGTAGTGGTATATTAAATAAGTCGAATTGTCTAGTCCTACTAAAGGTATTAAAATTAATAAGACCTACTGCTTGGGGAGAATCAATATTCCCTGTTGAGAATTAATTGAAGCATATGAGTAATCTCCTCTTATATAACCCATTTTATAGGCGCATATTCTCAAGAATTTATTCTGAATAGTCTCAATTTGATGCTTATGAGTATTGTAATATGGATTCCAAATAATCGAATAGTATTCTAATTGTGATCTTATTAGAGAACAATACATCGTTCTGAACGTATAAGCAGAAAAATCCGTGGATGACCTAGAAATGAAACCTAATAGTTTTGATACCTTTGCTGTTATCATATCTATATGTGCCTGAAAAGACAATTTACTATTCATCATGACACCTAAATCTTTAATGGTATCAACTCTTGACACACTATGATTGTTAATTTGATAGTCATGTATGATGGGTGACAAAATTTTGCTAAAAGATATACGGAAGCACTTCTTAATATTTAGATCCATTTGGTTTAGATTGCACCATATATTCAGGGAGTCAAGGTCTGTTTGCAATTCAATTATATCAGAATGTGAATTAATAGATTTGAATAACTTAAAATCATCTGCAAAAAGTAGGTATTGGCTAAATTTTAATGTATCACAAATATCGTTAATAAACAGATTAAATAGAATAGGTCCACAATGAGAACCTTGAGGTACACCTGAAGGAACTGTAATCTCATGAGATACAACACCCGCAATTTTCACGCTTTGAAAACGATTTGTTAAATAACTTTGAATCCATGTCAGCATGACACCCGATATTCCAATATTTTTTAGTTTGTTTATAAGAAGTTTATGGTTTACTCGATCAAAGGCTTTTGAGAAGTCTGTATAGATCGAGTCAACTTGTGACTTATTTTCTAAAGCATTAATTATGTAAGTGTTGTAAAGCAAGAGATTAGTCACTGTTGACCGACCAGGACAGAAACCATGCTGTTCATTAATGATGATTTTTTTACATTCCCAAGATAAGAACTTACTCATGAGATAATCGAATGCTTTAGGAATATCGGACTGGATACAAACAGCTCGGTAGTTTTCAATTTTCTCTTTTGGGCCCGATTTATAAATTGGTTTCAAAAAACTATGTTTCCAGAAATTTGGAAAGATTCCTGATTTAAGGGATATGTTAAAAACGATTTTTAGAGGAGTAGCCAAAGTATAAATGCACTTTTTTAAAAAATAAGTTGGAATCCCATCTGGACCATGGGAAAATTTCGATGGTAGACTGTTAATTTTTTCCATAATGTCGATTACATTAATTTGATAGTTTGATATATTCACAGTATTCTTAAAATTATTTGAAGGTAAATTTTGTACATTGTCGGTAGAAAAAACTGATGAAAAGAACTTGGCGAATTCATTCACAATGCTGACAATATCATCGAAGCTCTCAGAGTTATTAGAGTTCATGGATTTTGGAAGATCATGGGTTTTTCTTTTGTTATTTATGTAGCTCCAAAAATATTTAGGATTAGTGTTAATATTATTTTCCATCTTTCTGTTATATTCTTTGAAACAAACTTCAGATAGTTCCTTGCACCGCCTACGTAAATCACTAAATAGAATATAATCGTGGTGTTGATTGAATAGCTTGTATTTCTTATGAACTCTTTTTTTTTCAGCTACTAATTTCTTAAGTTCAACATTAAACCAACAAGGAAAATTGGATAATGAATATTTTTTCACTGGTACAAATAAATTGAGTGCCGTATAAATTTGGTCATAAAGAAATTCAGTTGCTTCATTAGCACCTAACAAAGACATTTCATCCCATTCAACGTCTGCAAAAAAGTTGTTAATGCTGAAAAAATCTGCGTTTCGAAAATCAAAATACCACTCTTCCGCAATGTGATTTAAATGGGAGTCATGGGTTATTATATTAATTTGTAAAGGCTCATGATGTATGCTTGAGGGAAAAAGAGGATCTAAAGCCTTAGACACAATTAAATTTTCAATTTGTGAAAATACCAAGTCTAACATTTTTAGTCTAGAATTTGCAATGACATTTTTTTGATAAACATTTAAAAAACTTAAATTATTAACTATAATTTTAGCAGGTGAGTTATTCGAATATTCAGCCTCTAAGCCTAAGTTATCATTCTTCCAAGTAACATCAGGGATGTTAAAATCACCACATAGCACCAAATCACAATCGGGCTTCTCAAGTACAACATCAACTACGCCGTCACAAAAAGTTTGATATACTTCGTGACTAGAGGAAGGAGGAATATAACAACATCCCAAAAGGATGTTTTTACCATTTGTTTTTACTTGGACAAAAACATGTTCTACCATATTTATTTGGGCTGGAACTGAACTGGCTGAATATAATGTTCTTACAGCAATAAGTACACCACCGCCACGTTGTAAATGATTATCTTGTAGATCGCAACGATCCATACGAAAAATATTAAAATCACTAAGACCCAATTCAGAATCACTATAGTCCGAATTTAACCAGATTTCACACAAGATGATTGCATCGTAGTTGCATAAGGCGACTGATTGATGAAGATCTCTTAACTTTGTTCTCATACCGCCAACATTGTGATAAAAGACACGACATTGTTTAACATCAATTGCTGAACAATTATATGAGGTACCCGGGTTATTTAGTTTTTTTGGTCAACAATTTGAGGAGTTCCTCGAATATATTTAATTGTTTTGTTTTCCCCATTCGCCTTACGTCTCTCTAAATCTTTTCGTAGATTATCTAAGTAGGTTTTTTGGTGAGGAGTGAGATCGGATGTTACCTTGATTCCATGAGTATCTATTGCCCTTACATTTTTAAGAATATGCAGAACATCATCACTTGACTCGAAAATAATTTTCACTGGCCTTGGATTAGCACCAATCCTTCCAACCCTTTTTATTCCCAATAGGACACAGTAAAATTAGCAATCAAGACATTTATCTAAAACAACAAAAAACTGAATTATTAAGTACTGAAACAGTGGCACTGAAAATTATTGGAGCATTAAGAGATATCAGCCTTGTTGAAAATGAAAATGTGTCAGATGTGGATGAGCCAATTGATGACTCAGATAAAGATTAATATTATGTTGCTAAATCGACCAGCAGTGACAGTGAGGGACACAACAGTGACGGTGAGTACAACAGTAACTTGGAGAAACAAAGGACCAAAATGAATCAAAAAGTTCATATTTCAGGGGATGCGACATCATCAAGAGCAAATCAAAATTTTAGCCCTGTCATAATAAAAAAAAAAGAAAAATTATCAAGGGAGAAACTAGAGAAGTACGAGGCAGCAGAAAAACTCACAAAAATTGGTAAAGGAATACATAAAAAAAGGTAAAATAATTAAAGCAAAAAAGTTTAATGAATTACCATGTAAAATGAAATGCAGAGACAAAATTGATGACACCAAAAGAAGAAATATTTAAAAAAAATTGCTTTCCATACATTTTACCACAATTTGGTTAAAAAGTCTAGTGTAGTTACCAACGTAATAGTAAGTAATGATAGTGAAACTTAATAATCATTATTATCTTTAATGTTTAAGGTTTTGAAGTGTACAAGGATACAAGTCTTTTTTTTATCAAAATAAATGTGCAAATGGATATATGTTTTTGTGTGAAGCTTTTTGAAGTAAATTCAATACTAAAGTCTAAAACACGTGTATTTCAACTACCTATAAAAGTTTATGTTAAAATGTCAATTTGGTACGTATGCCCTTTTTCCCACCAGGCCGCCAATTTTATAAGAATAATTGTTTTATTTTGTAAGTAATCTCTAATGAATAAAATAAAATAAAATAGAAATGTGCTTTATCTATATATGCTGGATGTACAGATAAACAGTGTCAGACTTATGTAGCGGTGAGGATTTTACTTAAATGATGGTATCGCTTGCATCTACAAAAAATAGAAGCTAAACTTATATTACAGTTTTTTTTAAAGACAATATAAAAAATAAATATTGCACTGGCCTAAATTATATCACGAAACTAAATAGTTGTGTCTATGTTAGGGAGATAAACTGACATAGTGCAGTTTTAAAAGGGTACATTTTTAAAATAAACTTATCAGTGCCTTTCCAAGGATATACTATACCATGTATTAGTGATGTCATAATTAAAGTATTACACAATGTTTAATAAACTTACAAGTTAAACAACTATATGTGTACATAGTTTTTTAACTTTCACGTTAGCCGTATTATTTATAGAGACATGTTGGAAGTATATGACACTATCTCATAGAACATTTATTATCAGAACATAGAAATATATAACAAAAACCAACAATTCATGTATATTGAAAAATGTTTTAATAATTAGATTATTAATAAACAATACATATAGTGACAATGATTATATGTCTTGTTAAAATATAAATAATATTATGTTAGTATGGAACACAAAAAGTGTCCAAACAATATGCAGTCTGCTCTACTAAAAAGTTTTTTAGAATGACATAGTGTAGTTTACCTCTGAAGTTCTGATACACCTATTAAATAATTCCCAATTAATAGATTATTTTGGAACAACCGATTATTTTTTATTAATCGATTATATATCACTAGATTATGACAATAATAATAAGGCCACTTAATACAAACCCAAATCAAAGAAAGAGCGATATTGGCGAAATGCTAAAATTAAATTATTGCCGGCTCTGTATTCTGGTGTCTTTATTTATTCAGCGATGCTCTCTTGCCCACAAACGACGACCCCTAACAGTTTGCAAAACGCTGTTCATATGATGTTAATTAGAATATCAATAGTGCACCAATAAGCTATAATAATTGCAAATTTAATATTTTAATGGATATTCATTATTTTAATATGTACTTTAATTAAATCCGGTTCTCTTCTGCAACCCCAGAGGCTTGAATTCTTGACTAAAGTATAACTACGTAAACAAATCAACTCGTTAACGAGATACAACAAAAAATGAGTTGCTAGAGGCTGTAGAGTAAAAATCAATGTTTTAATTTTTAAAAGTTAAAAAGCATCACATTTTAAATGATTTTTTCTACGCCCTACCTTTAAAGTACCTTGTATTTCACCGCTTTTTAACGCTTAAAACGGTTGTTTATGGTTAGAGTGAAAAAAAGTAAAAAAGCGTGAAATAAAGTGCCATAACGTTAACTTTATTTCACGCTTTCCATAAGCTAATGCAATTCGTCCACACCTTTGATAGCACATGAACTGTAACTGATTTGACGTTAACAGATTTAATTATTATAGTATCAATAATTCGAAATGATTTAATTTAGTAGTTCTTTATATTTTTAATATGATGGATAGTGAAGATTCCGAGTTTGAAATATGTACACCGGAAGAAATCGTAGAAAAAGCTAATGTAGCCACACTAAATTTGCTGCCGGAGAAATCCAAAGAAAATTATTTAAAAGAATATGACACTTTTATGAAATGGCGGAACCAGAATAATATTCATAGCTTTACAAAGCGGGTACTATTAGCGTTTTTTGAAGAAAAGTCTAGAAAATTCAAGTCTTCTACATTATGGTCCAGCTATTCTAAACTAAAAGCAACCTTAATTATTAATGATAACGTAGACATAAATAAATATGCTAAACTAATAGCATTTCTGAAACGAAAATCGGTTGGGTACAAACCCAAGAAATCCAATACATTTTCAAGGGAGGAGATTAACAAGTTTTTATTGATTGCTCCAGACGACAAATATTTAATGTTTAAGGTAAAAGTTTAAAATATTTAATTTGTTTTTACTTACTTTATTTTTTAAAAATTCGTAGGTTACATTAATACTGGGAATAGCTGGAGGTTGTCGACGAGAAGAGTTGCATAAAATGAAAATTGATGACATTGAAAATAAGGGACAATTTCTACTCATCACGATTCCAGATTCAAAAACGCATACAAGTCGGCGTTTTACGGTAATTGGAGAAATCAGTAAAAACATTAATTTAATACATTTTTATCAAAATTATGCTAATCTGAGACCGAAGAATGCAACCACCAACCATTTCTTTCTATCATATAGAAATGGAAAATGTACGAAACAAGTAGTTGGTATAAACACTTTTTCGAAAATTCCATCGCTAATTGCACAATATTTAAGTTTACCGCATCCAGAAGAATATACAGGTCATACGTTTCGACGTACTTCGGCATCGCTTCTAGTAACATGGAGGATGGAAATCTACTGCTGTAGCCGAAGGGTATGTGAACAATTCTCTCAATTCAAAAATGAACTGTGCTTCACGAATTTTACAAGGACCTAACAACTGCAGTTTTTTTAACCAACCTTCAACATCATATGAGAATCAAGCAAAGACACATTTGACTGTTCCAAATATTCACAATTTAAATGATGCTTTATCCATGAATCAGACAGAAACAAACGTGACTGCATCAAAAATTCATATTAGTCAACCAAACAATTGTGTTTTCAATATCCACATTGCGAAATGAAAAAAACAAAAATACATAATTTACTTGTTATTTTTCTTAATATTATTTGTCCAATTCAATAATCATTATGCATTCGTTATTATAGTTGTAATTTACTAAAGGAATTTAGTTAAAATATTCCAAATATCTATTTTTATTTTAATATTTGTATAGGGCTGTAGAAAAAATATTGTATGCAACATATGCATAAAGGAATTGCCGCATTCGCCTGGCGGCTCATGCGGTCAACTTTTCCATTCGTGAAAAAAAGTAGCACTTTATGCACTTGTTGCATAAATTACTATTATATATATTATAAAAATTAGTAATTTATAAGTAGTGTTCTCAAAAATTACCTAGAATGAAGAACTGTGTACATTTATTTTTGCACATTTAGAAATAATTTTGTTAATTTTGCGTAATTTTTTCATTTTAAATGTCCTTTTTACGTACCTTACTAGGTGATAGAAAAAGTTCTTTCTGTCGTATACAAGTTATTTATTAGTGACTGGTTTTGAAATTATTATTTCATCATCAGGTGCACCTATAGTTTCTATAATGTAAAACAAATAGATTTTTAGAAAATAGTCATTGACAATTTTTTGCTAATCGTCCTCAGATACTTTTATTAAAATAGGTGGCTCAGTGTTTTCTCTCACAGAAGGTCACAATAGTCTTCGGCATTGAAGTTTAATTTCGGTAAGATGAATGCTCAAACTCCTGTTTGAAGAACTGTTTGATTTATAACTTTAATAATTCATCTAACCGCCAGTTCACGTACAGTTTTTGGTTCATCTGTCAACATTATCAACAGCATTTTCTCCGGATCATAGCCCTCAGAAAGTCTAGATACCGCTTGGCGTATACTGTCAATACAAAAAAAATGACACCATTCAAGCTTGTCGCTATGTTAGGTAAATTTATGTTTTGGCTACACTGATTTTTAGTTTGTGTGTTCTGTAATACGTGAACACCGATAATCTGCACTTTGTTATTAGTTATAAGTGAGTGAGACGCACAATTTCTAATTTCAAATTAAGAACAAAACTTTGACAAACCTATTTGATTTTCCTAGATCTGTTCAGACAGGACCGGTTTTATAAAATTTCTCGTTCTTGAAATGTTATTTTTACATGGTTATATATTATTGGATAAGTGGTTTGTGTACATATTGCTATGAAAATTATAGAGAAATTCAGTGAGATTTATGTAATATAATTCAAATTACAAGTAAACCATCTGTTTCTGTTTGGCAATATGGAGAAAATACCTACTTCAATGTCAAATGTACTATTTAAAAGAATGTGATTGTTAACCGGTCATTTATTTATATTATATTATGAAAATAAAAACTCGAATTTTTTAACTAGGGAAAGATATACTTACATCGGTAACAAGGTATTTTAAAAAAAACTAATAGATTACTCCTATTCCTATAGTTTATTTGAAAATGAATAATAGCAAAATTATATAAAAATATGGACCTTTGCCATAAAAACTGTGCTACCAAGCATTTTCAAATAAACTATAATGATAATTTGATTTAATAGAGCGAGTATAAGATCTCACCTGTTAGAGAAATTGGGGCATATGAAGCAGGTAAGCAAAGTCATTGCAAAAGATAAATATATAGAAGTTATTTTAAAAATTTGATAAAAAACTAGTGAAACAACAAATGGAGTTGTCGCTATCGGAGATCCAATCAGCAGAAAGTAAAAAAAAAACTTTGGGAATGTTGGAAAAGGGCCCAGCAATAGGCCCAAAACAATTCCTTGGTTTTTTAATAAATATAATCTGAGATGCAAAAAATACTGCTAGAGTGGAGAAGCAGTATTGTTCTAATGTAGAAAACCCAGGGACATACAGTAGTGCACTAACCATAGGCGAATAGTCACTAAATTATACAAGAGTCCCATCTCGATTTTATTTTTAAATATTTTTGAGAATACCTATTATTATTTGTTACATTGAGTTTAATAAAACCACAGATTTCGAATGTATTGAAAGTTATTTAAAAAGTACCTCTATAAATATATAGAAAATGTGTATATGACTAACTGGTTTTATTAATCTTTTTTTGGGGTAGGTAAATATATTTTGAAAAATTTACAAACTTCTTTTGGATAAAAGACAAAATGTTTCTGTTTTTATTAACTGAACAATATTTTATACGAACATAATAATACCTATTTAAAAGAAAATATTACATTTTACAAGTATCGCATATTTATATGAAATAACTTACTCAGTAAGGAAGAATTAAATGAAACAAATTAATAAACAATAGATATGAAAAATTGCTTTAACAATTTAATCATTAGATAAACTTATTCTTACATATTGCTTTAATCAATTTATTTACTATAAAAGTATATTTCCTATCATTTATTACATATAATAAAATAAAGCATAAAACATACAAACTATAATATGTACCTACTTAGAACGGAACTAATATTATTGTATCAAGGTAGTAATAGTGGACATTTTCCGAATAAAAAAAAGTAAAAAAGAAGTAACGGTCGACACGTTTTTCTGACTATTGGTCTTCATCAGTACGGTGCAGCCAAGTTCAAAGGATCATGGAACTTGTGTTGGAAAAATTGTACAATAGGTCACTAACAAGGAGCCAATAACACATTTGCCGTTTCAGCTAGTATCCCCAAATTTTCTGGGCTTATACTAAAGTCACAAAATGATTCAATGGTCTTCCTATGGCTATCAGTTATTCTTTCCTAACATTTTTTTGTATGCTACAACAAAACATACAAATTATTTGATTTTGTAAATACACAAATATTTGTGAAAACTTACACATGAAATGTTATTCCTTCCTTGTATCTTCTACCGTTAGATGCATTGTTACATTCACGTACAAAACAAAAAAAAATTTTGAAAATCCTGTAAAAATTTAACACCAAACCACAAATGTTTTTTATTAAAATAAAACACTAAACGACTAAACTAAAAAATAATGTTTTAAATAAAACCTTTACTAGAAAAACAAAATAAACAACACAACAGATAATAAAATCGATTATATACGTCGAACGCCGATCTTACGCTTATTGCTAAACTTGCGCCGATTCTGTCTTGTCAGTAGTGCCAACTTAAAATTTATTGACATTTATTTATCATGGCGCCCATCATATGGGGGTCAAAATGTTTTTACGATGCGGTATCTAGACCTTCTGAGGGCTATGCTCCGGATTGATAAAATAATTTTTCTTTGAATAATGGGGTCGATTGCATTTTTCAAATCAGCTGGCAAATACCTTGAACGCTGAATAGTATCAACAAAATATTTTGCATTACAAACACAGGTTGGTTTGAATTTATTGCAAATCACATAAACGTTTGCAATGAATTCTTTTAAAATTTTAAGAATATTTGATGGATCTTGAGTCGACACATAGAATCTCAGCATATGATTTGCGGTGGTAAACAATCGGGAGTGAACCAACTTTACCGGGTGCCTGTTTAGAAACCTGTTATCATAAACACCTGTCGAGACATTTAAAATAATCATTACATTTGCAAAAGCAAAGGTTCAGTTGAGGTTTTAAACCTTTAAGTTTCGTTTAAAAATAATCCTATTAGTTTAGGAGCCCACTGCAAAATGTTGGGTCGATCACTAGCATGGCTAAATTTTCATGAAAACGTCGGGTAATATATTGTACAATAGTAATCCGTCGGCAGCCGTCCCAATATCGTTTGCGTTTTACGTTAAAAAAAATTAATAACAATTGAAAATATGTGCCACCCTCCACCCATCGCTTTTTTGCCAAATTTTCTACTTAATCGATAGATAGTAGTTAAATATAATTTTCTATACCCGGCTGCCGACCATCATCCTTTGCGTTAAGGGTGGCTGATGGGGCCGAAAAGTATTATATCGATGTTGCTTTTATACACTCATCGCTTTTATAGTCAAACAAAATACCGTTGAAAAAGTCGCAAAATTTCCAATAAGAAAATACCCGGCTGCCGCGCGAAAGCGTTTGCATAACTTAGGCTGCCGCGATTTTGTGCGCGCGCAAGATTCGATCACGTATGATATCAGCGCTTTAGATAAATTACATGTTAAAATCAAATTTCATAATTTTGCACTTGCGTCATTGTTTTACCGGAACAGCGATATTGTGTTTTTGTTTTTTTTTTTTTTAATAATCCAACGCATTTACACCCAAAACATAAAACACAAAAATTCTAAAAAATACCTCACGTAATTAATGGACGCCCTCTAACGATGGCCAGGGCCCCTATCTTCGGCTATCGTTTTCTAAAAAACGTATACGCTTTAGCAACATGCGAGATATTTTCGGATTTTTTACACGTTTTTGATAAAACGTGCATGTTTTCAAGGATTTAGCTAGTGTCACTTTTAGGATGAATAATAATATTGATTGATTTTAACAAATTCTAGGTAAACTATTTTTTATTAATATCTATGAAAGTATCTAATTTTTTACAAATATGGTTTGTAGTACTAAAAACGTGTAATAACTGAGAATTTCTTTCAATTTTTATTAATTATTCAATTAGAAAACTTGGAAGATAAGAATCCTTAGATTAAGACACGCAGAGGCAGAATTCATTTTTTGAATTTAAGGAATATTTTTTTATATCTTACCGTGCCAGAGTTTAATTATTAATTCAGAAATTAATTTGCTTGCGGTTTCTTGCAAGTGGTAGTTCAATGCTCTTCTGTATCACACGTTGTGATCAGAAATTTTGAAAATTTGGGCACAAAATAATAAAAAACTAAATGAGATAAGTCACGTTATTATTTAAATTAATTTTCTACTTTAAAAACTAGGTTTTTTATGACGTACGATTTTCCTAGAATTTTAGGTTGTATTAACTGCACCCGTATAACTATTTTTCCGCAAAAAAAAACGATTCAGGTTTTCCTGAACATTTATTTATTATGTGATTAGAAAAAATCATAATTCGATAAATTTACAAATGGTTTGTTGTAATTAAATTACATATGCTGCGTTTGAATATCTACATCGGATGCATCTGAAATGTTGTGAATTTTTATCACGTGATAGTGGATTAAATTTAAACGTAGATGTAATAAACAAACGCTCTAGACCTTATTGGTCACGTGACAAAATGACAATGATAAGTTAGAAGTTTATATTTTTTAAATTTGACTTTCGAGACTAAAAATCAACCTAAATTTGAAATCTAAACAAAAATCACACTAATCACTTTTATATTCACGCTATAGTAAAAAAGGATAAATTAATCTTGTCTTCACAGAACACCTATTTTCTGGCATGGAACGAACATCTCATTCACATCTCATTTCAAATCGAGATGTAAAAAAATGTAATCTGGACGGCTACATCTGGGATAAACAAACGCAGATGTAGATGTAGTAGATGTTTCCTATGTGGATAAACAAACGCTTGAGATGTTAAAAATGTATCGGATGTGGATATTCAAACCCGGCAATAATCCTAATTTTTTAATGGCCTGCACATTACTTGAATTCAACAATAGAGACATTTTACGGTAAAGCCAGACACATATTATTTGCTTGTTAAAAACGTACACGTTTTAAAAAACAAATGCTCATCGAACGCCAGTCAGGGATATAGATTTCAAAAACTACTCGCTTCTCAACCACACACTTTTGAAAACGGTTTGTTTTTTAGGGATTATTGAGGATAGCAAAAATGACGGTAACTTCTTGAAATGCAGTGACGAAACTTAAAAAAAAACCAGTGTACTAGAATTTCGCAAAGAAAAAAATTTAAATACGGAAATTTGTTGTTGCTAAACCAATATGACGCCGAATATCATTCGAAATGTTTAAAGAAAATAACAACTTTGAACCCAAAATACCGAGATGAACTTAAACTTGAAAATATTAATTTGCAAACAACTGTACGTATTGACTTTTTATGTGATTATAAATCTATCTACTGCATTAAGTGGTTGTGGAATTGCCGTGAGAAAATAATTGTATTTCGAAAGAAATGATTATTTATCAACGCGAACGAAATTATCGAGCAATATGACAGCGGTGTCCATTCCGATATCAATTACTCAAAAACCGATTGTTCTGAGGAATTTAGTGTATATTCTTAAACTTATTTTTTTACATTTTGTTAACTTTAACGATGTATAATTTTATAAATTGCAAAAAAATAAACAAAATTAAGACTTCTATATTTATTTACCTCTCTTGAACATTAATTACTTTCTCTGCTTTAGATATATAGGGACGTTCAAGCATAAATAAAAATAAAAACAATAAAAAAACAACACATAAACTATATATTTATAAAAACAACAGAATAACAAATATTCAAAGAATACATGAAAGCGAGACGCTCTAGCTTTAATCGTAAACTCGTGTGTTCCAATCAGAGACAATAACAGATGTCAAATAAACGTCAGCTCTCCCAAACTCCTTATGTAAAGCGTGGATTTCAATCGTGATCGAATCTTGCGCGCGCACAATATCGCGGCAGCCTAAGTTATGCAAACGCTTTCGCGCGGCAGCCGGGTATTTTCGTGTTGGAAATTTTGCAACTTTTCCAACGGTATTTAGTTTGACTATAAAAGCTATGAGTGTATAAAAGCAACATCGATATAGTACTTTTCAGCCCCATCAGCCACCCTTAACGCAAAGGATGATGGTCGGCAGCTGGGTATAGAACATTATATTTAATTACTATCTATCGATTAAGTAGAAAATTTGGCAAAAAAGCGATGGGTGGAGGGTGGCACATATTTTCAATTGTTAATAATTTTTTATAACGTAAAACGCAAACGATATTGGGGCGGCTACCGACGGATTACTATTGTACAATGCATTACCCGACGTTTTCATGAAAATTTAGCCATACTAGTGATCGACCCAACATTTTGCAGTGGGCTCCTAAACTATATTGTGAATCTCGTTTTTAAACGGCTTTAGTAGATCTAGCCTTCGAATTGGGTATCGCTTAGGCAAAAATATAATTTTTGCTCTAAACGCGATCCAACTATTTTCCATTTTACTTGCTACAATAACAGAGGCTTGAGCAATTATAGAGTTTTTTTACACCCGTATTATAATAATGCACTTATATGCCCATAATCCGTTTCATAATGATACCCATTATGATACAGATTTTTCATTATGATACAGATTTTTAATCAATAGAAACCTACAATTTTTCAATCAAGCATGATGTTTGACGTTTGTCCTAAATTCCTATGTAATTGTTTTAGTTGTCAAAACGTATTAAATTTTCGTAGATAGCTAAACTTCGATAATTATAATATTAAAATGTCTGATATCAGCGATATAGAAGACTCCTCCATACATATCGGAGAAAGGAGAAAATGCAGTACAAAATATTTTGCCCCAAAAATCTGTGGTAATACCAATACCCAAGGTAATACCATTAATTACAATTTTGTAGAATTTTTTATAGAAATACGAGTAATTACTGTTATTGTGTTCAATGCCAATATAAATAGAATATTTATAGGTCTTGATTATTTATCGGGTGTAGAAAAAATAGCGTATGCAACTCTCATGTAATGGTTATTAAAACACTCGCATAAACCATACGAAACTCGCCTTTGGCTCGTTTCGTATCCCGGTTAATGCTCGTGTATTAATAACCATCATTACATGATTGTTGCATAATATACTATTTTATTTACGTTTTGTTATTCCAGGTTATATTAAATTAACAAAAAGATTAGTTAAATATTATCGGCGATAGTGGAAGATAATATCGCAGAGACAAATGTCAAATAACTGAAATATAGAATATATAATTTATATATTTTAAAAGGTATTTCATTTAAAAAAATATATATTTTTAACTGTTTAGGGTGTTTCAGATGAAAGTCATTAAAGAAAAAGAAAGTACACATATTCAAGAATTTATTACTAAACAATAGTAACATTTTAATAATCCAGCCGATTCCGACGGATATTGCGTTTCTGAAATTTAAAAAATGTTTTTCCTTGTATATCATACGCATCCTGATATAAAGAAAACCACCGTGCATTCGAATCTTTCCTTTTTGTTTCCCGAATAGACGCCACCGGAATTTTAATAATTATATGTGTACCCTCATGATTTGATTTGTTTTATTGTTTCCTTTGCCATATCCATTTCAATGCAATCCTATAGGGATTATATTATGTCACATTCAGGGTAATTCATTATATGCCTCAGTTAATCTCTCTAGTTTATGTTAAATGGCAGGAAAATCGGAAGTTTATAGAAGATACTAACAATTTCCCTTTGAATTGTGCTACATTTTTAATATCTATTTAAAATCATAGGTGAATCATGCATGAATCATAAGAATATTAGTAAATATTGTGTTTAGGTGAACCAATTTAATTACACGTGTAATAGCATTTTAAATTTTCCTTAATATACGAGTCTAATAAAAATATGTAATATTGATAGAATTTTTAATTAAAATCATGCATATACAATTTATGGCCCAGCTCAAAATTGTTTTTCATAAATGGTTAAATAACTGTGGAATCCACCAATAAATATTTTAATAAAATCGTTACATTTTTTTAAAACAAATCAAAACAGTAACATGTTTTAATTTGGTGTCGTGGAAAATATTACTATTTTTGTTTTTAATTAGGTCTTTATCTGTGCCTGATATTTATAGCGAAACCTAGAGACATGCGCTTATAGAAGAAAACTAAAATTTTGACATCAAGCTATTTGGTATTTCTATAGGCATTATATTGTGGATATTATCTTTAGTGTGTTTATTAAGGGTATTTATTTATTTCAAAATTTTTTAAACAAATATGAGTTTTTCAGTAACATTGTACCTGCATGTCATTTATTAAAAGTTTTATTTATATATATATAAGAAAATGTATTCATAGTATTTTCAACAGTGTACTGGATTAAAAACAGTTTTTGGTTGCTTTTAAAACAGATTCGGGTTCTCTTAAGAAAACAAAAATAGTGCGAAATATTTTCTATTAAGTGATGAGAGTAGATATATATTTTGTGGTTTTAGATAAATAAGCACAAATGGATTATAAACAGGTGAGTAATTATATACCTTAATTATTATTTTATATAAATATAAATGATTTTAGGTAGTTTGAAAAGTAATTAGAAATCGAAGATATTCTGAAGATTAAAAAGCTTGAAAAGCTTGAAAAACAATGAATTAAGTTTAGTAATTGCTGTAACAACCTACGGTAAGATGTAGTTTATTTCTAGAAATAAATGTAGTCAATAAATAATACTAATAAAATTAGATTATTTGTTACAATAAATTTTATAAAATCAAAGCAAATAATCTTTAACGTCACCAATCGGGTGAAAAGACAAGTGCATACAAAAAACGATTAGGTATAGATAAAGTAAGTATTTAAATATTCTTAGCTGTTTTTCCAGGTCTTCTGGCTGTTAACCATGAGTTGAGTCTCCAACTATCTTAAACCCAAAGAGATGGACTGGTTGGATTCCTCCACAAGTTTTATTCGATGTCTTTAAAGACATCATTCGGTGTCTAGGAACCTCCGGGTTCCAGACTAGATATAGTAAAATCAAAATGTATACTTCAGATTAAAATTTGAATGGAAATGAGATTGAAAATCAGCATAAGAGTGAAAGTCTGCATAAGAGTGAAAGTGATAGTCTGCATAAGAGTGAAAGTCTGCATAAGAGGCCTAAAAATATATTGCCAAAATTAGGATGATAAAATGTTTAATATTATTCTTTTTTTTTATAGGGGTTATTCCTTAAAAACTCACCTTGGGTGATGGGTGGCCACAAAGGGGCTTCAACTAAAGTTAATATAAAAAAAGGTGAAAAAACTCAAAATATTCGGAACTTTTATCCACAATGATGAGATTATTGTTAAGTATAAACACAAAATCTTTTAGTTCCCTAAATATGAGGTTTTTCGAAGAAAATCCGCAAAATGCGGGCACGCTTCTTTCTCAGAAAATGTGCTCAATGCAAAAAACAGGCAAGAACCACTTTTTTTGCTAATATTTTGCCGCGAAGTTTTAGGAATAAATTAATTGTTTTAGTTGGTATCCTGTTTTCTTCTTTTAATTGATTTGAGAGAAATTACTGTTTTAAGAATTAATGACAAATTAGAAATTAAAAGAAGAGACAAGGAAGAATATGACAAGTCTTAGACAAGGTTTAATATTTTTTTTTTAGAAATGAAATGAGAGAACCAGCCAGCCAAAATCATTGGATTCTTCACGATAAATAACATAAAATGTATAGTTATACAAATATATTTTATTAAATACAGTTCATTTGTTTTATTTTGACTCTTGAATCGCTTTGAGGTAAGGAAATAATTAAATTTAAATACTTATATGATTGAAAATATGATAGAATCATAAAAAAAAGGTAAGTTATGTAAATTTTAAATATATTGCTCAGTAAGGTACTTTTAGCCCGTAACAACAGTTTACCTTATAGATTAATTATTGTTTGTTTATAGAATTTTACAACAAAACTAATTTGTTGCAGCACAATATTTTATTTTTAACTAAACCTTAGTAAAATATATTATTGATTTTAAATAATCTTTATTTATTTTGAAGATAATAACTTATGATTCAAGTTCACGCATATTAAACAATGTGTAAAAAATTGTTAAGTGAAGCAAATATGATCCATAGATATTTGTTATATTATTCTTGACATTTTAGAGTATTACATTTAACAACATAATACAAACGGTCAATTCAAAAAAAGAACTGGGTGTTCTACATGAGTTCTGCAAACTGTTTTTTGTATACAAAAAAATTTTCTTTATTTATTACGAATTTTATTAAATGAAAAGTTTTTGGTGCCTTTTATTGATTTTGGAGGATGTTTCTTACAATTTGCAAATTTTAATTTGTAAAAAATACCTCTTGCATACAGAGTGGACCACTCAAAATAGTCCACTTTATTATTTGGCAGTATTCATTGCATTTTAAGAAAATTCAGAAACTCGTCGGTTTTTTTCCAAAAACATCCGACATCTGAAATCTGTCATCTATCAACCAGCCTTCTTCCACTTCTTTATTTTTCAATATTAACTCCATTTTTGTAAAAAACATTACGAGTAATTTGTTTAAAGTGAATTTTCCGAGAGGCACTATATTACACAAGCAATCCGTACTACGTGTACTATTTATATACTTTGTGTACTATTTTTTTAATATTATTTTGTAATATTTGCGTACTATTTCGGTACTATTTATGTAATATATGTGTACTATTTGTGTACTATTTGTGTACTATTTGTGTAATATTTGTGTACTATTTGTGTACTATTTATGTTCTATTTGTATACTATTTGTATACTATTTGTGTACTATTTGTGTACTATTTTTGTACTATTTGTGTACTATTTGTATACTATTTGTGCACTATTTGTGTACTATTTATGTATTATTTGTGTCCTATTTGTGTACTATTTGTGTACCATTTGTGTACTATTTGTGTACTATTTGTATACTATTTGTATACTATTTGTATACTATTTGTGTACTATTTGTGTACTATTTGTGTTTTTTTTGTGTACTGTTTGTGTACCATCTGTGTATTATATATGTACTATTCGTGTATTATTAGTGTACTATTTGTGTTCTATTTGTCTACTATTAGTGTACTATCTGTCTACTACTTATGTATTTTGTATACTTTTTTGTACTATTTGTAAACTATTTGTGTACTATTTGTGTACTATTTGTGTACTATTTGTGTACTATTTGTGTACTATTTGTGTACTATTTGTGTACTATTTGTGTACTATTTGTGTACTATTTGTGTACTATTTGTGTTCTATTTGTTTACTATTTCTGTACTATTTCTGTAAGAGTGGTATCCTATTGTGTGCTACTCAAGTATTGTTGTGTTCTAGTTTCGTACTATTTTTGTACTACTGTACATTATTTGTATATTTTTTTGGTAACAAAGATGTAGAGTTTCAACTGCAGTGATGATAACCCAAAGAAAAAAGAAGCAACGATCTTTTTTTGTAGTCGAAAGGCTATTCACTCATCGGAAATCAAATTGCAACTGCCTAGAAGATCTGGCAGAGCTAAATAGTCAAACTGGGTGGTGAGCTACGAGAAATATCAGGGCAATGGATAGACTGACAAACTCGCCCAAGAGGGCTCAGATAAGGCCTTAACAGGCCCCGTATCCCTCTGTTGAGTTGCTAAGGCAATGTTTGGGGCATTTATCAAACAATGGTCTAAGAAAGAAGATTTTTATGAGATTTTAATTTAACTAAAATAAACCTACTAAATCTACAAAAATAGAATTATATTTATAAGTAAAGTGATAAACTGGCATCTGTACTGTATATCAAAATCAGAAAGTGCTTTTAATTAGATTATGTATTCTCAGTCATTCATTCAAGTCCGAGTTAGTAGATTTATTTCTACATTTAAGTGAGTATAAGGGGATTTGGTTAGTTAAAAATATTTAAGGTAAACCAAGTTTTTCGATAAATAAGTTTTTGCAATTCGTAGTTGTTTTTGTAGCTCTACCACACCCTATATTACTTATAAAATTATAACGTATGAAATTAAACAAAAAAATGGTCAGCAGTCATATTCTAACTATGATAGTACATGAAAAGTGCACCATATTTCAGTAACCGAAAAAACAAGAAATATTTAAAAGTGTGGACATATATTTCAAAATATTAATTTTACACTCCATACATTTGAATCCTTCTAACAGCTAATCCTGTAGAGCTGCAAACTTGGGGTTCATAAGAAAGTTGCCTTTAAGGATCTGAAAAATAACATATTAAAATTTAAACAAATTCTTACAGTACCCAAAATATATGTAAAAAGTGCGGGGTCCATTTCGTTCATCTACTTGTGTACTATTTATCCACAATTTTTGCACTACTAATCCATGATTTGTGTACTATTTATCTACAATTTCGAACATTAATTCTTTACTATTTGCATAAAATGTGTAATATTTACTGTGTAATATTTATTATGTAATATATTCTGTGTAATATTTACTGTGTAATATTTACTATGTAATATTTACATACTATTTGAGATAAAATGTGTACTAGTGTACAACATTTTTTCAGCAATTTACCCCTCAGTATTACCTTGATGAAATTAAATGTAACGCATATGTATGGTTAAAGAGTTTAATTTAATTCATTTTCGTGTATGATATAATAAAAAAAATTAAAACCAGCGAGACAGAGACGACGCGCTCAATTTTATAGAGGTAATATTTTAATTATATTAAAACTATTTTAACAAACATGGAGTTTATTTTAAACAAAATTTAAAGATAATTATATGCCTAAATAATCTTTCAAATGATGTGCCACACATGTTATATTCTCTATTTAAAATTAGGTGATGGGATAAGTGAAAGGGAGGGGTTTAAGCACATGACAGATGTCTGTATTGTAAAAATTTGTCCATTTTGGAATTAAAATTTAGCTGTTTTAGCATTTTCTAAAAATTCAAATACTGTCAAATAACAGAATGGTCAGTTTTGAGTGACCCACTCTGTATAAAGAAATAAAATAATGATTGATATGATATAACTTTATTCAAGAAAAGAATTCATTGTTTTTCCTGCTGAGGTTTGAATTAAAGAAAAGATCCACTTAAAATGTAATTTTAAAATCAGTAATTATTTTCTCGAACCTAAATAATTATTAATCTAGATATATTAAAACACAAGATCAAAATTAGAACATACTCGTATATTTAACGATATATAATATAAAGAATGTAACTTTGTTTTCATTTTGTTTTTTTTCTTTATAAATCTTTAGCGTTTCATCAAAATTGGTAAACAACCTTTCAAGAAATCTCTAGGAAGCCACTGACATTGCAGCAAACGAATAGAGAATGTGTCGCGCTAAGATTGCCCCAGGACGCGTGCAGCACTCACTTTTAATAAAAAATGGAACGTTGTATCTTATCATCGTAAGCGTCAGATTCGGTCTTTTGATATAGGATGATCTACGATGAAGGAAAAGATGTTCGCATCGATCCGCAGTAGGTTTACGTGTTACCACATAGGTTAATAGCGAAGGAAATTTATAGAGAAAATCTATTTACAGACCTAGTTTGTGATCACGATTCAAGCTTAGCTCAAAATCGATAGGGATTACGAGTTGAGAAAATTATTACGAGACTTGTTAACTTTAAAGCCGTAAGACATGCTTCGTGTCTCAAATTTAATTAAAAATTCTATGAAATTCTTTATGAAAAGCATATATTATTTTAAAAAGAATTTTGTATTCAATAATATGATCTTCGGTGTTTTCTTTAGTAAAAAATTTATTATTATTTCCTGATTACTAAATAAACCATATTATAAGGAATAATAATTTTAAATAATATTATACAGGTAATTATAATATCGATAACAAGTCCCAAGCAGTGATGGTCTGGTTACAACTTGAGTAAGTGGTTCATTCGTAACTCGGGACTTCGCAACTGGGGACTCGGAGTAAAAATTTCGCATCTCGGGACGCCGGAAATTTTTACCTGGTTAGAATTCGCAACTGGGGACTTGCTTAATGAGGCTTTAGTAAATGGGTAAGCATAGAATTAGAAAGTAACTATTTTGGTTGGAAATAAATAAGATAATAATCCTTCATTTATTTACAGTTATACCTACTCAATTAAATATTAATTTATATTTATTTATTTATATTTTTATATTTAATTATAAATAAGACAAGAAAAATAGATTAAATTTTTTTTTATTAGGTATAGAATATAGAAAATTAAAACAAAAGGTCACTGCATTTTTACAATATACGCCAACTTTAACAAACATTCACTAATGCTTGTTTTTTCCTGGACGTAGTCACTGACCGTGTTTTCGATTCTCTCATCGAGTACAGTATAACGCAATTTCCTTCTTTTTGGTGTCATGTACAATTCCACTTGTTCTTTTATATTATCATAGTGATGGAATTCCTCTTTTAGTGCCTCTGTAAGTTCAAATATGTTTGGATGTATTTTTGACAATTTTTTGTTTAGGCAGCTATGCCAACTTTCAAGCGAGTTTGTTGTTCTATGCCTTTCACCGTAGCATATCCCCTTTTTTTTGCACAATGGAATTGCACAACCATTGATTAACAAAATAATCGTTAAATTTTTGTACAAGTTGATCATTAACACAGTTTTTCATTATGCTCAACCATCCATCGTCAACGCTTTCATAAGGAATGTGTGACAACGCAGCGCATCTTCTTATGTGCATTCGGATTTCCTCATCTTCCCTGTATGCTTTAGTTAGACCAATTTCTTGAACTTTGTTCCACAAGCATTGATTAAAATGGAAGTTGTATCTACTTATTTTTATATTTGGAAAACATTTTCGTAGGGCCAAAATAGCTGCATCTTCGTTATCTATTTTGAAACTCACAGGATTTCACACTGGTAAATTGTTGTTTTATTAGAGAAAACAAACGTATGTATGTTGTCTCTTTTTTATCGAGAAGAAGTACGTATACGAGAGGAATAATGTTGGTTTGGGTTGGTGTACTACTAATGTCTGCATGGATGGTGTAAAGCTGCTTAAATTGTGGACAGCAACTTTTGAAGGAGTCATCTCCAAAAAAATTGCGACATTGAATCATTGTACTTCTAGCATTTTCAGAAGCAAACGCTAATATTTTGTCCTCATCACCATTTTCAAATAACAAAAAGTTGTTAGTTATTTTATCTGGCAATAAAATGTCTTCCCAGATTTTAAATTTAACAACACCTAAAGTCTTGTGTCTTGCCCTGTACAGTCTCTCCTTTTTGGATTCAAAGCTTGGAATTTCGGTTACAAATTCCATTCCAGACTCCATTACGGGTAACATTTCCTCAATAAAAATCTTGTGTATTGACGTAGTTTCTTCACGAGATCTTTTTTGGCTTTATTGATGCTCACCTCAACTTTATTTTTTGCTATATTTGGTATACATTCGTGATCAGATCGTCTAGTAATTGTTTTACTGGAATAAAAACAAAATATTTATATATAAGATGTCTAATTATCAAAATTGATAATACTTTTTTTAACTTTTTTCATAGGATGAATAAAACAATTTGTTGCAATTTCATAAAATAAGATTATTGAGTAAACATTTCTTATAAATACAAGATGGGTAGGTACATATATACAGCGTGTTCACGGATGAGGTACCCAAGAGGAGAAATATTTGTTATATTTAAGTTTTAGCGGAAAATGTCCTTCTTGATAAACAGTTTTGCTTGTTCAAAAACCCCATAAAATAACATTCAAGTTTTTCAAAACCCTCTGTATTTCTGCACTAAGTTAGAAAATGTAATAATAATCAAGTGATCTTTACGACAATAATAAAGTGTTTGACGTTTTTGTC
>OV651814.1:69987757-69998598 GCA_927349885.1 Psylliodes chrysocephalus
ATACACATACACATACACATACACATACACATGCACATGCACATGCACATGCACATGCACATGCACATGCACATACACATACACATACACATACACATACACATACACATACACATACACATACACATACACATACACATACACATACACATACACATACACATACACATACACATACACATACACATACACATACCATACACATACACATACACATACACATACACATACACATACACATACACATACACATACACATACACATACACATACACATACACATACACATACACATACACATACACATACACATACACATACACATACACATACACATACACATACACATACACATACACATACACATACACATACACATACACATACACATACACATACACATACACATACACATACACATACACATACACATACACATACACATACACATACACATACACATACACATACACATACACATACACATACACATACACATACACATACACATACACATACACATACACATACACATACACATACACATACACATACACATACACATACACATACACATACACATACACATACACATACACATACACATACACATACACATACACATACACATACACATACACATACACATACACATACACATACACATACACATACACATACACATACACATACACATACACATACACATACACATACACATACACATACACATACACATACACATACACATACACATACACATACACATACACATACACATACACATACACATACACATACACATACACATACACATACACATACACATACACATACACTACACATACACATACACATACACATACACATACACATACACATACACATACACATACACATACACATACACATACACATACACATACACATACACATACACATACACATACACATACACATACACATACACATACACATACACATACACATACACATACACATACACATACACATACACATACACATACACATACACATACACATACACATACACATACACATACACATACACATACACATACACATACACATACACATACACATACACATACACATACACATACACATACACATACACATACACATACACATACACATACACATACACATACACATACACATACACATACACATACACATACACATACACATACACATACACATACACATACACATACACATACACATACACATACACATACACATACACATACACATACACATACACATACACATACACATACACATACACATACACATACACATACACATACACATACACATACACATACCATACACATACACATACACATACACATACACATACACATACACATACACATACACATACACATACACATACACATACACATACACATACACATACACATACACATACACATACACATACACATACACATACACATACACATACACATACACATACACATACACATACACATACACATACACATACACATACACATACACATACACATACACATACACATACACATACACATACACATACACATACACATACACATACACATACACATACACATACACATACACATACACATACACATACACATACACATACACATACACATACACATACACATACACATACACATACACATACACATACACATACACATACACATACACATACACATACACATACACATACACATACACATACACATACACATACACATACACATACACATACACATACACATACACATACACATACACATACACATACACATACACATACACATACACATACACATACACATACACATACACATACACATACACATACACATACACATACACATACACATACACATACACATACACATACACATACACATACACATACACATACACATACACATACACATACACATACACATACACATACACATACACATACACATACACATACACATACACATACACATACACATACACATACACATACACATACACATACACATACACATACACATACACATACACATACACATACACATACACATACACATACACATACACATACACATACACATACACATACACATACACATACACATACACATACACATACACATACACATACACATACACATACACATACACATACACATACACATACACATACACATACACATACACATACACATACACATACACATACACATACACATACACATACACATACACACACACACACACATACACACACACACACACACACACACACACACACACACACACACACACACACACACACACACACACACACACACACACACACACACACACACACACACACACACACACACACACACACACACACACACACACACACACACACACACACACACACACACACACACACACACACACACACACACACACACACACACACACACACACACACACACACACACACACACACACACACACACACACACACACACACACACACACACACACACACACACACACACACACACACACACACACACACACACACACACACACACACACACACACACACACACACACACACACACACACACACACACACACACACACACACACACACACACACACACACACACACACACACACACACACACACACACACACACACACACACACACACACACACACACACACACACACACACACACACACACACACACACACACCACACACACACACACACACACACACACACACACACACACACACACACACACACACACACACACACACACACACACACACACACACACACCTATACACGTTTCACCATACATGTGGGCCCATGGGAATAATACTGTACTGTGGGGACATTGAAACTGCGCACATAGCAATATAGATCTCCTCGCGCTGATTCTAACGCTATCTTTAAAATATCTATACACTCCAAATAAACACCTTACACACTATGAAAAAGTTGTGGGGTCAGACCCTACAAGTATTTAGACGTCAAATATGTGTAATGGTGTCCTTTTAATTTTTGTAACGTTGGAATGTGGGTATACGTGAACCCACAAGTAATGTAGATATTGTTTTGTGTATGAGTGTTCCCATAAATATATGAGTCTACTTATGTTTATTTTCCTGTACTCAGAACTTATGCATAATATAAAAAGATACACATGAACTCATAAGAAATGGAAAATCAAATTTTAGTGTAATTTAAACAAGAAGATAATATAAAAAAAAAGATTGGTTAAAGTTATATAGTGGTATGTAATAATTTCTAACAAATCTTTAAACATTTCAATTGAGATATGTGTTTAAAAGTTTTGAATTGACACTCGCTCTGGCATAAAAATATGAGTTACATGGTCGCCCTGTGGAGCGGGAGGACAGAATAGCTCTATCCAGACATTCACCTTTGGGGTTGTAAAAGCCCATCAAATGACCACTTTTAGAAAAGGGGCATCTAGTGACGCTGGTGACGTTATTAGCCTGTAGGACTCGGCGATTTGTCAACCAGCAGGCTTTTAACTAGTTGAGAGGCAGGTCCTATTAATCCCGGGAGGATGCATAATGGGTCTACTGAGGCGTAAGTAGCAGTGAAGCAACCCACCCTCCCCATCCTTACAGATACAGACAGATGAGTACAAATTAAAATAAATTATTATAAATTAAAATAAATTAAAAGAAATTAAAATAAAAAAATATTAGACTTAGTAGCTTTGATGACAGTGGCTTTTCTTCACCGAATATTAGAAATCTCATTCCACCCAGGCTTTCACATTGGTACAGGACGTAAAATGATGTTTCCTCTTCTTCTTCACAGAACCTGCACAAAGTTTTTTCTTCTGCTGGATTGATGACACTTATGTGCCTTTTAAGGTGACAGTGTCCGGTAAGAAGACCTACTGTTATCCTAACGATTTGACGCTTTTTATCCAGTAAGTCTTTTGTGAACTTGTCCAATGGTTCCTTGATGAACTGTTTGGCATGTATCAGTCTTGGATAGTTCTTCCACCATTCCTGATACTCTTTTTGCATCCATTGTTTGATGGATGTCTTGCACAAAGCCTTGCAACTACACAGAAGGGTTTGGGGCCTGTCATGGCCTTATATAAGCCTTCTCGGGCTAATTTGTCGGCCTTTTCATTACTCTGATATCCCTTATGACCTGACATTCAAGCTAGGGTCACCTTGTTTTGGCTACTTAGCTCTGCCAAGTCCTCTAGACAGTCTTTCACCAGTCCTGATTTGATTTCTGGTGAGAGAATTGCCTTTAGAGCTGCTTGGCTATCAGAGTATATGGCAATAGTTTTGCCTGATACTTACTTGTTTAGTATTTCTCTTGCACAATGTTGTATGGCTACTAGTTTAGCCTGGAACACTGTTGCATCGGATACCCTTATTTTAGTCCTTTTCAAGACTCTGATAAGCGCACGGTTGGATAAATTAGGGCGCATTTATTTGTATTATTTTTTTGGTTACTATTTTAAACTTAAATATTTGTAATTTAACTGTCGGATTGCTTGTTTTAGGCGAGTCCCACATTTTGTAAAATACCTACCTACCTACCTACCTACCTACCTACCGAAATAATACTCAATAAATACTGTAACGTGATACTTGATATTTTATCTATTTGTTATAATGTGTTTAAGCTCAATTGATTTTGGGCGTGGGTTAGGTTATTAAATAACTCGAATAACTTTGAAAAGAAGTTGGGCACCACTATATTTAAAACTTACCAAGTATACTTGACTTTAGATTAGTGATAAAAATATAGAAAATCACTAACCAATAACAAATTATATTTAAACCAACTTTTAGATAAGGTAGTAGCAAATTCTAATTCACATAGTTTTACTAAATTCAAATTCAAGATGATTTATTTAAAAGCACTTATATGTTCTTAAAACGAAGTAATATAAGGAATGTTTATTTGCAAGGTATTCTTCAGGCAACTTCAAAGGGATTCGGTATCCTTATTCTTAATTCTGGAACTTGAATGATATTGTGAAATTTGATATTCTAACTTAAACTTGAACGTGTAAATCTTCTATAGATGAACCAAACCACGGTCTTCAGATTGTACCAAACTTCTAGGTATAAAAACCATAAAACTTCTTGATAGGAATTCAAAACGTCTAGATATAAATCCACATAAACTGTCTAGATATAAAACGAAATAAACCGTCTAGATAGAGCCATGCTAAAAAGAAAGGCGAATGTTATAACAGGAAATAGGAAATTTGAACAGGATTTAGATAAAATACTTTAATTATTAAATGAACAATTTAAAACTATTAAATGAATAATTTCACATATACTAAAATTAATATGAAAAATCTTATAAAAAAAAATATATAAATTTATATAAAACGTGTTATCCATTGTTGAGGTTACGTTCAAAATTTGACATTTTATTTAAGAAATTCTTGTACAAAATATATATTTTCAACAATATATCAGTATTAAAACTTACCTTATAAAATCAGACGGAATTTATGATAGATAAAAATTATTTAGTAAATCGGATGACCAAGATATATTATAAAAATTCAAATCAACTTATTTCGTTGACAAATTCAAATCAAATGAAATACGAAATTTTGACACAAGGCATAAATGACATTTGAGTAGAGGTGATTGTGTTGAAATAACGAATAACGGTTCCAACCGTTACAATACATATTCAAAAAAAAAAAATATTTTTAAATGATGATTTTATGTACCCCTTAAATAATAATATAGGCACCCACACCTAAAATTTCTTGATTTGACATATTTATTACTCCGAGGCGATTTCGATTCGACTATAAATGAAAATTCAAGCATTTTCTCTCAGTCCGTATATTAAAAGATCTTGTTATATCATGTAATTATTAATTAATACCTTCATAGTTTTTTATCATAATTCAATTAAAAAACTTTTTCAAATTTTAATTAATTTTAGCCAAAAATAAATATTATTTTAATATATATTTTATTTTCGAAAATAATTTATATTTTATAAATTACCAATTTTAACGATATGCTTTATTATACAAAGTGTGTATGTTCTATAGGAATCCGTTATAAAAGAAAGGCGTGTTCCACTCAAAATAAAAAAGTTGACACCTACTTTCGGTAAAAGCGAAAATGACAGAACTATCAAAATATTTTACATGTTTACTACTCTTACTAATTTTTAAGAAAATCAGTCCATTAGTTTTTAAGAGTGCCCCTCGTCGCTGGACACCTTATATATCTTGGTTCTTATTTTTTATATTAGAGCAACCCGGTGTCTCTGTATGTATTAACTGATCTAATAAAAAATACTTACTTAATACAATATCAGAAAATGCTACCGCACCAAGAGAAAATTATAAAAAATATCATTCGCATACGTCACCTGCCCCAAATGGTACTGAATACTACATTAGTTATTGTGTCCCCATAACTGTATGCGTATTGGGATTCGCTTACACACAAATTTATGAAACCAATATTTATTGAAATATATTTATTTTTTGTAGGGGGCGCCACTTTCTAGTACAACAACTAGTCCCCACTTCAATACCGAAGTCGAAAAATATACACACCTGATATTTTACCTAGTTGTGGGGACAGTAACTTATTTAACAATTTTGGTAAAAGTAATAACTCTAGATTAGTTAAAATTAAAAGTGCCACGAACAAATTTTTTTGCGATTTTTTTATGTAGCAATGATCATTAAAAGAAAACAAACAACGAAGATAAAGCCAAAAAAAGTTGTGGGGACAAGTGTGTATGTCCCCACAACATTAAATGTCCCCACAACTTTTACTGTCCCCACAGTCCTGGTTTTATTCAGGCGAAAATCCCACAAGTACGGTAAAACATACGCACACACACACACACACACACACACACACACACACACACACACACACACACACACACACACACACACACACACACACACACACACACACACACACACACACACACACACACACACACACACACACACACACACACACACACACACACACACACACACACACACACACACACACACACACACACACACACACACACACACACACACACACACACACACACACACACACACACACACACACACACACACACACACACACACACACACACACACACACACACACACACACACACACACACACACACACACACACACACACACACACACACACACACACACACACACACACACACACACACACACACACACACACACACACACACACACACACACACACACACACACACACACACACACACACACACACACACACACACACACACACACACACACACACACACACACACACACACACACACACACACACACACACACACACACACACACACACACACACACACACACACACACACACACACACACACACACACACACACACACACACACACACACACACACACACACACACACACACACACACACACACACACACACACACACACACACACACACACACACACACACACACACACACACACACACACACACACACACACACACACACACACACACACACACACACACACACACACACACACACACACACACACACACACACACACACACACACACACACACACACACACACACACACACACACACACACACACACACACACACACACACACACACACACACACACACACACACACACACACACACACACACACACACACACACACACACACACACACACACACACACACACACACACACACACACACACACACACACACACACACACACACACACACACACACACACACACACACACACACACACACACACACACACACACACACACACACACACACACACACACACACACACACACACACACACACACACACACACACACACACACACACACACACACACACACACACACACACACACACACACACACACACACACACACACACACACACACACACACACACACACACACACACACACACACACACACACACACACACACACACACACACACACACACACACACACACACACACACACACACACACACACACACACACACACACACACACACACACACACACACACACACACACACACACACACACACACACACACACACACACACACACACACACACACACACACACACACACACACACACACACACACACACACACACACACACACACACACACACACACACACACACACACACACACACACACACACACACAGACATCATCGCGAAAATAGTCAAAACGGATTCAGGGGACCTCCAAACGTAAAAATCCGTCGAAAACTCGGGGTCGAAAAAAATCATGATTCCTATACTTTCCTTATATCTGTATACAGATAGGAAAGTAAAAATTTAGAGGTATTGTACAACCGACATTATGAATTAAATCATAAACTTTCGTAATTTTTTTTTCAAGTTGCATATAAATATACTCGAAATGTCAGTACTGTGGCATGTCCAATTCTCATTTTTGAAATAAAATTTATAAATTTCTATCAAAATTCATTTTGTAATATAAAATTTACCTCTTAAAACTACAATCTAATGCATGCTGCATTGAATTTTATTGCAATTTTATACCAATTTTTCGATTGATAAAAAAAATTGTAATTTATCGGGTCGGTGGTGTAGCGGTCTAACGCGCTTATATTCATTTATAAGCCAGTTTATGTATCAGAGACTGCTGGGCTTCAAATCCCAGACCAGACCATGTGGATTTTTAATTAAATTGCATGGTTCGGTATAGGATTTCATGTGTGCTGTATTAATAGAAATTCAATTTCTGTTGATATGACATGCAGATTATAAAAAATCGCCATACATTACCGTCTCGATGATGGTGGGTGAGGTTTTCCGGGTTTTCCTTACCTGTCAAGTCAAATGGCACCATCAATCATCTTTAAGTCGCCCCGGAGCGCCACGACAAATAATAGTAATAGCCGTCCCTTTCCCCGCACAAGCGCAGCTTTTGGGGTTAAAATTCACTAGTAAGGGGGTGAATTAAGGAGAGTATTATTATTATGTCAGTACCGTGGAAATAATGTCAGTACCGTAGCATTATACTTTTGAAATTTTTTCAAAGTTTTTGTTGTGTCGTAGCTGTAATATAACCAGTTTACAGGCTTATTTCTGTGCATAAATAGAAAACAAAAACGCGTAAAACATGTTTTAAAACATTTTTAGTTTTAGAAAAATTTAATTTGTAAAAATCGCAGTTACATGGGAATCGCCCATGTGGTGATCATAATGTCGCCACCTATAACCTTCTCGATCAAAACGTTAATAAACACATCTAACATAAAAAATATAAAATCAATCATAAGGTATTGGGTTTAACAGAAAAGAAACCGTTTAACTGGTTTCTGAACAACACTATGAACAATTCCTTGTTATCTCATTAAAACAGCTAGCTTTAACCTATCTACGTTGATTATTATTATTAAAACATTAGAAATATTACCGTTTTTACTGATACCCTATATGGCCGTTCAAAAGGGGGGTTAATGAAGGTTTCATATCCTAAATCTTAAGAAAAACGAAATTATTTTTTACCAATTGTGATGAAATAATAGTTTTCGTTGAGCCGTGTCTAGTTACTTTAGAGCAGTGTTACCCAAAGTGGTCCAGGTGAACCCCCAGGGATCCACGAAAGACTCGGTAAGGGTCTACGTTGGGCGTAATAAAAAATGGGGGTCCACAGTCGTAAGCGGGGGTGCATGAAAATTAATTTGGTTTCGATAGTAAAGCAATATACTATTAAACAAATGATTACTCATTTTTCCATGTGATGGAAAAATTCTTGTAAAAAACTTCAACTGTTTATAATATAAACAGTCAACATTTTAGTTACTAAAATGTTGACTTGACTTATCTTATCAATATAGACAGATAATATTTTTAGAAACTCAGCGACTGTTACTTGTAAAAACTTGCATATTCCATATTCAGTACAATGCGTCGAGATTTGTCGTTGCCGCGCCGGCCGCCGTCCCGTCCGCAACGCTTGTTCAGACGTGCAAATTATTACGACTTGTGGTGTATGTGCTTGCAATCTTGCATGAACAGGTTTGATTCTTCACCAATAAAAATAGGAATGTCAAGGATCATCGTTACTCATTTGTTTCTGGAATTTCATAAAGAAAAGTGAATCGATATTAGTGTTAGCCAGTGACTGAATTTGTTTCTAGACTTTCGAAAAGAAAAGTAAAGTGAATCGATATTAGTGATTGCCAGTGTTGGAAAAGTAAGTACCTACCTGCCTATTTGCTATATGCATATAGTTTTAAGCCGAGAAAGATTGAACTTATCGTCCCTACTTTATTTTTATTACCTGTACGTTCCTTCAAGTAGAAACAGTTGATAGCCTAAACAGTAGGCAGAGAAAAATAAGACTTTGTCTTTCAAAATTGTTATATTAAATATCAGTTAAAAAATTAATAAAAAAGAATAAAAAGTTTATGAAAAAACGCTTGAGACCAAATCACTTACCCAAACTACATCTAGGGGGTGACGTGAGAGCTCTCTATTCCGGTATCCAAGGGATGATCCAGGCTTTTTTTTTACCACAGGTTTTGTTCTGATTTTACTGATAAGAACGAACGGTTTTGAAGCACACATTTAACTTTACCGGTCTTCCAAACGGTTTATTTTGTACTGACCTTCTCAAAGGAATTTTCATCGTACGAGTCCACAATCGTAAATCGGTCTCAAAAAAAAACGCGCAAATATATTTT
>OV651814.1:69999098-70054027 GCA_927349885.1 Psylliodes chrysocephalus
GAAATCGACCAACTTCTTTTGAAACACAGATACCACACCTCGAGCGTCGTTGATGCTGGTGGAAGTGCTATGGACTAGCGAGTAGTCTTTAGGAACCGTGAGCAGATATTGTTGTTGCTTGGTTGTAACACCATATCTTGCTTTTCCAGTACCTCCATATACACCCATAAATTCTTTAAAGACAATGTCAGGTAATTCTCGGAGCTAATAATAATAATAATAATAATTTGTTTATTTGTAAAAATGTACACACATAATCAAGAAAAAATACACAAAACAAACAAGTAAATGTCCACAAAGTCAGAGACTGTCCGTGGTTAAGATACTATAAAGTATAATTTTATAATTAAATTATCGAGATTAATGTTATAAAAAATACAATAATAATAACAATCATATTGACAGCAACAATATTTAATAATAATATTGATGATAATAACAATAATAAAATAATAATAATAAATAATAATAATAATATATAATATATAATAATAATAATAATAATAATAATAATAATAATAATAATAATATAATAATAATAGATAATAATAATAATAATAATAATAATAATAATAATAATTATAATAATAATAATAATATATATTAATAATATTAATATAATGCCTGATTATTTGACTAAGGGAGTGACGTACATGCTTCCGAAGTCAGACAAAACAGAAGACCCAAAAAATTATCGTCCCATCACTTGTCTTTCCACCCTTTATAAAATAATCACTTCAATAATTGCGGAAAAAATTAACAGTCATTTACTAGAAAAAGACATATTGACAGAGGAACAAAAAGGATGCAGAAAGAAAACACAAGGGTGCAAAGAACAACTTCTTATCGACTCAGTAGTTACACAAGATGCCAAACATAGATCGCGTAATATCGCAGTAGCATGGATTGATTACCAAAAGGCGTTTGACTCTGTACCACATAGTTGGCTACTAGAAGTATTAAAACTGTACAAAATAGACGAAGATATTGTTAGATTTCTAAGTGAATGTATGAATTCCTGGCGAACAACTCTTAATCTTTTACTTAACAACGAAATAATAGAAACAGATGAAATACAGATTCAAAGCGGGATATTCCAAGGTGACTCTCTTAGTCCTTTGTGGTTCATTTTAAGCCTCAATCCATTGTCAAAAGCACTGCAAAAAGCCAATATAGGATACAATTTAAAAATGGGAGAAATAAGTCACATAATAGCACACCTGTTTTATGTAGATGATTTAAAATTATACGCCTCCTCTGAAAAAGATCTAGATAGACTAATTGAGTTAACCAAAAACTTTAGCGGTGACATTAAAATGAAATTTGGCTTTGATAAATGCGCGAAATTAGTAGCACACCGTGGAAAGCCTAGAGAGTACGAAAACATCGAAATCGAGAACATTAAATACCTAAATAGCGAGAGTTATAAATACCTGGGGTACGAGCAACAACTTGTAATCAATAAGAAAGAGACCAAAAAACATCTTACAGAAACACTCGAAAAAAGAACGAAACAAATACTGCGTACTGAATTAACAGCAAAAAATAAAATTAGGGCAATTAATGCATGGGCAATTCCTACAATGTCATATTCCTTTGGCGTGATCGGGTGGTCAAACACGGAGTTAGAGGCTCTTAATCGATCGATCCGTGTGCAAATGACAAAATATTTAATTCACCATCCAAAAGCTTGTACAGAAAGGCTCTATATTCCACGGAAAATGGGAGGCCGGGGACTATTAGATATAAAGTTACTTTATCAAAAGCAAATAAATAAACAAAAAAAATACTTTCGAGATAAATCCTTAACTTCTACACTTCACCGAGTCGTTACTCAGCTGGATAACTACTCTCCAGTTAAACTCAAAGAAGAAAGCTCAGCACTTCCTGATCTCAACATACGAAAAAGTGAATGGCTGTCGAAGCCCCTTCATGGAAAGTATCCCAATCAACTTCTGCAATCAAAAATTGAATTCTCAACTGAATGGTTGAGAAAGGGATACTTGTTCGGGGAAACTGAGGGACTTTTGGTGGCGATTCAAGACAACGTTATCGCAACACGAAATCATATCCAAATTATCCACGGAGTTCGACTCGATAACGACTTGTGCAGAATGTGTCGTCGCCACTCAGAAACAATAGAGCACATAGTATCGGGATGCACGGTATTAGCGCCTACTGAATACCTAAAGCGTCATAACTTAACGGCCAACATAGTTCATCAGCATCTGGCAGTTATGTGCAATTTTCAAGAAAAAGCTGAACAATATTTTAAGTATGTTCCATTCCCGGTCCTAGAAAGTGATACATACCTTCTGTACTGGGATACGCCAATACAGACCGACAAACCAGTATCCAGCAATAGACCTGACATCGTCTTTGTAAGAAAAAAGGAGAAAGTGGGCTTCTTCATCGACATCACGCACCCCAACGATCATAATCTAGAAAAAGCAGAAAAGGAAAAAAATAATAAATACTTCGAATTGGCCGAAGAATATAAAAGTATACATAAACTAAAAAGTATTACCATAATTCCCATAGTAATTTCAGCTACTGGTCTGGTTTCGAAGAAGTTGGAGTCGTACCTAAAACAAATAAACATCACTGACAAAAATATCTTCACAACAATGCAAAAGTCAGTTTTACTAGAAACTTGTCGTATTGTGAGAAAAACTCTGAACTTACCTGCCAATGAATAAAAGTCGCACAACTCACACTTGAAAAAATTTAAAGCCTGATTAATTGACTGATTCCGTAAGAATCCCAATTTATCAACAACCCTGAGAAGGAGAAAAAAAAAAAAAAAAAAAAAAAAAAAAAAAAAAAAAAAAAAAATATTAATAATAATAATAATAATAATAATAATAATAACCTTAAAAATTATATTTAATAATAATAATATTGATGATAATAATGAATAATAAAAATTATTTTTATTGTTATTACAAAAAATAAAAAAATATACTTTAGAAAAAAATTAATTTTTTATTTGTAGGTACCTACTTTATAGTTGATTTTTAGTTACTGGTTAATACGTTAATTCGATTATTTTTATTCTATTCATGGAGAGTATATGTTTTTTTAGTCTTGTCTTAAACTGAGATATCGACAGAGAATTTTTAATTTTTATGGGTAGTGAATTTAAAACCTTGGGTGCTAAAAACAAATGGCTTTTTTGTCCTACTGTTTTACGGGCTGCTGATTCTTCTAATTTATTCATTGCCTTGGATCTTGTTTCATATTTATCTGTTACATTTTTAAGAAGACTCTGATTTTTAAAATAATAGTTTGCTATTTTAAAGAAAAAGTTTTGTTTAGGATCAAGTATTTCTGCTTCTTTATATAATTGGTCAGATGGATATGTGCGTTCTTTTTTTAATATAATTTTTAAAAAATATTTTTGTATTACTTCGACTTTGTCCATATACACATTTGAGGCTCCACCCCATCCTAATATTCCATACGTTATTCTAGAATGAACTAAAGCGTAGTACAACATTTTTAGGTAAGGTAATTCTAGTATTTTGGAAAGATATTTAAACTTAAATAATAGGGTTCTTAGTATATTTACAATGTTATTTATATTATGATTCCAACGCAAATGACTATCAATAATTATTCCTAAATATTTCGTTTTATTTGATGAACTTATAGTTAAAGGCACCTGATTATTGCTGATGATTACTAAGTTGTTATATTCCGGTAGATTATTTTCATAGCTAACTATTGGTAAAAAGAATGTTTTAGAGAAATTAATTGTTAAGAGTTTATGATTAAACCAGTCGAATATGTATTTTAAATCATTTTCAACATTTACTTTTAATTCTTCCCAACTATCAGCAGAATAGAAAATAACCGTGTCATCAGCAAAACTAATTATCCGACCCTGATGATTTATTAATAGTAAGTTATTGATATATAAATTAAATAAAATAGGACCAAGTACTGTACCTTGTGGTACACCGCATTTTATTTGTTGGTAAGTGCTATTCGTATTATCTATTCTTACACTTGGTTGTCTATTAAACAAATAACTTTTAAACAAATTGTAAGCATTGCCTCTTATTCCTGCATCTTGCAGGGCTTCCAATAACTGTTGGTGATCAACAGTGTCGAAAGCCTTTGCAAGATCCAGAAACACTGCCAGAGATGGTTTACTTTTATCCAGAGCTAAATACATTTCTTTCGTTAGTTCGGCAATAGCATCCTCCGTAGATTTACTTTTTTGAAATCCAAATTGTTTCGGTGAAATTGTATTGTTTTTATCAAAAAATGATTCTAATCGTGACTTAATTATTTTTTCAAATATTTTTGTAAAGGTCGTAGTTATCGATATGGGTCTATAATTTGATGGTGTGCATTTGTCACCGTTTTTATGTAACGGTTTAATTGTTGCAATTTTAAATTGATTTGGACAAATGCCTTTTTCGATAGATAGGTTAATTAAGTAAGTTAGCGGGGATACTATTTCCGAATCAATTTGTTTAATTGTTTCTGCAGTTAGGTCGTCAATACCTGGTGCTTTTTTATTTTTTAATTTTTTAATTATTTCTAATAATTCCTTTTCATTTGACTTCTAGCTTCTTCCTCGTCATGGTTACCCTTAAATGGTGTTGGTTTCGGTGAACTACCTTTGGTTTACCGTTCGGAATCTTACTTATATGATAAATGACATCATTTATTTTTTCTTAATGAGGTACGGACCTTCCCAAGACTTTTGAAGCTTCGGAGAATAACGCTTTTGTCTTTTTGGATTATGAAGCCAGACTTTCTCTCCTTTCTTGAAACATCCATCAGTGGCTTAGATATCGTATCGCTTCTTCATTCTGTCGCTGGCAATTTAAAGATTTGAACGAAATTACTCATGCATGTCGTCCATTTTTCTTCATAGCTGGATCACATAATTTTCATTAGCTATGTCTTCTTTAGGTCGTCTTTAGGTAGTCTCATCTCACGCCCGAACCAAAATAAGAGTTTCCTACACCGTTGACGATCATATTTCACCTCTGCAAAGTTTCCAATACTGTCTCTTCTGATTTCCAATTTAGGAATTATCTTTCTTGGCACTTTCTTTTTCCATTAAAAATGCCTACTGTTATCCTAACGATTTGATGCTTTTAATTCAGCAGGTCTTTCGTGAACTTGGCCGATGGTTCCTTCATGAACTGTTTGGCCTGTCTCAGTCGTGGATAGTTGTTATACCATTCCTAAGACTCTTTTTGCCTCTACTGTTTAATGGGTGCCTTGCACAATGCCTTAGCAACTCCATAAAAGCGTTCGGGGCCTGTCGTGGCCTTATCTGAGCCTTTTTGGGCTAATTCGTCGGACTTTTCGTTACCCTGATATCCCTCATGGTCTAGCATTCAGGCTGGGGTCACCTTGTTTTGACTACTAGCTCTGCCAGGTCTTGCAGACAGTATTTTACCAGTCGTGATTTAATTTCTGGTTAGAGAATTGCCTTTAGAGCTGCTTGGCTATCAGAGTATATGGAAATAGTTTTGCCTGATACTTGCTAATTTAACATTTCTCTTGCACAATATTGATTGTATGGCTATCAGTTCAGCCTGGAACACTGTTGTATATTTTCCTAAACTCAGCGAAGTCGTTGTTTTCGACTTGGGTCCATAGATTCCAGCACCGGATCCTTCCTTGGTTTTTGAACTTTCTGTATACCAGACGAGATCCCTGTTTCCAGGATTCTTGGGCTGGTATTTGAATTTAAAAATTTCTTTCAACTTTGTATGTGGTAGTGGCTCTATCAGTAGGCATAGCTAGAATATTATCCCATTTTACTTGCTGATATAGCCTTGTGTGGTCGGCGCTAGAGCCTTAGCTTATTGAGTTTTGTTCCTGCATTAGCCTGTGAATAGCTGACCTGGTTTAACCATGTATGAAGATGTGCAGTGGCGTGAGATTTAATAATACCTTCATTGCTGCAGTCGACGTAGTGCGCATGGCCCCAGTAGCACTTAGACAGGCAAGCCGCTGAATGCCAGTGAGTTGGTCTATTGCACTTGACGCAGTTTTGGTTACCCACGCCACTGCACCATGGGCATTTTGGGGTTTAGACCCCAGTTTTTCCCACATATTCTTCTACAGCTTACGAGAGCTATTGTAGCTTTGTATGTGAGTTTTTTGAGATGTTGATTCCACGTCAGCCTTTGGTCAAATATGATTTCGAGGTTTTTGGCTTCTGTAACGAATGGGATAACTATGTTGTTTAGTACTAGTGGGCTTAGTCCTCTAAGTGCCCGTTTTTTTGCGAATGGTACAACTGTTGTTTTTTGTGCGTTAATGGACAATTGTTCCTTTTTGCACCAGTTGTTCACTATGTTTAGAGCTGTTTGAGATCGCTCCGAGACTGTGTCTGCAATTCGCCCTCTGACGATAATTGCTAGATCGTCTTCGTATCCTAGGCACTGGTAGCCTTCTTTGGGCAATGTTTTGAGTAAATCGTCTACAAGAACTGACCACAGCATTGGAGATAATATTCCTCTTTGTGGCAGCCCCGTGTAACTTTTGCCTGCATGGTTTCCTTTCCTTAAGTGGATAAAATATTCCTGTTCTCTAGATAGGCAGTAATCCATTGGAATAATGTAACTGGAACGTTCCTTTTTTCTAGAACCTTGGTTATTGACCTGGTTGAAAGCTCCTTTGATATTTAAGAAAGTGGCTATTGCGATTTCTTTGTCATCTATTGACTTTGAAAGCAGCCCGTTTAGATCGTTCAGCGCTAGGTCAGGTGACTTTCCTGGCTGGTATCCATATTGGTTGGGATGGAGCGGATTTATGTTTAGTATCTCGTCCCTGATATACCTATACATCAATCTTTCTAGAGTTTTAAAAAGGAAGGAGGATAGGCTTGTGGGGCGATATAACTTTGGCGTTTGGTCTGTTACCCTACCTACTTTGGCAAGGAAGACTACTTTCGCCTTTTACCATATTGCTGAGATATATCTCTAGGCAATGCATGCTCTGAAGATCTTGCGTTGTCTTAAATATGATATAAAATAAAAAATAGCTAATACGAGAAAACACATTGATGTGTTGTTGATATAATATGATACTGTGATATTATAGAAGTTAACAAAATAAATATAGTCTTGACAGTATTTTTTTAGGCAACTCATTTGCGATATATTTATAAACATATTTTATTTAATTAAAAAAAACTTTCGTTCTGGAACCAGATGGGTGAGGGTCGACCTTTTATCTTATCTTTTACTAATAGTACGTGCAGGTTACTTTATCATGTAAGTACCTAATTTTTTAATCTTAAGACACATCCTTATGAAACTTTTGATTTTAACATTCTGAAATGAGTATACAGACTTGCACAATATCCCCTTAAAAAAACTTGGTAACGCCCTTTAGTTCTTATGAAATTGATATGAAAATATGCATTGCACTATAGTTATCCTCTTTACTTTCAAGAAAGCGTCGTAATCGACTTATTACACTTCGGTCGTTTTCTAGAGAATATAAAGTTCCTATATACGTTCATTTTAATGATTATGACAAACTCACTTCCTCTTAACAAGCTCTCTTAGACGGTAAGTAAACTTTTTATGTTAATCTGTTGATGTCGAAGCTTCGTTTGAAAGTAAGATGTTTTTGAGTCGATTATTTGGTAAAGCTGACTAACTTCATTGTAAAGGAATAATCACGCCTTTTATATCTTTTTGCTTTGATATTTCAGCTTATATATTTTTAAAGGTACATTTTTAGGAATCAATAATGAAAAATGTCGTTTATATTTTTATTCTCAGATAGAGTAAGTATCGCTTTCTGCTTTTGATGAACAAATAGGTATTTTTCTACGATCGCTTTCCAAAGTAGGCTTTTAAACATTCAAAATCAACTGAAAAGTTGACTTTTACATTGATTTATCATTAAATGACATTATTGGCCCTGTAGTTCGTGAAAGTTACTTTGGCGATTGCAAATTTTTATTTTTATAAAATAAAAGAAAGGTAGTAATTATTAATGCTAATCGGTATTTCAAACTAAATGTAGACCACTCTGAATAATTTAGTTCAACGTCGAATATTCAAACCCATTTCCTTTAATTTGATAATTGAAATATTTCTAACCTGTTAATTTGGGATATCTAGTTGGTGCAGAAACCAATATTTTAGTTTCCAAATCTTTACAGCGGAAACATTTTTTATAATTTTAAATTGTTTATTAGTTGTAAAATTGAAATGTAAAACAGTGGATGTATTAACAATTTGCAATTATAGTATTCTAACCCATCTTAAAAGTATTTTTTAAATATACGGGTCGTGCCTTAATACACAGGTGGTGCCAGGCCAGTGTATGACCTCTGAACACACTGAAGGGCACATACTTTGATTACTATACAGTGCAAGAGAAACAGTGGACACGCCCAACATATGGCGCGGCCATTTTGATGCAATAACTACTAGGTTGGGCAACAACACATTTTTCCAAAATGTTAAACTGATAGCCTACATCTTGGTATTTTGAGATTTTAAATGAAGGCAACAAATGTTAAAGAAATGTTTATTGTTTTTTTAATTGGGTGTCATCGGCATCGACTACTAAGTCCATTAGCCTCGTATTCTGTGTAGGCTTTGTAAATGTTTCCCAGCGCCACTTTAGGAACAGCACTATTAATTATAAGAAAACAGTGAATGGTCGAGTGGAGAATCCTACCAAGTCATCAGCATTAATTTTAAATAATTAAATTAAATGAAAAAATCCTGGCCAACACTTCTAATCATTTTGAAAATGCGTCCATTACTACCATATACATTTTGTTTTCAAATGGTCTACAAAACTCAACATGTAGTTGCCATGGTGTCAGTTCAGATTTCTGTGGAGCAGGCATGTTTAGCAGACATGGTTGACATGCTTTAACCATTTTTTTGATGTCTGAGTCAATTGACGGCCAATATAAAAATGATCGAGCTAACTGTGGGATTCGAACCTGGGATCCTTGGATCCACAGGCAGAGACTCTACCACTGAGTTACCCACCCCTGAAAGGTTTATTTATTTTAAATAATATACAAGAAACTTCTTTGAAGTAAAGTTATAATTGCAAGTGTATCTTGAAATAAAGGTGAGTAGTTTTAAATTATTTCTAAACCTGTGCATATGATTTTTCCTAAATATTATTACGCAGCACCCTGCAGTAGCCTGCGACTATTATAGGAAACGTACAGATAGAAAAAGAAGTAGAATGTTACTCATCGCACTACAGTGTGCTGCGGTCATCATAAGTAAAAGTACAAGTAAAATAAGATAGAATAGTACAGCAAATGTCTGGTAATGTCATTACCCGTCAAGAATATTCTAGATGACAGTTCGAGAAGGTTCTAGAAGGGTCAAGCAACCTATATAAAGATGATCCTGACGTCAGTTTGGAGTTTTATGATAGACGTTACATGTTAATGTTATCAGTTGTATAATTGTTGTTAAAGTTGAGTTGAAATAAATTGAGATACCAAAAATCAATGTACCATTGGTGACAGCGCTGTGATCCACAGCAGAAGTTCATGATAAATACTAGATCCACTGAATACGACACAGGCATGGATACTTCAGGTCACCCAGCATGGTTTTTGAAGATGGAGTAGGAAAAGGAAAGGCATAGGAAGAAAGAAGAGGAGAAAAAAGAAAGGCGTCGGAAGGAAGAATAGGAGGAAAAGGAAAGGCATACGAAGGAAGATGAGGAGAAAAATGAAAAGCACAGGAAGAAAGAAGAGGATGAAAAGGAAAGGCGTAGTAAGGAAGAAGAGGAAGAAAAGAAAAGGCGTAAGAAGGAAGAAGATGAGGAAAAGGCAAGGCGAAAAAAGGAAAAATAGGATAAAAAGGAAAGGCGTAGGAAGGAGGAAAAGGAAAGGCGTAGGAAGGAAAAGGAAGAAGAAAATGAAAGGCGTAGGAAAGCTGAGGTAGAAATTATGAACGGTTTGCTACAAATCCAGGAAACCTTCAAGCAAGAGGTTGATCAGCTCAAAATTAGAGTAGATCTTTTAGAGCAACAACAAGAGCATTTACAAATTAATTTAGAACAGCAGCAAGAGTATTTAAAAACTAATTTAAAACAACTACGAGAGAATTAAAAACAACAGGAAAAGGCTAGAGTAGAGTTCGAAAGGTAAATTAGATTTGAACTAGTAGAGTTCGAAAGGTAAATTAGAACTGAACTAGTTGAGTTAGAAAGACGAATTCGTAGCCAGGATTCGATAAGCAACAGAGAAATTGAAAACACTACCTCGTCCTCATCTATAACCGAACCAAGCCATATCCAACTCCCAGTTTCACAAAACTATACTAGCAAGACCCTTAAGCCACACACGTTTGACAGTCAGACAACATGGGAAACATATGGCGGCTTTGGGAGCCTGTGGATAGGCCAGACGAATCAGATTTCCAATAACATATCGGAATAGAAGCATTCATTGATGGATTACAAGATGCGGAAATGCAGCAAGTCCTACGTCTACAACATCACAAGACACTGAGAAAGAAACTGATTACATCCCAGGAATATGAAGCGATAAAACTTTAATTCAGTTCCTCTCGCGCAAAAGTGAGGGAAAGTAAATCCCAGGAAAGTAAGGAGGTCAATACTAATGTTATTCCCCAAATCTTAAATATTCTACGAAATATGCAACGAAACAACCAAAATGGAAGCGGGAGGTGCTTCAATTGTAAAAGAATCGGACATCTTCAAAGAACCTGTAGAAGCATTATTCTGTAAATCGAGAATCAGCGAATGAGACCGGAAAATCATATAAATCAATCTTTCCAAGCCCATCACTAAGACCAACAAGAATTAATTACTGCAGCTATGCGTCCCGAAGAAGCCAATCGCCTACGCCGAGCCGGCTTTCATTTAAATTATGATTAGTATCTTATTATTATAATACGCTTTTTTAAAATTTGACTAGTGGATCATGTTTTTAAGTTCACAAATAATAATATCAATATTCTGATTCGGACTAGTAGTTTTACTACAAAGGGTTGTGCCAAAGCCAAGCCATGTATTGATATGCTAAAAGGCAGATGACCAACTATCACATCAATAGAAATTGAAAATTCACGTATGAATCTTTGTAACGTAATTATTTATAACTTTAATACCTTCAAATGGCCAAAAATTTTAGCTAACTTATTTAATTCTAAATGAAAATTTAATTTAATTTTAAAAGTTCATTATTTTGTTTAGTTGTTGCAACTTTACTGCGGTAAGTACCGTTCAGATTAAAATAGGAATTGATTTATGGATCTTAACTGAAAAAAAGAAACTAATGCTTTCATTTTAAAGAAAATGCTACGGTCAATAAAAGGAATCTTGAACTGTAATATCTTCAAGTTTTTATTTAAAACTTTTAAATATTAATATTATCAGCATACAAGAAGTTATCATTACAAATTGTTGCATATATCGAACATAGGTTTGTTGACATAAAAAATGTTTTCATAAAACTAATAAATATATTGTTACGAATAAATAAAACACCTTGTGAATAATTATTTTATGATTTGTAAAGTTTTGTCCAAGGGCAAGCGCGCCAACCAAATATTCAATAAAATAATAAAACGTGTAGTTGGACAAGGTTTTATTAAATCATAATATTAAATTACATGGTCAGAAAAAAGATAAACAAAAACACGCTTGAGACTTTTCAAGTGGAGATTCGGGGAGTTCCTTTTGGCCTACGTTGACGATCGGTCGAGTTTATTTGAATAAAGTATATTCCTTTTTTTTGTGTCCAAAAAATAGAGTCACGGGTCGCGATTAGTGTGTTTAGTAAAAACCATAGTGGTAAAAGTAACGTTTGCTTTCGCCAGCCTTGCAGCCCAACAATGCTTCTGCAAGTAAATAGTTTTAAGTAATTATATGTAGTTATTTTGTTATTGCGGAAGCAATATTAGTTGTTTTTATTGGTTAAATAAACCACAGTTATTTGTTTTACGCTTGTTTCAATTTTCTTTGATTTAGAAAAACTTACGATCATTCAGAGGCGGGGGTATTGGCTTAATTTGACATCTGAGAGAGAGGGATACTGCCAAAGGGAATAGTTCCTGTAGGGCAAATCCTTTCAACGTCCTCTGAATCATCGTCAGGGTGTTAGGGTTCCATCTGAACTTAACCCCCTAGCCGTGTGTTGTCTAGAGGCTATTTTAAATATAAATTGAGCCCCTCTATACAACTCGTGGTTACCGCTAAGAGTGGGCTTAAGGGTCAGTCAAAAAGTCTCACTCTTAACAATATCTGTTAGAGAATGGTCATATTTTAATTAATATATTCATTTGAATATGTTTCTTTTGTTTATATGATATTGAATACTAACTTTTTCTTAATAACTTCTTATACCCGACATTGTAAGATAAAAAAAACTTATTCAAAAAGAAAGACTTGTATTTGGTGCAAAATGTTTTAATTAATAAATGCAAAGTGCTTTCGGCATGGTGTCATCATCAGTGCTTATCTACAAAAATTTTAGATGAAAACTTACAATTTGTAAATGTGTTAAAATAATATCTGAGTAAGACTTTAAAGGTCAAAAGTTAAAAATATATAAGGTAATTTTAAACAAAGTACAGTTGAAAACAAGTTGACAAATTAGTTAAAAATGTTTAAAAAGATTTACAAATAGAAGGAGGAAAATATATTGAAATTTAAATTTAGAATACAATAGTTATTATCAAAAAGGTTAAAGGAAAAATGCCAAAAGAAAAAAACTGAAGGTTTTTTCCATTTACATTATAATTGTAAAAAAGTCTACCTACTGTCCACAAACAAGCATATCCACCGAATTCTTAGTCATCCTCGCTCCAAAATTAACTATTTCTGGAGATTCACAACTTGCTAAATCATAGTTATTACTATTAGTTATATTTTAAATTTAAATTGATTTATACATTAATTTTTATTAATTTTGTTCAACCGACAATTATCTAACTCACTCATAACTATCCCAAGTTTTAATATTATAAATCCGCTTGAATATAAAAAACAACAGGGGTAGAAAATATTTTTTAAAAACCACCTAGTATATTTAAAAATGTAAAATGTCAAGAGACCGTTTATTGTCCCTTTACATTGGCCTCCTGTATTTGTTACTTTGGCTTTTTAAACCGATGACATAGGCGGTACAGGAGCGAATATACTGCTAAGGTAGGGACGCTTTTCAACTCTCAGACAATCAATTATTGTAAAACACATATTATTTTGTGTTATTGTAGAAGATTTTTCGGTTCCTTTGTCTCAACTTCTTCGCGCGTTAAGAGTTTGGAATATGTGTCCCTCGTAACTACATGCAATTGTTAAAATTATGAATGAATGCTGATTTTGTTTAGTCTCGGCAGTAATTTTCTAGTATTTAGACTCCACTTTTAAGTTGTAATTTGTATACCTACTTAATTTTCCTCTTAAGGATTGTCTCCTATAAGTACCATTTACAAAATAAATAATTAGGATGGCTAGAAACTTATGGGACACTCGGTATAGACCAGTTGTTTGGCAGCGTTAAGTTAACGGTCAAGTTGACTGGTATGGTGAGACAGATCGCTAAACAAATTAGTCGAAACCGTCAAGTTCTAATTTTTAAAATTCATAATCATCATTCTAAAACAGTACAAGACTAGCCACCGACACCAGTTTTTTCCATACGGACTATATAATCTGTTTTAAAGACTCAGATTGGTATATTAAGTTTGTTTTTAGTAATATATTTCTTTATTCATATTTTTGATCAAAAAATAGTATAAATATGAGCTATGGTTGAGGTTTGATGTTATGTCAAGTCTTAAAACACTCACCTCACCGATATCTGCTGATATTAAATAGCAGAAGATTCTTTTTTGTGTCTGCAAGTGCAACAGAAGCTGAGAATTGGCCAATGACTATTTACTAGACAGTTTCGACTACCAAAGTCAGACAAAATTTTTCGACCGTTATGACTGATCCTGACTGATCAGCTTATTAGTCATGAATGGTCAGGTTTATCAGTTTTTTTTTTCGCTAGACGCTTTCGACCGGTCCGACCATTAACGTGCCCTTTCATACGTCGTTACGGTTTTAAAAATTAGCAAAATGTTTCATAATATGTAATAAAGCAAAAATCTATAAAAAGGAAAAAACAGTTATTTTTTTATTTTTCACCTCTTTCCAAATAAAGACATTTTAAAAATAAGGACTCGACTCTCGAAACACTCTGCATATATAAGGCTTTGGTATATAATTTAAATTGAATAAAATCCTTTACGGAGGGAAGCTCAATTACCGAACTCCTAAAAATAATTTTGCGTGGTACGTTCAGTTTATGTACAAAAGGAAATTTAAATAATGAAGCATCTCAATTTCTCCAATACGAAAATACAATTTAGACTGTTCGCGGCATTAACTTGTTGACATAAATCTAAAGAGTCAATCTCGTCAACTGCAGCTTGCCAACTATAAACACAATCAAGCCATAATCTGAAGTGCGATACAATTTCGCGTTGAGGAGTTCCATTACTGTTAATGAATCGTTAATTTAGAACGTGTTACATTTAATTTAAGACATTACTCGGTCAATTTCACCCACCTCGCTTACAGATTATTCACAATTAATTATTATGTTTGAAAGGGCCGGCACAATTATGAAGCGATTTAATATTTCGTTAATGTTAGTTGTGACAGCTATCGGGAATTTGGTTGTCCCAGCTAAATGATTTTAACATTTAACAAAGCATGTACAATTTAGGGCAATTACTACTGATAACTCATATTAAATCTATTTTAATAGTACAGGGTATTATACTACTACACAATAGTAAAGATTGGATCTACTAGTTACAAAACTAACGACTCTGACAATATTTTTTCCTCACATTATAATAATGTAATAATTGGCATTATTATTGGAAAATATAAAGAATTTACTAAAAATTCTAAAAAAGTATTTACTATGTTTTAAATTAAAAATTCAAAAAAAAAAACATTCGTATGGAAATAAAACAAATAATCATGTCATTACTCCAGTTAATGACTTACATTGAACTAGAGAATTCAAGGTAGAGCGACATTTTTAAAAAGAAAACTATCACGTAAATTTTGGGTTTATATAGAGAGACGAGACAGAAAGAAAGGACTCTCTCGAGTAAGGACTACGGTCTAAAACTTCTATTTCGGGCTATGTCTCGAAACAATGTAATGTGTAGAAGTTTTTTTGTGCAGTGAATTATGGGTAAATATCTCTAACTTATTTTTAAAGTGTTTTGTTTGATAATAATTCATTGATTTACATATAAATGCCAATTTTATATTTTTTTGATCCCGATTAACATATTTATCTTATACATATTTTTATATTATTATGTAGTTAAAGTTTTCCAGTGCTATTTATAATTGTTAATAAGTCCGAACTGTATAGTTAATTAAGTGTTAATCTAGTGTCATTAATCTTTATTTAAAGTTTGGATATATTATCAAATAGTGCTTTATTCCTTAATTATAACTTGAGTAATTTATTCTTTAGAATACTAGCTACTTTTGTACTTATTTTAAATATACATTTGTGAATTTTTTAATACTTATTATTAATCTCTCCTCCCCTTTTCAAAACCAGGCAAATAGGACTAAAAGAGTCTTAAACTAGTTGCTAAGGACCGCTCGCTTTTTTGTTTTCTTAATTTAATTTTTTTAATATTTTAATTTGCTACTAGTGATTAGATGTATGTAACTAAAGATCTATCAGTAGTTACAAATGGTCTTTAGGCTAGTTGGTTATTACAATAAAACACGTTACCACCTTAATAAGGATTACAAGAAACATTTTAAGTTCTGTTTATAAAAATCTTAAAATTCGTGTGCAGGCATAAAATGTTATATCCAGTTTTTTTAGATTTTGACAAAGATGCTAGTCCCTCAGCCGATTGCAAAAAGTGATAAGTAGCTTTTCTTGGCCGATTTTTTATAGATGGGTGAATGATAGTTAGATAAACAAGTTGTACTATGTCCTGGCGGTAGAAGCGGTAATGTACCCTGTGAAATTTTTAGAAAAGTTATGCTTCGATCGATTTTTACATTTTTTCCAGCATCTAAAACCTACAATGTTCCTTTTGGTACATTACGATGACGCTGTCAGGGAAAGAATAAATTTAGTGTAGGAGCAGAAAAGAACTACTTGGGAGGGAAAAGACCAACGTTTAATAAGACTATGGAAAGCCACCTCGTTGACCATAATAAACATATGAAAGCTAGGTTCTTTGCATTTACGACTTTAGAGGTACGCAAACTTGCATATTAAATGGCAGTCCAAAACAATATTAAACACTCGTTTAATTCTTAGAAGAAGATGACCGGCTGGGATTGGCTATAGGGGTTTACAAAGCGCAATCCGACTATTTCACTTAGGTTACCTCTTCTGCCAGAGCAGGAGCGTTTAATAGAGTACAAATAGATAAATATTTTGGACAGTTGTAAAAAGCCCTCGAGCAAGTTTACTATAACCTGACAAAAATTTAAAATATGGATGAAAGTGGCCTAAGTACAGTTGTAAGATTTATGAAACTAAAGAAAAAAAGCAAGTTGGAGTATTAAGTAGTGCGGAACGTGGACATCATTCAACAGTCGTTTGCGCAATGAGTGCTTCCGGGTCTTATTTACCGCCGTGTTTTATATTTCCGCGCAAAAACATAAGACATGAATTATTGGACAATTCTCCTCCTGGTTCAATTGGTTCTGCTCAGGAGATTGGATGGACAACGATTTTTTAAAGTGGCTTAAATTTTTTGGAAACTGTACAGAAATTAAAGAAGTGTTGCTGGTACTAGATAGGCATACAAGCCACAAATCCTTAGTGGCTCAGGTTTATGCAAAAAGTAAAGGCATTGTCTTATTTTGTTTACCACTGCACTGTACCCAATGGGTACCGCCATTAGATGTCATATTCTTTGGACCACTTCACACCTATTATAATCAAGAAATTACTAGCTGGTTAAAACAGAATCCTGGAAGGGTAGACACTCATTTTCAGATAGGAAAGATTTTTAAATCTGGCTACCAGAAAGCAGATACTATGAAAAATGCTAAAAAAGGGTTTGATAAAACGGGTATATACTCTTTTAATAAAGATGCTTTTTCGGATTGGCTGTTCGAGCCTGCGAAAACCATCAACTTTAAGCACAATCAGAATATTGAAGAACTAAATTATAACGATAAAAGGTCAGAAGAAGAAGAAGAAGAACCGAATAATAACAATGAGAAAACGTCAGAAGACAAAAGCAATATAGAGCAAAGAAATGAAAAATTCAATGCAGAAGATAATTTGCAGGTAGCCGGTCCATCTGGTATACAAAACAAAATATTACAGAAAAAAGTCGGAAAAGAAAGAAATAAATTTCCAGCAATATATTGTTTAATCCTACCCTCAGAAATGTTACCTTCACTAAAAGATACTAATACGAACAACAAGAGAAAACGAAACTACCTTTCCAAATACAACCCCCGAAAAAATGCTAAGTTAGCAAGAAAGGAGACAAAAAAGTTAAAACTAAAATTTTTAAGGATACTGATTTAAAAACTAAACCTGAACATAGATAAACTACTACAATTGCATGCAGTTTAGTACCGACCATACAATCAGAGACAGAGATTAGTGACGATGAAGATGACACAGTCTGCATCTTTTGCAATGGACTATTTTCTCGTTCCAAACCAAACAAAACATGGATTCGTTGCTTGTCTTGTAAAAAATGAGCCACTTCGAATGTGTACATTGTCCCTTCAAAAACAGCAGTATATATTAGAGCTCTCTGTTTAGCTTAGGTACCTTCTCCCTACTTTGTCTTAACTTTACTGTTTTTGATGAATAATATTTGTTTTTTATATTTTTAAGCTCTGTTTAATTTAATTTTAGGTACTAATAATTGTACATGACTCTGCATAAGTTAAGCATTACATTTCATTTATATTTTTACCTGAATAAACTTTTTTTGACAAATCTCATTTTATATTTATTTACTTCAAGTAACTTGGTAGTTTGGGCAAGATGGCATACCATGCCATCTTACCCGAAATATTCAGCCTGAGATGGCATAGTGAGTTCAGATTAAAAATAATAATGCTTAACTAAAAAACACATTAAGAATTGTATTAATTTTTGTTGTCGTTAAGCTAGGTATTTTCTTATATCGGGTGTTCAACTTAAAGCGTTACAGCTATATACCGCTTTTTATATATATAAAAAAAAACGTTTTAGACGAAAGTTTTACAGTTTTGTAGGGAAAAACTTTTGGCTAAAATCGTTTTTTATAACAAACCATAATATGGCGAACTTTTTTCTCGTGCAGCAACATTTTCAAGTAGCTGTTACTCAAAAAGTAAAAGTCCAATAAAAAAAATATTTCCCTCAAAAGTTTCTTATTTTTTTTTTGTACTTTAAGAATATGTAAGAAAAAAATGGGATTCCCATTTAAAAAAACAAAGTTCACCTCGATATGGCCATATTATGTTCAGCTATAAAAAAATGAATTTAGTTAAAATGTTTGCTCCAAAAAACTATAAAACTTTTGTCTGAAACTTTTTTTTCTAAAATGCATATTTTTGGCGGTATTTAACTGTAACACTTTAATTTGAACACGCGGTATATTAAAGTATATTTCATATTATACATAGACAATAAAATCAAAACACTACCCAACTGCCATTAGTACTACCTATATGAGAGTTATTTTGGCAACAATAACCATTACAAAATATTATAATTTACATACAAGGGCCTTTCCAATTATTATAAAGCCATTAAATGTTTTGCGATAAGGCCATACATGACCGCGATCGGTTATTATATTCTCTCTCTCTCCCTCCCTCTTTCGTTCTAATGGATCAGGACGGAAATAAGTTTTGATATACACGAGAGTTTAATTTGGTAACTAGCCGAGTCGAGATTAATGGTTTCACCAGAAAGTTGCGTAACCAGGGCGTAATTTTTAGATGTTATTGAATTTTGAAACTAGTATGGTAAAAAATAGTTAATCTCGTACACGTTATCGTCTCAAAACTGGTTTTGTGAATAGAGCAATATTTGTAACAAGAAAAAAGCAAACGTCCTTCATTTTATTGAACCCTGGTATATTTGGATTTCTCAACTAAAAGTAAAGAGCCTTAACAGAGACAACAGAGACGTGTAACTTAATAGGAAAATTTGTTAGGTGGTCCATTTAAATTACATATATGACTTTCTTTCTCTTTTACATTGATCTTTACATATATTTATCTCTCTCCAATAAAACTAACACCAATCTAGGAGGTCGCTGATGTTGCTGGTTTTTTGACGTCGACGTATCGATTAGAACTGACAACTGACAATGATATGGATGTTGTTATGAACGTGTGCATTTTATTAAAATTAATTTAATTAGGGCCCATTTATTTCTTTGAGTCTGATTTTGTTGTTTTTCAATTTTCTTTGGGGGGAATGTTTATTTTCGCATATTATTTTTTGCATAAAGCAATTTCTGGAACCAAACTCGCGTTTTTGTATAGGTAATTTCCAATTTATTAAGAAAACCACTGTATAATGTGTGGGAATGTCTCGACAGCTTTACTGTCAGCACAAAGTTCCCACCTACTAGAAAAGAAGTAAAATGTATGCGACGAGGACGAGGACGAGGACGAGGACGAGGACGAGGACGAGGACGAGGACGAGGACGAGGACGAGGACGAGGACGAGGACGAGGACGAGGACGAGGACGAGGACGAGGACGAGGACGAGGACGAGGACGAGGACGAGGACGAGGACGAGGACGAGGACGAGGACGAGGACGAGGACGAGGACGAGGACGAGGACGAGGACGAGGACGAGGACGAGGACGAGGACGAGGACGAGGACGAGGACGAGGACGAGGACGAGGACGAGGACGAGGACGAGGACGAGGACGAGGACGAGGACGAGGACGAGGACGAGGACGAGGACGAGGACGAGGACGAGGACGAGGACGAGGACGAGGACGAGGACGAGGACGAGGACGAGGACGAGGACGAGGACGAGGACGAGGACGAGGACGAGGACGAGGACGAGGACGAGGACGAGGACGAGGACGAGGACGAGGACGAGGACGAGGACGAGGACGAGGACGAGGACGAGGACGAGGACGAGGACGAGGACGAGGACGAGGACGAGGACGAGGACGAGGACGAGGACGAGGACGAGGACGAGGACGAGGACGAGGACGAGGACGAGGACGAGGACGAGGACGAGGACGAGGACGAGGACGAGGACGAGGACGAGGACGAGGACGAGGACGAGGACGAGGACGAGGACGAGGACGAGGACGAATCTACATCTCTTCTCGGCCGACCCGTTTCAATTAAAGTCCTTTACGCTTAATAACTTGACCTTAACCCATTTAGAAGTTAGAGATATTTAACGAATTTCTCTGTCTTCCTCGGAAAACTCAGCTATTAACGTCCTGAGTACAGAAAATGCAGATTTGTTCGAATATAGTAAGAAGCCTATTCCATACGCCAAACATTCAATTATTCTCACCGACGATGTTCCCATATCTGTTTTCCTCTATCGGATGTATGAACCTAAAAGAGAACAATTACGTCAAGTGTTGGATAAACTATTAATAGATGGTATTATAAAAGAATGCGAGTCTCCATATGCCTCCCCTGTTGTACTAGTGCCTTAGAAGAATGGAAGTGTCAGATTGACGGATGACTATAGAAGAATAAATGCAGACAAATACCCTCTGCCTCGTATCGAGGACATCCTTCACGCTACCAAAGAAACTCGTTATATGACAACTTTGGAAAAAATATATCAGAACGGTCGATTGTGAGAAAACTGCTTTTGTCTGCACCTTCGGTACTTTTAGTTATACGCGAATATCTTGTGGTATATGTACTAGTCCTTCGATTTTCCAAAGACTTATCGACATATTTCGATCAGGTTTGGAAGATATCAATCTTCTGGCATACTTAGACGATCTTATTCTGTTTTTCTCCTTTTCTCCTCATGTGGATGACCTTAAATAAGTCTTTCAACGACTGCAGAAATTGAAACTGTCCTAATCACCAGAAGTGCTTCTTTTCCTACAATTAAGTACACTACTTGGGACATATCCTCACATGATAATAAAGTTTCTGCTTTCATTATCTTTTCTGAGAAATTCTGCTTGCTTTTCAGTACTCTCTTTAGCTATGAAACTAGAGGATTTGACTAAATTTCTGGTATTTGTAGGTAGAGTTCTCACTAGCTTCGGTTTAAACCTCGTAGTTAGAAATAGGCCGACATTAAATAAGTTAATAAAAAGATTCTTGTATTCTTATCACTATTCATCAAAATTCTTCATCACCTGTCTTTTTGTATCTATTTTTATTTCGGAAAATATTTAATTCGAAAATTTTTAACGAAATATAATAAAAGTTCTAATATTTGCTTGCTCATTAATTTTAAGTTTCTGTTTCTGGAATTTAACTCAATGTTCGAACGTAATATATCAGAGTTGCAACAGCAGAATTCCTAGTAATAGCGATTCTGCTTCACTATGTACTCATCAATGCAATATTGGTATGTAAAGTTCCAAAATAGATCTATAACTAACTGAGTTGCAGTGGATAAATTGCCAAAGTTTCTGAACATTATAATGAACAGAGGCTGAAAGTTTGGGTTAGAGGTATGTAACCATAGAACCAATTTCTAACTAAAATTAGATGATTTACCTTTAACATTGCGGATTTAAAATTTTAATTAAAAACATTGTATTCATACATAATTTTATTTCTGCTGAAAATTATTTTACAGCCAATCAAATGCTCTTGTTTGAAAAGGTTTCGGTGACAACCAGAAAAAAATCCAGACATGTTTCTCTTGGTGGGTACAATGAATTAAATTATACCGGAATATTTTTGAACAGATATGTTAAATGTACATTTTTGCTGATTCGAAATTTTGTTCCGGAATTTCATTTTCTATATCAGATAATTCAAAATCTGAATCCATATTTTTAAATTTGCAAAAACAAGTTATACATAAACAGCAAATTAAAAATCGACGAACCATCACTTGGCAATAAATCGGAACTTAGTTACCATAGTAACAAAATCAAGGTAGACTGTATTATCAAACAGCTGTTGGAAAAATAAAAGAGACTACTGCATAAATAGTATAATAATAATAATAATTGGATTTTTCGCGTTGACCAAACGATTTCAAATGTGACAAATACGCATAACTGGCATGGTCAACTTTGCATATTTGATTTTAACCATTTTAATGCATATCTATCAGTTTTCGCTCATAATACACAAATGGCTATTTTGATTATCTATGACAATGAGCATATTATAATCCTAGAGCCAACGTGCAGATCTTTAACTTATTTTCTTATGGCTGAATTTATTATTTAATTGTATTATGATACGTGTCCAACAAATTGACAAAGGCGCGACGTTGTGACTAGAAAGTTTAGGTAGTTATAGGCATTACAAGTGGTACTTGTCTTTCAAAAACGTTACTTATTTTCTTAACATTTTCATTATGCTTGTTCGAAAATAAGAAGTACTCACCTACAAGAAATATTACACCCTCCATCAATTTCCCTGGGCCATTTTTTGTCTTCAACGTTTTAAAATAATAAGTGTCTTATTTTCTTTTTGCTAATTTTTGGTTTATTTTTAAGTTTTTGTTATGTGTTCCACAAAATTCACCTCCTCCACCAAATTCGCTGGGCCAATTTTCTCTTCAACGTTTTAAAGTTTTAGTGTGATGCGTAGGTATGCATACGACTGACTTATTTTTCAAATTGGATTCTTATACCAAAGTAAGATAAACATGATAGCTCTTACTAAATTAGTGTCCAATAAGAATATTGGTCAGTTTTTAGTTTCCAACGCAATAACGCAATAACTTGACAAAGTATTTTTGACTAGGTTTTGAGGTCACTGGGAACGAATTCTCTCACAGAATTTAAAAATATTTACTAGCCATTTTTATGGTCTAGATTGTATTGTTTAATATTACAAAAATCAATGTCAATAATATATTTTTATTGAAAAATTTCAATAAGAATGAAACAAAAATTTTAATACAAGGTGGCCAAATTCAGCATTTATGAACCAGCACATTGGAATATTAAATAATGATAGATATAAAGAGTTATAAATATTAAGAGTTGTTTTCAACGACCTTAAAACCGCTGGTTAAAAACCGATAACTCTAAAATACCTTTTTAAAAACCGATTTAAAAATCAATATATTTTTAATTATATAATTTTGATTGCAAATATAGGAATAATAATATTTAGTAAGTATTTCACATCAAGTTGTATTTTATAAATATATAACGTAAAACTTTTTTAAATTGTGTCATTTATTGATACATTGTAATTATATTTATCATATTTCCGTTAACTACTGTTAAATGAAATCGTCACCAAATTCAATTGGTCTAACAGAACACTTAAATAAATTTTTGTCAACTGCACAAAAATTAACAAAAACTTTATGATAATTTTGAAATTGAATTTTTAATAAAATTGTTCAAATAAAAGTTGTTTCTTCTTATGATATACATAATTTCTCTAAAATTGACTGTATTCAAGATATTTAAAAAAAGTAAAAAATTTAGAATTTAGAAAGAAACTCTGTGCCATAAAGTCGGATCCATATGAGATTTTTTTTAATATTGAGATTGGAGAAAAATTTCCGCTTATTTAAAAACTTAAAATAGCCCATAATAAAATTGGCTACGCCAAAGTCCGAGACAGGAAGTCGGCCCGATAAAAAGACCCGACAACACCTCTACGGACTCTGGCAGGGAAACTTTACAGATTCTTTATCAGAAACACTGCCCAGGACTGGAACCTTGATGCACAAATTGTCTCTCCAAACGCCATGAAATGGGTAATGAATTCATTCTCACCCTTCAAATCATCCGAAGAAGATAGCATTTTTCCTGCTCTTTTGCGCCAAGGATGGTAGAGTAGATACGTCCCTACCAAACTCAATACCTCCCTACCAAACTCTTATCGTCCAATCTGACTAACATCTAAAACTGCTAGAGAATATTTCAGATAGGCATATTAGAGAAGGAGGCCTTCGGACAAGCCCATTAAACTCCTCCCAATATTCCTACCAAGCAGGCAAATCAACAAATCATGCCCTGCACAATCTAGTAGACAAAATCGGTCATTCCCTAAATCACGGGGAGATTTTGCTAGGTGCCTTCCTAGATATAGAAGGCACGTTCAACAACGCCCTTCATCGGTCTCTGTTCGCTTCTATCGAAAAAAGAGGAATCGACAAACTAACTTGTAATTGAATCAAAAGCATCCTGACATACCGGAACATCACTTTATCACTACAGGGAGAGGATGTCCACAAGGCGGCGTACTTTCACACCATTCTGGTGAATAACCTACTAGACGATCTCTCCCAGCAGGGGTGGATTTCCAATGCTATGCGGACGATCTGGTTATCATAATTAGGAAAAAGTTCAAAGAGATGATCTCCAACATCCTTCAAGAAGCCCTTAATACTATCAACAGATGGTGAGAGAGGGAAAAGATGTCTGTTAACCCCCGCAAAACTGTTATCGTCCCCTTTAACAAGAGAAGGAAGCTCGACAAACTTTGACAACCTACCTTGGCTAGGGAAACCATTCATTTTCAGTAGGAGGTAAAATATCTGAGGATTACCCTAGATAGGCAACTCACCTGGAACCCCTAATTAGATAAAATCATTAACAAAGCCAGACTATCCCTCTGGAGTCTTATAAAGATATGCGACAAAGCATGGGGGATCAGTCCTCAACTGATCTACTGGATTTACCAAACAGTGGTAAAACACATGGTTATGTACAGCTCTATCGTCTGGTAGGACAAGGGACTCCAACGGACGGTTAGAGCAAAGCTGGCTGGAATACAGCGGCTTGCGTGCCTCACCATAACTGAAGCAATGTCAACCACAACTACGGGAGCCATGAAGACCATGCTGTACCTAATCCCTCTTCATATTCTGCTGGAAAGGGAGGCCAGGGTGGTCTACAGACTCCTAAAGATTTGTAGTCAATTCTACAAAGAACTGCGATGGGACAAGACGAAGCTGATGAAGGAAATTAATAACCACCACATCCTCGGCATGGTCTTAGACTTGCTAGTTCCCCGACAGCACATAGGAAAGCCATACAACGTCCTCATTCCAGAGAGAAACGCATGGAGCAGAGGGGGAAAAACCCTCTCCCAGACAGATTTTGCTTTGTACATGGACGGCTCCAAAACTTAAAAAAGGATGGGAGCGGGAGTTTTCTGCCAGAGGCCTAGAGTTGACATATCAATAAACCTAGGCTCTCTGGTCACGATCTTCCAAGCTAAAATGATTGCTATAGAATTGGGAGCGAGACAGTTGGTTAATTTTATCCCCGCAAACAAGACTATAAAGATCTTTTCAGATAGCCAGGCAGTCCTTAAGGCCCTGAGCTTCAATCGAGTTTACTCAAAGCTAGTTTAGAACTGTATAAAAACCCTTGAATGTCTCGGGGCCCGGAACAAAGTTCCTTTGATCTGGTTTCCGGGACACAGTGATGTGCAGTGGTGTGGAAGGCAACGTAAAAGCCAACGCGCTTACTAAAAGAGGAACCAAATCTGCGTTCATTGGACCAGAACTATTCCTGAACATTTTAAAGAGCACTACCAAAGAAATTTTCTTAAAATGGATGGAGGGTGCAACACTTACGAACTGCAGAGGTACTCCAGGGCTAACTCATTCAAAGGCATTTATAACCAACCCTTCTATGAAAGCCTCTGCTCAGATCCGAGAATGGAGTAGGAAATATCTACGCATTTTCATGGGACTAATGACAAGACAGTGCCGTCTGGGCAACCACATGAGAAGGATAGGTCTGCAAGAAACATCGGAGGGCGAGTCTGCAAAGTACATTATATGTACCTGCTTCGCTATGGAAAGAACTAGGTTCCAGATCTTTAGATTTACCTGACTGAAGCTTACCGACTTTAAACAAGTCTTACACAATTCAACCATGGCCTTCTTTAAAAGGTGTGGTTTGTACGGTCAACTATAAGTTAGTCATAAGCCACAATAAACCGATCTAAGTCGCAGTGTAAGGCGATAAGATCATCCCACTCATTTTCAACTCAATCATGTCACGTCACTGGTTATAATTATAAAGCTAAAATTGATGACAGCCAAAATTTTTCTACAGCAATTAGGAAAAAAAAATACTCTATGATGCAGACTTTATGTGTGACACTGTATACCATATATTATATCTAAATAAATAATTCTAAACTATATTTTAGTGTTTTTTTTTCTAATAATCAACAAACCTATGAAACAAAACTTAATCGACTAAAGTAGGTACGTTTCTGCGTAGAGACGACCGCCTGCTGATAACTCAAGTCGTTGATGTTTTATAACCTTGCAATATTTTTGGTTTTACTTTATAAAAAATATATTTATTACTGAAAGGTAAAGAATTTTAAAAAATAGAAGCAACCTGGCAAGTGCCAATTAATTTTACACGTCTGGTTCTGTTGTATTTGATAAACGATGAAAAGTAACTAGTGAACAGCATGAAATTTTGTTTGCTGAACGGATAAAATTAGGTATGTGAGTTCTGTTTTAGAGGTTCCTTTGACACTCGGCTTTCGATATTGCAAACACACGTGTATATGATAAACAGAAAAATATGAAATATTTTTCAGTTAATTTTCTAAAAAAAAAGAATTTATAAAATCTAAATTGAGTGCAAAAATATATGTAAAGAAAACAAATGTGTTCTATGTCTTACAATGTCATTTAATTAACGTTTAGTTTTGAAGTAGGTTACTTCATCTTCAGGCACACCTAATTGAATAGTTATTTTATAGAAAAGTACCATTATTTAATACAAAAAAATAATTTTACCATGAACAAACAGTTAAGGCTAAAGAAAATATCTATTATGGATTATCTACATAAGTTTTTAAAAGAGTGTTAAAATGGCCACTGTGTATATTAAGCAAACATTTTTTTGTTTAAAGAAGTAAAAAAAAATGAATTTAGAAAATTCCATCAGTCAATTAAATTTAAATTTGAAGATTACCTTGAACAAAAAATTGAAACAAATATTTAACGCGAGGACAAAAAATAAAACGCCTTTGTTATATTTTTATGACTGTACAACTGTAAATTTAATTGAAACCCAAAAAAGTAGATACCTATATTGACCTGTAATATGAATAATATAATAAGCAAAGAAATATATACCTTTTGATTACTGTGACATATCTTGTTGTTTCACTTGTTATGAAGTGGAAGTCGGGGATAGCGCCAGGCTGTTATTTAGAACAAGGATTGCCCGGGTACCAGTTTTGATTAACAGATTTCTCTGCGACTCTCGAGTACACCTATAGTACCCAGTGGAATAAACAACTTCCACGCGTTACAAATGGGGTAGTGCCATAAAGAAACCTTACATCGGCAATACTCACCTTACTCAACCTTAACGGAGTAATCACCTTGCATCTATTACTCTAATGCTAATTTTGTAAGAACTAGATAAATGGGAGCATAGGAGAAACACAAGGAATGTATAAAAAATATTTTATTTAAAACGGTAACTATTGTAAAGCAATACGAAACCCATAAATAAAAAATAAATACAAATCAGTAAGACGGAGGCTCTTAGTAAGCGATGACACAGCTCTAAGTAAACAGTATAATTAATTTAGTCCAACTGGGTACATAAAAAAATCGGAAAATAAATAAAAATCGGGTAAGACGGACATTCTACATAAGCGGAGAAAAGCTCGATTTTAATAAACACTATAATTAATCCAGTGAAAATATTTATAAATAAAAATATAGAAAATAAATATAAATTGGGAAACGTCCTAGGTTAATTAACAGGATAACACTGGTCTGCAAAAAAATTTTTGTTTCTTCTTATTGTTTTCATGCATGAATTCATCATATTTTATGGTCTAAACAAGGAATTTGTCATGCAAATAATTATAGCACACAGATTTTTTTACATCAGTCCATTTAATCAATAAATGATATTATCAAAATTACAAAAATAATAAAAAAGTGAAAAATCATTACGATCCAAGTTTTACAGTGAATCATTACAAAAAACCATAGACTAACACAAGACCACACACCACTAACGACAACCCTGTTTTTTCTAGCTTTTTCAGGGGACAATAACGAAATTAAGACACGACAAACCCACAAATACATACAATTCCCGACTATAATCCTTCCTAAAAAAAATTAAAAAAAAAACAACTAAATTTATGAAATTAAAAAAAAATCATATTGAAAAATCTAGACGTGATAGAAAAAATCGGCGAAAGGGAATAGATTCAGAGCATTAAAATTTTTATATTTATAGTATAATTTTTAAAGGAGGATTTCATTGCAGACTAGTGTAATTAGCCCAATAAAAAATTATTATAAAAAAAAGAAAATAATGAAGATTTAGTAACCAAATTAAAACTTCGTAGAATTAAATACCAATAAAAAGACATCTTATCAGCGGTAAAACCTTTAGGTTAATAACAGTATAACTAAACTAAAAAATATACGAGGGTCATTCAATGAGTAAAGAGACAAATTCTATAATTTTAAAACAATTCAATGAATCTGTACAATGTTTTCAGAGGTGTTAGTTGGCAACCTTTGGATATGCTCTGATTAACTGTTTCTTCATTTTATGTCAACATAACCTCAAAATTTTCAATTCACCATGGCAAGTCCACTAGAAGATTGGACCTTAGAAGAGCAGCGCTTAGTCATTAGATTTTTAGTCGCAGAAGGTGTAAAACCAAGTGAATTTTTTTCTAGAATGTTGATGCAGTACGGTAAAAGTTGTATGAACCGTATGAATTTTTACAAATGGGTTCATCGGTTTCAAAGTGGCGAAACAAGTGTAGGTGATGAACCCCGATGTGGACGTTCAGTGGAAGTTTCTGGTCCCTCGTTGGAATCGAGGATTGACGGACTTATTCGTGATAACAGAAAAATTACTGTTGAAATGATAGCTGAGGAAGTTTAAGTAAGTGTTGGAACTGTTTACAATGTAATTTAGAACAATTTAAAGTACAGGAAAACGTATGCCAGATGGGTTCCCAGACAGCTTACTGACGCTCATAAAGAATCAAGGCTTTCCATTAGTCAAGTTTGAAGAAGACGCTTTTTTTAAAAGAATAGAGACCAACGACGAAGTCTGGATCCATCACTACGACCCTGTGACCAAAAGGCAGAGTATGGAGTGGAAACACACTAGCTCTCCAGTTCGCAAAAAATTCAAGGTTCAACCTTCCGCCGGTAAAGTGATGCTGACCATCTTTTGGGACTCACAGGGTCCAGTCTATTGCGATTTCCTTGAAGATCAGCGAACTATTAATAGCCAATACTACTCTGAGATGCTAGAACACAAAGTTAGACCAGCTATCAGGAGCAAACGCAATGGACTCTTGTCAAAAGGAGTCATTTTTCAGCACGATAACGGCCGCCCTCTTACAGTTCAGCTTCAAGAATTGGGTTGGAAGGTCTTACTTCATCCTGCCTACAGTCCCGACCTCGCGCCATCTGATTTTTACCTATTTGGACCACTCAAAGACGCCCTACGTGGAAAAAGATTTGCTAACAATGACGAAGTTAAGGAAGCGGTGCAAAAGTGGCTTCAGAGTAAATCGAAAGAATTCTTCGCCAAGGGAATTAGGAAGCTGCAAGGAAGATGGGACAAGTGCATAACTGTGGGGGGTGATTATGTTAAAAAATAGCCTTAATTTTGAAAGATTGAAATAAACCCGTTTTGAGTTATAGCCAATTGTCTCTTTACTTATTGAATAACCCTCGTATATTTGTTAAAGAAAAGCTACGAGAGAATACATAAATAAAATAAGATAAAAAACGGCGTTGGTCTAAAGCTTTTGACTATAACTAAAATAAATGTATGATATGGCTATTAACACCATATTCCGAAGAAAAGTTAATTAACGCATCGGAAGTAATTACAAAATCAACAATTTAAATACAACTAATGTCATTCTTAACATGCCAAATATTTCAGTCGGCATAACTATCAAAAAGCAATATTTATATAAACAAAAATAATAGCTGAACTAAGATAGCCTGACTCAAATTTATCTATTTTAATTGTCGTTCCAGGATTAAAGGATTATTTCCAAAGGACAGTTTTTGCAGTGTCGGATAAGGGAGTAACGGTATCTCGTAATAGACGGTATGTAGTGAATTAATTCATTGATTTCCGGAGTAGTGAAGGGTCTATTAACTCGGGGTTCCTTAGATGTTGAGAAATTATATAGACGAAATAAGACTGTGCTTCGCTTATGTAACTTTAAAACTCACAAAACGGTATTATGTACAAAGTTGGAAAATTAAATATTATTTTGGCTCTAAGAAGTTTCGTTGTTAAAACTAGACTGTGATGACACTGGACTGTCCCCTCTTACAAAAGTTCAGAAATCTCAAAACGTTATAAAATTCTGAACAAGTAAAGACTCATTTACTTGGGCATTAAAATATTTAACAAGCGACGGTCGACTCAGAGAATAAAGAATGGAAAAGGCCAATAAACTTAGTACTCCACAGGTTATAACACGATCGGTAAAAAATATAGTATATTACATTACGAGTGTGGAAAATCACTTTTCACACAAGTGATGTACAATATTTTTCCTACGACCACAAAATAATTTCATCAAAAAATGTAAAACCAGATTATTATAATAATTAAAATGTATTTAAAAAAATAATCAACAATAATCGTATTTATTAAATTTTCATAATTTCTAAACAAATAAAAAAAAATAAAAAAAAAATAAAAAAAAAATTAAAAAAAAATTCTGGCACAGCCAGGATTCGATCGCGGTCGTTGGACGGTCTCAAATTGCAAAGTTGATGCTCTAACCAACTGAGCTAACAGGCCTTACGGTAATTGATTGATCTAATCGCTTATGTGTTTAACCAGAATAAAAAGCAAATATATCTTAGTTATTTTAAAATTATTTTAAAAATAATTGTTAAAGATAAATATCTAGGATCTAATTTACAATAATTTAACAATCATATCGATTTTAGTATTAATATGGACATTACATAAATCAAAATAGAAATTATGTGTTTGACATTTTCTGACAGCTACTGCGGAAAGTAGCATATTCTCACTTGGGTGGAAAGTAAATTCTTATTCATACGCGTGTGATATAGGGCACTTTCCATAGGTCTATATAGTGTGATATGTGTCACTTTCCTAAGTGGTCGTAGGAAAAAATAATTATCAATAACACGCAATGGAAAGAGGGGACCAACGTTATATTTTCGATCAGACTAGTTCAGTTTATAGGTGGTTCGGAGTGGGAGTAGCCAGTCTTTTCAAATCAGGGAATTGAAAAAATGTACTTTTGACATTTTAGTAAATGACGAGATAATTTACCTGAATATGAGCGTTTAAATCTGGATTCGTATTTGGGTAAAAAAATGATATATTTGAAACTACAGCGGGAATTTTTAAGAAATAAAAATATAGGGGTTCTCGATAACGCTAACAGGCGGAAATTAACTTGAACTCAACTTTTTTATGATTAAACTAAAGAAAAATTTCGTGACTTTGTCACATTACTGAATAGAAGTATATAAGTATAGGCGAACATTTTCTGAAATGCGAGGTTGGATTCGAGAAAGTGTCGGCATACGGTTGCATGTTTTTTCAGATGATGCTGTATAGTAGTTGATCGAAGAATATATTTTTTATGAAACGCGAGACTGGATTCGACATTCCATATTCATCTTAACAATTTGGATATCACTATGTCGGCGGGAGATCTATTGGTAAAAGCGTTGTGTGTAGAATAGAAACAGGTGGATTCAAATACTCCCACGTGCAGATTTTTCAATTTTTAAATAAATTTGTTTTTAACTTGAGGGTTCAAAAATATTTTTTATTATTTCGTAGGGGTAATATTGATGATATTTTAATGGATTTCCTTGGAATTTTTCTTATTATTCTTTCGGATATTTAACCGATTAGTTTGAGGAACTTTAAAACCGGTTCTTTTAGCAACATTATTTACAGTGTAACATATATCAGAAACTTAATAGATAATATATGCATGCAGTAACATGTTTTGTAGACGATGTTGACGAATTATTGAAAATTTTCTAAAACGCGCGGTTGGACTAAACATCTTTGGAAATTACTAATATGAAGACTAGAGATAAGGAGGCGAATCGGCATACTCAAGATACGGTTCCAAAAAAAGCACGCTAATTGAGCTTTTATAATTAACCGCATGAGCGTTAGTATTGCTTACGGTGTTCAAAATACATGGCTTCTTATGGGAATTATACATAATTTTGTCAAAATAAAAAAAAAATTAACTTGTTTATAGCTAAATAAAACACAGAACGTACTGTTATGTTTATTTCTGAATAAGTATTGCATGTTTTAATTCATAAATTATTTAATTGTAATTATATAAAATACAAATTAGGTTGTTATAACCAAATTCAAAAAGGTTTGTTAAATGCTAAAATTTTATAAGTACAATTTTATTTTATTTCGCTAAAAGTATTATCAGTAAAAATAGTCTTATAATGTTTGATAATATCTTCTGAAAAGTATAGAACAGTATCATCTCTAGAAAGTACTTTATCGGCACTAGGAACGATGTATATGTTGCCACTGTTCTAAGAGTTTATAATAGTTATTTATTCAACAAGTGCAAAAAGTAAGTGTTTATTGCACGCGACGCGAAATTGTCCATCAGGCCGAGTTGGACAACACTTTGAGGGCAATAAACACTTTTTGCACGAGATGCATACAATATTTTTTCTACGTTCATGCAAAAACCAAAAATGTTTTATTTAGGCGACACTAAGTGCAAAAGAATAAAAAGTGTAATTTGACAGAAAAATATTTAATAACTAATAATTAGCATCGATTAACATTGAAAATGTACTATAACTATGTTCAGAAAAATAATTTAACCAAAACTCTAGGAACAACTGTGTTATGAACAATAATTAAGCTTAAACGTTGTTTTTGCCACTAATATTAAAAGTAAATGTACAATTTTTAATATGAATATTTTTTAAAACGTAATACAATCTCACAGAATAGTCCAGGACATTTAGATCAAAATCGACCGGAATAGCGGAAATTTTTAGGCAAAGCATATATCGAGATGCGGTTTTCTACATTGTATTTTGGAAGGTCCCAGGAAAAAAGTTTATATCGTCTGGTTTAGCCATTTTTTTAAAAATGCCTTCTGGGCCGGAAAATGCATTTTCCAATTGCATCATTAGTTGCACCATTATAGGAACGACTGGAAACTCGGAAAAATCACTCGAAAATCGTTGCTTGCGAGTTTTCGGGGCTGCGAAACTTGATTCTGGCATTAGAATTAGCCAGGGTTGCACAGGGGTGGCTCTGTAAAGGTGCGCGGGGGGTGAATTGGGGGAGAAATGACAGCGTGCATGAAAATCGCTCCAAACTCGTTACTCGGGGGATTTTTAGGGATGCTTAATTCAATTCTGGCATTGGAATTACTCGGAGGTGGCACTGCGGGGGTATACGGAGGGACATTCTGGGGGGAAAATTGCATATTCTATAGGAAGCGCTCCAACCTCGTTACTCATATGTTTTTGGGAATGCCGAAATCAATTCTAGTATTAGATTTTCCCGGGGGCGCTCGGTGTTTTCTCTGTGGGGTTGTCTGGAGGTAATTGGGAGGGAAATGGCAGCGTCCATGAAAATAACTCCACAATCGTTACTCGGGGGGTTTTAGGGGATGCCGAATTCAATTCTGGCACAGTCGGTTTCACAAAAATAAGAAATGTTGATTAAAATTTTCTCCGGACCGGCTTCCTGGGTCATGGTGACAGGACTGAGCTCTCCACCCACCAAATCCCACCCCCAATCCAACGGATCTAAGGTCTCGTCTTGATATTGTGAACCATACCATGCCTGTACTTGGAAATAAAAACGCTTGATATGCTCGGTTAACGCATTGGAAGTCGGGATTATGCATGCAAGATCAACTTTTCTAAAATTGGCCGCTTCAGCATGCATTTAGACAAACTAGACAAACTCAATTGCAGGTTTATCGCTCGTGCACACATCATTGGGTGTCCCGTAAAGCTAAACGAAGCTCATAATCTATTAGTTATCCATGGATACGTGTTTGCTTAAATATTTCTGCAAACCCATATAAATCATCGGTCTTTTCAAACAAATCGCACAATTTTACTTTCCCTCGATATAAAATTGCTGAGTTCGTGTCGCATCACATGAAAGCATGCTAAGCTTTCGGAAGAATACACAACATCAGGTACTTTAGAGGAAGGCGGCTTCAGCAAGAACACTTCTAGATTCGGTGGAGTCCGAGCAGCAAGCATTGTTAAGACGTCAGTATCTTCCGAAACAATAACCACTTTATTTTTGTGGCTTCCAAAAGCAGTCTCAATGGCCTTGAGCACAATATCAACATCCGCATCAGCTACACTCTGCTGAGACATTAAATTAGCTCGTTTCAATTTCTCCTGGAGAAATTTAATGAGCTAGACCTTATTTTTGCTATTCCAGAGAAACTTGTCCTGAGTTATACTTACAAGCAACGTCATGACAGTCCAGGAATCAGGAGCCATGCGCACGGTGACAAAATGGTTTTTATAATATGTGTAACAGTTATTTATTTAATATTAAATCAAAATTTTTATTATTTATCTCCCTCGGGTAATTCTAATGCCAGAATTAAATTCGGCATCCCCGAATACCCCCCGAGTAACGATTTTGGAGCGAATTTCATAGACGCTGCCATTTCCCCCCACCCAATCACTTCCAGACAACCTCACAGAGCCACCCCCGAGCGCCCCTGGGGAAATCTAATGATAGAATTGAATTCGGAATTCCCGAAAACTACCGAGTAACGAGTTAAGAGCGCTTCCCATGAACTACACAATTTCCCCCTAGAATGACCCCCGGATAATTCCAAGGCCAGAATTGAATTCGGCATCCCCGAAAATTCTCGAATAACGAGTTTGTAGGGATTTTCATGCACGCTGCCACTTCTCCCCCCAATTCTCCCCAATTCTTCCCCAATTTACCCCCCGCTCACCCCCACAGAGCCACTCCCGTGCACCCCCGGGCAATTTTAATAACAGATTCGATTTTGGCAACCCAAAATTTCCGAGTAGCGATTTCCGAGCGATTTTTCCAAGTTTCCAGTCGTTCCTATAATGATGCAATTGAAAAATGCATTTTCCAACCCAGAAGGCATTTTTCAAAAAATGACAAAACTAGACGATAAAGACTTTTTTCCTGGGACCTTTCTGAACACATTGCAGAAAACAGCATCTCGATATCTGCTGTCCCTAACAATTTTCGCTTTTTTCCTAACTTCCCTGGACTAAAAAATGAAAATGGACTAAATATTTGGCGTCGTTTTGAATATTTATGTTTGTCATGATCATAAAACGCTGTAGTAAAATGACAGATGCGTGCAATAAATTTTTTATTGCACTAGTGCAATAAAGAACCAGTTTTTTCACTAAATATATTTCAATAAAGTTTTGTTTTCTGCATGAACGTAGAAAAAAACATTTACAATGACACAATTGGGGTTCAACAAAAAAATAACAGTAGCAACTCTTTTTCTAACATTGAGACTCTATAAGAAATAAATTTTCTTTTCTAGTAGGTTGAATTTAATGTAAAATTATTTTTGTTTGTAAGTCAGGATCTATGACTGTAATATTTTATATCACAAAAACTTGTCATAAAATAAACTACACTCCGTAAGATACATATTGTGACTAGTTTACAATAAATATTATATTTTGACATAAATACATTATTTTACTTACATTAGAAGCTTTAAAAAGATATTAAATTGATTTCTTCTTGTGTTTTCTTTAGTGTTACATTTGATTTGTATTCTGTTTTACAATCTGGAACGACGTAAATCTTGCTTTAAAGTTTTTTGTCACTCATGTTTCACATTATTTTGATTCTCTTCACCAATTTGTTAAAAAAATCACTTCATTTTACATTGACTTACATAAAAAATTGACACCGCTATTATTTGACATGCCAACTCCAGTCAATTTCGCGAAATTTATAAACAGAAGGATGGAAATTTAAAATTTGACCATTGCCGATTCGCCTTCTTCTCTCTAGTCCTTATAATTACTGTCAGCTTATGTTTAACTGTCGATAAGTGAGGATGTATGTTTACAATACTCTGTAACTAGCTCAGTTTTGTTTGCGTATGTAGTGCAGATAGTTTTTAATCGTGATTGTTTAAAACATCAATAATGATTGCTAAACGAAATTTTTAAAAACAAAAATAAAAATGTACCAATTAAAATAGTTTAATATGTGTAGAAAAAAATTTAAAAAAACAGAATCAACACCTGCTGAAGTACTTTTGGAGCAAAAAACAGGACTTGATCCAGGTAAATCAAACAAATAATATGGAAACAATGGAAGTAGGAGCCCAACAATATCGCTCCTTATTTCAGGAAAATCAAGCTAGAAGTCGGAATGAACAGGTAATGCTTAAAAAATAGAAAAAGCTAAAAAACAGTAACTACAAAGTGCATTGCAACAAATGAAAAACAATATGGAAAATATGCAAAAACAAATTAATATCTTAGGCAAAGTCTAACAAATTATAAGACCAATGAAGAAGAACTGGCAAATGAAATCAGCGATCAAATTAACAGAGAAGTACAATGAATAACAGCGGAACGCAGAAACAATAGAAAAAAAAACGAAAAGTTAACTCCTCTCCAGAAACCTCTCCTTGCCAACCTGTAGGTAGCAAAAGTCTACAACAAGAGAAATAAATAGTTAAAAAAAAACAGTGAAACTTTTGCTGATTACAGCAAGCAATATTAATAAGTATGAAGAATTGCGCCATGCACTGGTAGAAAGTCACAGCTCTAAGCAATAACCAATTTAAAATTAATACTAATTAAAGATTAATTGGAATTCCAATGAAATTAAAAAGAACAGAGACCTTAAAGTTATGGTTAAAGATCTACCATCTAAACCTGAAGGTAATGTTGAAGACTTGCAAAGTCAAGGATTAAAATGTAAAGAAGCTATCAATAGAATAAAAAAGGAAATAGAACTAACCAAGGATAACACTCGTAAACTAAATACAAAATCAGTGCCGCTATTCATGATGTCCTTCAAAAATATTGAAGATATCAAGAAAATTTACGAAATCAAAGCAATACTTAATCAAAGAGTTAGAATAGAAACCATAAGAAAGTCAAAACTGGTTCCGCAATGCAAAAACTGCCAGCTATTTCGGCACACACAACTTTGGCAAAATAGAATCAAGATGTGTAAAGTGCGTAGGAAAACATCACACGAAGGATTGCGGAAAAAGTCCAGTACAACAACCAAATTTTGTAAACTGCCTAATGGAACATTCTGCTAACTATAGAGGATGTAAGGTGGCTAAAACCTTTGAGATAAGGTAGGATAACATCACTAAACATAAAATATTGACGAGACAGAGGAGACTCATAAATTCTTTTCCTACTGTCAGAAATGAAATAACATATTCTCAGGTAACAAACTCACAGGAGCAACCAATTCAAATATCACAACCAGGTATAAATCCCACATAATAAATTTAGCAGCATACTGCACAGTCAGCCAGCCTAGCAGAAAATACCACTCATATTATCATTAAAATTCTCCAAAAACATACTGATATACAAGTTTTCTTGGACGTACAAAAAATAGATATAGGTCTGATTTCCGAGACCCATCTTACAACGGAGTATTTTATTAAATTCAGAAGTCACAACGTGTATCACACTATATGTATATCCATCAAATGCAACAAGACGAGGAAGTAAAAATTTCGGGGAAAAATTACAATAGCTGCAATCTATTGCCCTCCAAAACACAACCAGAAAAAAGAAAATTAAAAGAAAATTATCTCAATATACTCAAAAAACTAAGTAACAAATTTATAATTGGTTAAGATTACAACTCCAAAAACATCATCTGGGTTTTAAAATTAACCATAATCAAAGGAAAAGAATTGCACCGAGCTGCATCGGAACTTGGTTGTACATACTAATCTTCTAAAAAACCGACCTATTGGCTCACCGATCCAAATAAGATTACAGACCTTTTGGATTTCTTAATTCTTATAAACTTTTTACCCAACTATACACAAGTAGAAGACGTAGTTTCAGACCACTCTGCAGTAATCTTTACTCTAAGTGATAATGTCATTCAAAAAGAAGCAAAACTGGAAATCGAATTGGGAAGGTTTTCAAGAGGACATAACATATACTATTCAACTAACCATAACACTAAAAATGAAATATCAGCTAGATTACCAACTGGAAAGGTTTATAGTTGAAATCTAGCAAGTTGCATAAAGAAACACACCAAAAGTAAGATTAGTAGCTGAAAATAAATATCCTGTAGAGATAAAAGAACTGCTAACAGATAAAACTAAGAAATAAATTGCAAATAAGAAGATAACCAGAAGATAAAAATATACCAAATAGGGCTACCTAACGACTGAGAAGAGAAATTCCAAATCACAAAGAAGAATCCTTCAACAGATATCTAGTAGTGCTAACAGATGATACAGAATCAAAAAGATAAAAAAATTCGTGTTCTCCTATGAGAATACACTGAGAGAAAAAAGTAGTTTATATTTAAAATATTGTAAGTTAGAAAAAAATTCTTAAAATATTAACTGAGTAAATTTATTAATACCATAATATTATAATTATTAATAAATATCTCACAAATAGAGTTTTTCTTTAACAAAACATTTGTTACAGTAAGCTATAGTAGATATTAACAAATATTTTACTCGGCAATATACGTCTATTTAAAAATAATTATTATGTTTATCTAAACATCACAAATTTCTTAATATTAAAATACAACACCTTAAATATAAAAATTAAGCTTTCGCGGTCTACGAAATAAATAAATTTTAATATACAGCTATGATAAGTTAACTATTAGCGAATATATTTTTAATAATACACAGACTCAACGTCCCCTTAATGCGGTCATTTGAGCCGATCTCAACGTTGCCATTCACGTTTTGTTATTGCGCTACCATAGGAAATGTAAACAATTCAAATTACCTATTAGGTACCATTTTGCAATATTTTTTCTATTTATCGTTAACATAAAACTAGGGTAAATTAATTTAAAAGTTGTTGGCTGTATTACTAGTGGCCTATCACTAATTATTGTATCATAAATTTGCATTTTTTTAAGTGCAGTATGCAGTCCCAGTGGGTAGGTAATTTGAGTTTCATAAATTGGCAACATGGAACACCACGTGGTTTCCAATTGCCATTTTGTTAAGGCACATTCTTGTCTGGTCGCAGTTTGTAGTGCAGAGTCGTTCTTCTTGTGAGTGACGCCGACATTAGCAGCTAAGTTTATTAAAAGTTTACAGTAAGTAGAGCCCAAATTTTTTTCACATTCTTGTTTTTAAAAAAGGCTTAAATGCAAGAATTGTTTTAAATTATTATTAATCGAATAAAATTCCATCGTTAACTAATTAAATTTTTACATTACTAACGACAAGGCCGTAAAATAAATGCGGCCAAAAAAGTGACACTTTAGAGATGTTATTTTTCATGGCAGTCTCCTAAAAAGTATTTTTTTTTAATTTTCATAGTTTTTCCAAGAAAAAAAATATATTGGGTTTGACTGAGATTCGATCGTGCGTCACGAAACACAAATTGCTTAATTTTGAGTTGTTTGATGTCCTGTTTGCAGGGGTTATAAACGAAATCCTTGTAGATAACACTTCCTGATGGACCTGCCACTCACTTCATAAAATTTCAGCCGGAAGTACCATTGTACCACATAGCGGCCGCTACATTTAATATTAGTTTTTTTAATTTGTTCATGTTTGTTGAAATTTATAAGCATAAATTGTTAACTTTTCAATTTAATAAAATATATTTTCTGTATGTATATTTTTGATTTCATATCCCTAATATGTTTTAAGCTAAATACTAACAAATATAAATTACTAGATTCAAAATCATCAATTAACAGATAAAAACAAATTTTAACATTTACAAATAATATGTTTAATAATAACATAAAACATTTGATAATTAAAATAAAAAGATGTCTTGGAAATCGAATAGTATTTTATAAAACAATTAAAGTATAATATTAAACATAAACAAAGTTTCTTAAACTATACAGTTCTTAACTGTTAACAAACAAATTTTAACATTTACAATTAATATTTTTAATAATAAAATGTAAGATTTGATAACTAAGATACAAAGATGTCTTGAAAATATAGAATACTGCTTTATTAAATAATGAAATATAATAAAAAACATAGGCTTATTAACTGTTAACAATCACATTTTAACATTTACAAATAACGTTTAATAGTAAAAGTTAACATTTAATAACTATGATACAAGTGTTGTATTGAACAATTAAAATATAACGATAAAACATATATTTGTTAACATTTAACATATTTGATTTATGTTAATAAATCTATTTTAATTTTAAACAAGTAAATAAGTTTAATATTAATATATCGGTGTTTATTTTTAACTGATGAGCTTTTAACTTATGACGTGGTTATAGTGACTTTACGTAAGTTCGGCTATATCCAAACCTACCATATGTTAAATATTAATAAGGTTTCTTAACATTAAACAAACGTTTCTCTCAGTGTAGCAGATAACAAACGGGTAGGAGGCAATCAACAAAAAACTGATATTTTCGCTGACCACCTACAAAAGAGGTTCCAATTAGAATAAAATCAAGATACTCCTAACGAGACGATCCATAATATGGAACAACTTGAAATTAAGCTAGTTACTTCCAATGAAGTTACAAAACAAATTCAGACAAACATCAACCCACAAAAAGCCCCAGGATATGACCTTATTACTGGAGAAATATTAAAGAAACTGTCACAGAAGGCTATCAATAAATTGACATACCTCATAAATGTACTATTTCGCTGAAGTTATCCATTTCCTAATCCAGGAAAACCTTCTAATGAAGGGTCTTCATATAGACCTATATCATTGTTAAAAACAATATCTAAGTTATTTGAAAAGCTACTTCTAGAACGACTAAAACCAATAATTTAAAGTAAAAACCTGATCCCTTTGCACCAATTTGGTTTTAGAAATAAACAATCGACAATAGATCAAGTACACATTATAGTCTATAGTCTATATCTTTAAAAAAGCTTACGAAGAAAAATGTATATGCTCAGCTATATTTCTTGTGACGTAGCCCAAGTATTTGACAAGGTTTGGCACGCTGGCCTGATATAGAAACTTGAAAAAATGCTTCCTAGACAATATGTGGATATTCTTCAATCAGATCTAACGGAAAAAATGTTTAGAGTTACACAAGAAAGAGCATACTCCGAAAGGAAAAAAATTAAAGCAGGTGTCTCACAAGGCAGTGTGCTAGGACCGGTTATTACCTTTAAATACACCAGTATCCTTTAACAACAATGTGTTAAAAAAAATGCGGATGACACTGCAATATTAGCAGTTGGCGAATCTAATACAGGGACCTCAGAGAAACTCCAGGAAACCTGCAACAAAATCAATCGATGAACAAAAAAGTGGAAAATAAATCAAACCAAATCAGTGCATGTTGATTTTACTCTTCGACCAAATGAACAAAAACAAATAAGAATAAACAATGATGTTATTCCACATCACGATTCTGCCAAATACGAAAATAGAGAAGTTTCAGTAAAAGGGTCCTAAAATATTCGACCGCAGTCTCGCAATAAAATTATGTATAATTGACTTCCGAGTTAACTTCTGTATTTTTTTAAATTAAATCCTATTCGCAGTAGTTATTTTCTTTAGTCACATAGATTGTCATCTTTTGTTTTTTTACTACCTTTAATTAGTCACCCTCTCCGAGTTTTTATTCATTTAATAAAATACCAATTTTGTCCAACGGATACCGAGCACATTTGTTGGCTTAATCGCAAAAGCACGTAAACGCCATTATGCAAATTTTACAATAAAGGCAAAATGTGGCTTCGCAGTGGGTTTGCAGTTTTTTTTGGTTAAGTTGTTAAACACGGGTTAGTTGGATAATGTTTTAAATAATAAAAAAAAAGGAATAAACATTTATTTCGCTTTTTTGCTAAAAAAGATAATGGAATAATGAAAATATTTTGATCCGTCAAGCCATTACGAGTTTTTGATAAAATATTTACAATAGTAAAGCTTATCATTGCTTTATCAGTTTTAATGCACTATATTGAAAACAGTACGCTATTTTATTATACAGAGTAAACAAATAAAACATAAAAAATCAAAGTATGGCTAAATCAATCGAATGAGGTGGAGAAGGCAATTTTTGTTTTTTTTAATATTTTTTTTTTAAACAAACATTTAAAAAGATGCCTAATTTAGTAATACTAATAATAACGTCTTTATTGCTTTAAATAAATTTACTTTAATTTAAAAAAAAAAAAAAAATTAACATAAGCAAAGGGCGAAGTTCAATTCAGCGGCTAAGCTTGAAACATAGTCACTGAATTGTTCTACTACTTAAAAAAATATCCCTGACACAAAAAGAAAAATAAAAATATTAAAAACACATAAATTAACAGAAGGGAAAATAAATCAACAAAACTAATAAAACTAATAGAAAACTAATAAAAAAGTAGCAGACCTTTAAAAAAAAAAAGAAAAAGTTATTGGCGAGTGTTCAGCACAAAATGTTTTAAAATTAACTCTGAAGGAACTATAACTAATAATTTTACACTCTTGTGGGATGACATTATAGGCGAGACAAATTTGTTATCTAAAACATCTAAAATATTCTATACGAAACAAAGGTGGAGTAAGTGTTCCTTTATACCTAATATTAATAATATGCACATCCGTTCAAAATATTATTTTTCTGTGCAGATAAGATGGTCTTTTGCTTGAGATTATTTTAAAATAAAGATTTGCAGAGTGAGAGAACCTTCTATTTTTCATATTAAGCCATCCTGCTTCTCTCAATTTATAGGATATTCTTTGGCGTCTTCTTATTCCATAAATTAATCTTAAACATGAATTTTGAACTTTTTAAATTTTGGATTGATAGTAATTTGTTAAATTTGGACCATAAACTGTATCTGAATAATTAAATATAGATTACACAAGTGTCTCACAGAGACGTAATTTAATTTTTTGTGAAATAAAATGTCTAACTCCATAGATCATTTTCAAAGAAGAATAAGCTCGTCGAATTAAGTTATTCACATGTTTTCCAAATCTTATATTCGAATCTAATATTACTCCCAAGCTTCTTCGTTTATTTGAATAAGTTGATCATTCACTACGATACTAATATTTTCAGCCTATATCTCTCTTTAGTTTAGAACCAAAAATCAGTACATTTTACTTAGATGAATTAATAAGAAGACAATTATCACTTGCATCATTTATAAAGCTTTAGATCATTATTGATGATGTTAGAAGCATTTTGCACCTCATTTGGATGAAAACTATAATATACTTAGGTATCATCAGCACAAAAATGAGCCTTACAATTTTTTAATTTTTTTACTATACTTGATGTATACAGTGAGCACTGTAATGAAGTCAATTTTCATTACTATATTTCGGCCTATTCCGGATATAAATTTAAATTTTTATTTTATTTTAACTTCATGGGTAGACCCTGTATATCAAATTTTGTTTTATTTAAATTCGCGTATTATACCTGAGTAACGATAGCGCGCGCGATCCGCGCACATCGAGTGGGAGCTAGCCTGCTTGGGCATAGAGACTCGGATTCAGATTTTATTATTAAAAATCATTGATTCACTTTAATGATTCGACCAGCTTAAATTCATTTATCCGACCTCGAAAAGTCTGCTTCGATTAACGCTGTAAAATCATCGCCGAAACCGTAGTTAGGTACACTGAATTAATGTTTACGTTTTTTTTCCTGTCGTCGTTTCTTGAGCTAAACGTCCGAATACCAGTTTTATTTGACTAAATTATTCCGATTTCGATTTTATTTAATAGAAATAATAATTGACTTTAGATTTTCGTTAAAAATATTTTGATTTACAGATAAATTATTTAGTTTTGATTTTATAAACATTGGAAATTAGTTTTGGTTATTAGGAAGTAGAAATTTTGTTTCTATTTTATTAATTACTTAATTTTTATTGCGACCGTGGATTCTGTTTCTATTTCAGAGTAATAGTAAACCTAATTTCAAATTAAATTCCGTATACAGTTAATTACTTAATTTTCATTGCGACCGTGGATGTTGTTTCTATTTTTTAAGTAATAATAAATTTAAATTTAAATTAAATTCCGTATATAGTTAATCACTTAACTTTTACTACGACCATAAATTTTGTTTCTATTTATTCACAATCTGGTTTAACTTTTTTTTTATTATTTATGTTTCTTTACTTGGGAATAGAATTAGTTCGAAAGTTGGAAAGTTGAAATAGTGTCATTTTTCATGTTGAGTGGACTGGTTTTGGCGAGAAAGCTCACATGGGATTAGATACTATCCCGGTTTCAGATTTTTTTTTAGATTAACCCATAGCCGTGATTAACATATTAGTGTTTTTCTTATGTTTGAGAGGGCTGGTTTTGGCGAGTACACTCATCATAGGATAAATACTGACCCGGTTTAATATTTTGTCTTATGTTTGAGCGGGCTGGTTTTGGCGAGTCCACTCATCATAGGATTGAATACTAACCCGGTTTTTAATTATTTTTTTAGTTACCTCCGCGCCGTGATTAAAATGATAGTATCATTTTTATGTTGAGCCGGCTGGTTTTGGCGAGTACACTCCTCATAAGATTGATACACTCCCGTTTTCCTATCATTTATCTATTCCCTATTTACTAACACAAGGAGGTTTGTTTCAGTTTCAATACCGACTAGATAGTTAACCAGATAACTTTTTCTACGACCGTGATTTTATTTCTACTTTTACGAAACCAAATATTTAACTTCAATCTTTTTGCCGATTTAACAGTTAACTAGCTAACTTTTGCTACGACCGCAATTATTTGCCATTTTTCTTCTTTAACTAAAATAGTAATTTTGTTTTTGGTTTCTTTTTGGCTCAACCACCGAACCGACAATTTATTAATTAGTTACTATTGCCACCGAGCATCTTTCTTTTAATTTTAATTATACCGTCTGATTGAGACTAATCAAAGCCGATCTGTTTGTTTTTCTTTTTGTTCAGGGTTTTAAAAATACGAGCGAGGGTGGGCGTTGAAATAATACTTACAAATTATTTATTGTAAATAGTTAAAAATTCAATATATGTGTCAACGTTACCTTGGTTATTACTGAGGTTACTGATCCCTAATTTACTTCCCCCTTTATTTCAGCAGTGAGAAATTCTTTATCACCACAAGTAACGATTAAACCCCGTTACTTGTGGTTACTTATTACCTGTGTCTGAGTGACCAACGACCCCTGGAATTTTTAATCTACATCTGTGCTGCCCGAGTACTTTCGACGCCGTTTCGAAAGTTTGTGAAGTAAACCACACATCAAATCTGGCGCCCGAGAGCCGTCCCTTCAACAGGCGTCATTTGTAAGTAATCGTTTTCTCTGAGGCGGAAAACCCCTTACAGCACCATAAGTCTTACCCCCCTATCTAACTCATTACTGGAGTCTTGTTAGAAAAATTGCCGAGACAGGTCGATTTTTGATTTCTACAATGTACATTTTTGTATGATTAGTTTGCCCTTAATTTCATCCCTTACTGGAGGGGAGCAACCCTTTCGAAAAATTTAAATGACATGGGGTGGTGAGTGACAGCTCATTTAAAAGGGGGTTTTATTCTCTATTTAACCGTGCAAAAAAATTTTAAATTTGCTTCATTACGTGTTGATTTATTAATGTTTAAAAATAACAAAACCTCACAAAATAGAAAAGCAACTAAACTAACAGTGACCTTCTAATGGCAAAAAGTCTTACTACACGTCTAAACCAAAACCGAAATCATGCAGGGCCGAATTTTAATTCTAAGGGTGAGTGCGCTACGTTAATTTCCGTTATTCTGTAACAACAATTAGTCGAGAATTAATTAGGCAAATTTCAAAATTTTTACACGGATGAATAGAGAATAAAACTCTCTTTCAAATGAGTTATCACTCATCACCTCATGCCATTTAAATTTTTCGAAAGTGTTGCTCCCCTCCTGTACGGGATGAAATTAAGGATAAACTATTCATACAAAAATGTACATTGTAGGAAACAAAAATCGACGTGTCTCGGCAATTTTCCTAATACGACTCCAGTAATGAGTTAGATAGGGGGGGTAAGACTTATGGTGCTCACTGTATATAGCAAATAGTGTGGGATCCAAAATTGATCCTTGAGTAACGCCGCATTTTATAAAGAGAATGTCTGAAAATTTACCGTTAATAGAAACTTTCTGGTTACGATTAGAAAAATATTTACGAAACAACGTACTTGCTGAAGGTGATATGCCAATATGGTGCAAAATACTTAGTAAAAGTTCATCATTTATAGTATCAGAGGCCCTACTAAAATCTAACAAAACTAAAGCTGTACACTGACCCAAATCAGTAGCTCCAATTATATTATCCACCACATGAAGTAATGCCGTTGTACAACTATACCCTTTCCTAAATCTAAATTGAACATCAGGTAATATTTTTAACTTTTTAATATATTCTGTAAGCTATACTTCTACATTTCACTCAAAAAACTGGTAAAATACTTATAGGACGTAGATCTTTATACTAGCAATACTTTCACCCCGGCACTACCTCATGAGATTGGAAAAGCATTATTTGTAAAACAATGATTAACAATATAAGTAATATATTCAATAATATGAGGACAACACATTTTAATAAGTTTTATTCTTAAATTATCACATCCTATAGCATTTTATTTAATTTTAGAAATAGTTCCATAAACAAAAAGGGCATTAATTTCTGAAAACTGAAGTTTTTCATTAGATAAAGAAGCATTTTTATACTGGTCTAGTATACGTTGAGTAGGGTGGAGCGAAAAAATTTATATCTGAAATGCTTGTGCCAATAGTGGGCAAAAGTTGCGTTATATAAAACTGTATTGCCAAAATTTTATTTTTTGTCAATATCTTCTGCCTCCCCCTCGCTTGAGAAATAGCGAAAAAATGAACATCTGAAATGCTTGTGCCAATAGTGGGCAAAACTTGCGTTATATAAAACTATAATACCTACTAAAAAATTTTGATTTTTTGACAATATCTTCTGCCTCCCCCTCGCCTTTGAAATTTAATGAAATGTTAATGAAACACCCTTTTCTTGCAAACATGTTGACACCAATCTGGAATTCTGCTACACTTTTACAGGTCCAATATAGCACAGTAGTTACTACCGATGATATATTAACATTCTATACCATTTTACAGTAGGTTATTTTACTCCTGTCCCCTAAAACCCCTCTTATATAGTAAAATTTAAAATTTTCAACAAATTTTCAAATAACCAGTAGGTCAAAAAAATATTATAATTATATAAAATGTTGGTAGACAACTAGAAAAAACACTATACCTTGTTATATAAAATAGTTTAATTATTGCAATTTTGACAGAAAAGTTTAACAATAAATAAGAAAAATATGAACAAAAACATTCTTCACGGCAAGCAGTAAGTAGCTAAGTAAAAACATTATAATTATGCAAAATATTGTGGGACAACAAACAAACAAACAATGGTTTAATTCTTATAATGTAAACAGAATATTTTTAAAAAAATACGAAAAATAAGAACAAAACATTCTATAAAATATCTAATTTTCCAGTTCATTTATCCACGACGAAGTCTGACTTAGTATTAAATGATGACATTGTTTGTCTTGAATGTATTCCTGCTCTTATAAATCCATCCCTAGCTTCAAACCCACAAACGGAAGTAGATGCATCAGTCACCAACTTAACGCACCTCTCGACGGCCTGTGTGTGGCAAGGGTATTTTTTGAAGATTTCGGATGCCAAATTGTTAACTAATAAGTTTTTCAAGCTATCATCTGAGGTCCTTTTTGTAATTGGAGGTTCAGTGATCTGGACTTCCTGCCAGCATATCAAATCGATATAATCAGCAGCTTCAAAGTTAAAAGAGGGGATTGTAAATACTCTTATTGGACGACATGATGACTGGATGGTTGAATGACTCCTTGTTTTCATAATGCGTCGAATTCCAAGCTCTTTTACATAAGGCCTCTCATCAAACAACATTGTTAGTAATATATTTTCCGGGTGTCTGAAAAAACCATTCCTTTGAATAACTGGATCAACTACGGCTTTTAATTCACTGCATAGATATCGGGATAAATTAATAGTACGCCACAAATGTTCTGCACCCTTGTAACATGAAGGATTGCACTTGATGTGAAACCACACTGGCGTATACACTTTTATTATATATTCGACGAGGGTCTTCAACTTAGTTGAGGGATTTTGTGTACTAATATATAAACGCAAAATGCGGTTCGCCATCGTCAACCAACGCGAATGGACTATTTTACCTGGGTTTCGTCTGGCTAAACTTTGTGAGCAGTCACCTTTAACAACAGCATGCCATATCTCGAAGAGATATTTTTGATCTGTACTGAGATCTTTGGAAACGGCTTGAGGAACAACAGGTAAACATCCATCAATTTTTTCAAAATTAGCTAGGCTTAGTTTTTCACATGATTCTAACATCCGCCCAATAGGACCTGAAAATCCTCGGGGTCCAGAAGTTTGTCCATCTAAATGTTGAAAAAGGTGGCGAAGGGGTAGCTCATTTCCGTGCAGCATACACACTAACCACTGAAGAGGTCGGCCACAGTATTCCTCCAGTAATCTAATTACACCTCCCTTTATACCACTGTTCACCACAGTTCCATCGAAGTCAATTGCTGCTAACTGGGTAATATCAATTTCATTATAGTTAAAAAAAGCAACGATACTACGCATAATGTCTTTAGCTGAACCGGAACGAGGCATCACATGTCCTAGATATTGACCATCGGATTCTTGGATCAACGTTATGTGTTCTTCAACTATAGACTGACGGTAATATTTAGCGTCCTTTTTCACTTGCACCAATGTTTTATCTTTACGTCCGTCAAAATATAGTCCACATACACTAGTAGAAGAAAGTTTATCCTTTAACTGCAAGCGATTTTTCTGCCGTTCTCTCCTTACCTTACTCCGGTCAATTACTTTTGAAATATCTTCTGGTGATATTACTCCGACATCTTTCAACACTGCAGATGCAAGTGCAGCTGCAGTTCTGTCGGATACGGCATGTCTGTCACATGTACTAGCAAATGAAGTTAGGTTTAATCTCATTTGTGAAGCTTTTACTTTAGTTTCATCTGTAGAAGTAGATGTCGAAGGGGCACAATCTATTTTTAATTATGAGTTGGAATAAATGGTAGTTTCTGATATTACAGAAGACATAGACTCTTTTCTGAACATTTCTAGTCTCTCTTTCTCTATCTTCCTTCTTTTCTGTCTTTGATGCAGTTGTTTTGTTAGCATTTTATTAGCTTTACCTATAACCATCCTCCTTGTAGTTCTCTGATCCAATAAAAATGTTATTTCTTCGGGGGGCACCTTGCGAGACTTACAACAGGTACAACTGACACAAGAATTTTCAGATAAATCTCACTTACATGCTGCAATATCAAACAAAGTGACCTTTGCTTCTTCTCTAAAAGTTATAATTTTATTTCGATATGACTCAATATGTTGTCTGCCTTTGAATGGTTTCATAAGTTTCATAAACTTTGCATGGTAAGACTGCATCATTTGTAAAATTCTTTCTCGAGAAACTACAGGAATAGAGGCTCTCTGCCATATTTTTTCCAATTCAACTGTTACTTCCTGTGATATTTCTGCAAAGGCTGGTTCCCTTTTAAGTGTTTTCTTATTAAACCTAATAAAAGCGTGAAATCTCATTACCTGTTCGTAAGTTGGCAAAACATTTTCATTCAATTTGGTTGGTGTCCCAAAAACAGGGCAGCTTACAGCACAACGAGTTGTTACACCTACTAATGACATTATTGCAGTTCAAAATCTGTAAAAGACAGTTAGAATATAGATAGAAGTTACACAGAATATATTTTTATTATTTTTTACCTCCACGAGAACGATAGCACTGCAAAACAAAGTTAATTATACTCCCACAAGAAAACACTTTAACTTTTTTATTATAAACATACGTAACCGACCAACAAGTTCTAGCCTGATTGTAGGTCAACTACAGACTGCGCTTGTTACATGCCATATGTGTGGCGTATTAATAGAAATTCAATTTCTGTTGATATGACATGCAGATTAAAAAAATTCGCCATACATTACCGTCTCGATGATGGTGGGTGAGGTTTTCCGGGTTTTCCTCACCTGTAAGTCAAATGGCACCATCAATCATCTTTAAGTCGCCCCGGAGCGCCACGGCAAATAATAATAATAGCCGTCCCTTCCCCTACACAAGTCGTTCAGTCAACTTCAGGGGTTGAAATTCACTCGTAAGGGGGTGAATTAGGGAGAGTATTATTATTATTATTATTATTATTATTATTATTATTATTATTATTATTATTATTATTATTATTATTATTATTATTATTATTATTATTATTATTATTATTATTATTATTATTATTATTATTATTATTATTATTATTATTATTATTATTATTATTATTATTATTATTATTATTATTATTATTATTATTATTATTATTATTATTATTATTATTATTATTATTATTATTATTATTATTATTATTATTATTATTATTATTATTATTATTATTATTATTATTATTATTATTATTATTATTATTATTATTATTATTATTATTATTATTATTATTATTATTATTATTATTATTATTATTATTATTATTATTATTATTATTATTATTATTATTATTATTATTATTATTATTATTATTATTATAATTCTTATTATTATTATTATTATTATTAATATTATTATTATTATTATTATTATTATTATTATTATTATTATTATTATTATTATTATTATTATTATTATTATTATTATTATTATTATTATTATTATTATTATTATTATTATTATTATTATTATTATTATTATTATTATTATTATTATTATTATTATTATTTTTTTTTTTTTTTTTTTTTTTTTTTTTTTTAATTTGGTGTCATCGGCGTCGACTACCACGGCCATTAGCCTCGTGTTCTGTGTAGGCTTTGTTACTGTTTCCCAGCGCCACTTTAGGAACAGCACTGTTAATTAGAACCCAACAGTGAATGGTTGAGTGGGGAATCCTACCTATGCATTAGAATTAATATTTAATTTTTTAATTAAATAAAAATTCCTGCCACCGGTGGGATTCGATCCTGAGACCTTCCGATCTCAGAGTCATGACTCTAACCACTGAGCCAACCCACCCCTATTATTATTATTATTATTATTATTATTATTATTATTATTATTATTATTATTATTATTATTATTATTATTATTATTATTATTATTATTATTATTATTATTATTATTATTATTATTATTATTATTATTATTATTATTATTATTATTATTATTATTATTATTATTATTATTATTATTATTATTATTATTATTATTATTATTATTATTATTATTATTATTATTATTATTATTATTATTATTATTATTATTATTATTATTATTATTATTATTATTATTATTATTATTATTATTATTATTATTATTATTATTATTATTATTATTATTATTATTATTATTATTATTATTATTATTATTATTATTATTATTATTATTATTATTATTATTATTATTATTATTATTATTATTATTATTATTATTATTATTATTATTATTATTATTATTATTATTATTATTATTATTATTATTATTATTATTATTATTATTATTATTATTATTATTATTATTATTATTATTATTATTATTATTATTATTATTATTATTATTATTATTATTATTATTATTATTATTATTATTATTATTATTATTATTATTATTATTATTATTATTATTATTATTATTATTATTATTATTATTATTATTATTATTATTATTATTATTATTATTATTATTATTATTATTATTATTATTATTATTATTATTATTATTATTATTATTATTATTATTATTATTATTATTATTATTATTATTATTATTATTATTATTATTATTATTATTATTATTATTATTATTATTATTATTATTATTATTATTATTATTATTATTATTATTATTATTATTATTATTATTATTATTATTATTATTATTATTATTATTATTATTATTATTATTATTATTATTATTATTATTATTATTATTATTATTATTATTATTATTATTATTATTATTATTATTATTATTATTATTATTATTATTATTATTATTATTATTATTATTATTATTATTATTATTATTATTATTATTATTATTATTATTATTATTATTATTATTATTATTATTATTATTATTATTATTATTATTATTATTATTATTATTATTATTATTATTATTATTATTATTATTATTATTATTATTATTATTATTATTATTATTATTATTATTATTATTATTATTATTATTATTATTATTATTATTATTATTATTATTATTATTATTATTATTATTATTATTATTATTATTATTATTATTATTATTATTATTATTATTATTATTATTATTATTATTATTATTATTATTATTATTATTATTATTATTATTATTATTATTATTATTATTATTATTATTATTATTATTATTATTATTATTATTATTATTATTATTATTATTATTATTATTATTATTATTATTATTATTATTATTATTATTATTATTATTATTATTATTATTATTATTATTATTATTATTATTATTATTATTATTATTATTATTATTATTATTATTATTATTATTATTATTATTATTATTATTATTATTATTATTATTATTATTATTATTATTATTATTATTATTATTATTATTATTATTATTATTATTATTATTATTATTATTATTATTATTATTATTATTATTATTATTATTATTATTATTATTATTATTATTATTATTATTATTATTATTATTATTATTATTATTATTATTATTATTATTATTATTATTATTATTATTATTATTATTATTATTATTATTATTATTATTATTATTATTATTATTATTATTATTATTATTATTATTATTATTATTATTATTATTATTATTATTATTATTATTATTATTATTATTATTATTATTATTATTATTATTATTATTATTATTATTATTATTATTATTATTATTATTATTATTATTATTATTATTATTATTATTATTATTATTATTATTATTATTATTATTATTATTATTATTATTATTATTATTATTATTATTATTAATATTATTATTATTATTATTATTATTATTATTATTATTATTATTATTATTATTATTATTATTATTATATCAAATTATAACTAAAAACTTTGTCTGTTCTATTGGTCAAAGGAAAATTGATTAGGGCTTGACTTTAGAGATATATAGAAGTTTGTTGAGGCGATTTTAAATCAGATACTATGTCTTCAATATGATTGACTACACTGATATAAATCAAAAACAATGACGTCATATTGAATATTGTCTTGAAATAGTCAAGTTTAACATGACTACAGTAAAAACGTGGTCACCACAGGTACGAAATGTCAAATGAAATGACAAATGTAAAACTTTTACTTTTTAATTATTAAATCATTGTTTGGTTGTGTTATTTGTAAAATAGAAAGAAAGATTTACGAAAGGGAAAAGTGGGACAATGGTGACGATAGGGTATCAGGTTTAAAAACAGGTATTTTTTTAAAATAAGCTCCGCTTATATTTATTTAAACCATTAGATTCCTTTTTCTGAGCTTCTCAAAAACAAGTCAAACATTGTCAAAAATATCATTATTATATAACTTTGAATTTAAAAAACGTAGCAATAAGGTAAAATGCGGAGCATTTTTATACTTTGGCGTAACGCGTGCCAGCAAGTTAAAAAGCAGGAAAATTACGCCTAAAGCGCGACGTCTGGCAACCCTGGCTGAGTACCTAGATATGGACGCATTTAAGGTTTCTGCAAATGAAAAGCCAATTTATTTTCAAGGTAGGATTTATTAATGAACATGGCTAAAGTTTTGATAAAAAATCAGAGGCCAAAGTAACCATAATACCAATTTTCTCTTCATCCATGATCAGTAAACAAAACAAATATTTATTTTTTATACCTACAAATTCAAAAACAAATCCTACTACTATTACATAACACACAAACAAAAATTCATGATATCTGTCAATGTTATACCCATTGTGAAGTTAGTGTCAATATAAACCAAACATTTTTAAATCAGATTATTAGAACGTCATTATAATGACGTAAGAACCTTGACCACACTTGACTTGGTCACATTTCTAGTAACTGATTTAAAATCGCCTTTGATGAAAAAAGGACAGTGGCAGTTGGTTGATAGAAAGGAAGATCCACGTCAAATTTGTCCACATAATTCTCTGGAAAAAAACCACATACAAATAAATGAAAATACTCCAGTAGATTCCAGACGTAAAGTATGATGTAAAAAGAAATGTTTAACGCAATTTATTAATGGTAATTATTAAGAAATTTGTACTTACCCAATCTCATATTGTTGCCAGGCAACGTTCAACAAAGTCCATAAGATAGACATTAAGTTTGCTGGTCCCAAAACACTTTGGTGCTGTCCTGGTCCTTAATTTAGAATATCAATCAGTTCGTCTCTTTGTGGATTAAGAAGAATCACCTTACATAGCAGACATTGATAATCAAACAATGTATAAAGGTATTTGTTTATGTAAAGATTTGTTT
>OV651814.1:70054527-70070527 GCA_927349885.1 Psylliodes chrysocephalus
TTTACACAGCATCTGTGAATTTACATTTCGTCGTAAAAATACGTATATATTCTGTTATTTACACATATAATGCAGAATTACAATACTTAGACCATTTTAGCTTCTTAATTTCACAAGGATTTTATTAAATTCCATGAAAGTTGTGGTTTTTAAAGATTCTTGTGGAACTGAAAAAATTACCATAATTTGAAAAGCTTTTGATAATAGCTGCAAGTCTCTCAAAATATTGGTTGTAACTTATAGTGATTTTTACTGTAAAAAGAGTTCTTAAAATTATAAACTTTTTACTAAACATACTTTTTACAAGAAAAACACTATGTTTTAATTGTATAAAAAATAGGAATTTATTTGGACCTAACTTATTGCATTTTTACATTTTTGTGGAAAAATAAAAAGTGAAATCACAAAAGTTTTAGTATTGTTACAGATCTCCTGTAAATTAACAATATTTAAGTAAGTATCAACCTTGCAATTTTACAATAATAATTGTTTAAAATTAGATGATTACTTTGTTATTTTAAATGATAAAAAGTTCTTACAATAATTTTATGAAAATAAAAATATATTAACGTATTCACACATGTTTTGTAAATTTCCAACATTTGTAAGTTCGCTTCACATCGTGGAATGTAGCAATAAATCTGTAAAATTACAGATATGCAGTAATTATTAGAAAATAAAGATATTTTTAAAATAATTTTGTCAAAATAAAATTATATAGGTTAATTTACAAATATTTTGTAGAGATACAATATTTATAAATACTTTATACACTTGTAATTTTAAAAATATTCTGTGAATTTACACTCGAAAAAATACAATGAAAGCTAGTTATTCACATATTTAATGCAGATTTATAATATACTCAGGCCGTTTCAGCATCTTAATTTCACAAGAATTTTGTTAAATTCCACGATTGTGTTAATTATTCAATATACATGGTGGGCCACCAAAATCTCTCTACCCATCAGCTTTTTTCTTGTAATAATGCAAAAAAACAAAAAAACAAAAAAAAAATGTTCGCAATGGTCGATTTAGTTGATATTGAAACACTTCTTTTTTTATTTCATTATGGGCAATTTAAGCAGTGGGGTGAATAACCCCTAAAATTTGACCATAAGGCTATTCATTGCGTTACTTTTGATTTAGCGCCCTCTAGCTTGTTAAAACTGTTACCTATTGTAAAGTGTAACTCTTCATTTGAAAGCTAATTTTATAGCTTTTTCAATGCACCACATAACATTAATCAAAATATCTCCATATTGCACTTGCAACATAGTGAAAATTAGTTATTGTTTGTATTATTTCTAATTTTATTTGGTTGCAAGTATAATATGGAAATATTTAGATTAAAGTGTTGTCCATTAAATTAATATTAAAACTGGCTTTCAAATTAAGTGTCACACTTTATACTACATAACAGTTTTTATGAAACTGAAGGGCACTAAAATCAAAAGTAACGCTATGAATAGTCTTATTGCCACATTCTCCATCAAATTACATTTTTAATGATGGGTCAACCTTGGTACTTTTCCTATTTAAATTGTAGGGATTGTTCGCCCCGCTGCCCAAGGGTTGGAGTTCCGATGCTGCAATTAGAATAAATTATCCCTCTCCAAACTAAAAACGACCTGTACGAGCATTTTTTGTTTTTTGCATAAACACGAAAAACCTAAGTCGCAAATTTTCGGTGATCCACCTTGTATTTCGATGAAGCACCTTGCATCATTACAGGCTAAGCCTAAGCTATACTGTGAAATCACAAGAGTGTTGTGATTTCTTAAGATCCTTGTGTCTTCGTACCAGTCAAAAATTTGCATGACGTAAGTCTCTAACGAGATTGGACATGAATTGTTATGTTGCATCAATTGCAATATTGTGCTTTCTGCTTGGTGTGTGATGTGTTGTTTTTAATGGTCCAAAGTTTTATATTATGGTTAGTAAGAAACGTTTATTTTAATATTATGTTTTCATGTAAAATATGTGTTATTTCGTTCAGAGTAATTAAAAAATACGAACTGCATCAGTATTTTCACAAAAATGTTTCTAACGTAAATTCAAATGCATTTAAACTATGTGTCATGCATTTTTAAGAAATTATGTTAACTACAAAAGTCACATAGTTCAAAATCACAAAATTTTAGTATTGTTATTTAGGTATCAACCTTGCAATTTTACAATAATAATTGTTTAAAATTAGATTATTACTTTGTTATTTTAAATAATGAAAGGTTCTTACAATAATCTTGTGAAATTAAAAATATATGAACGTATTCACACATGTTTTGTAAATTTCCAACATCTATAAGTTCGCTTCACATTGTGGAATGTAGCAATAAATCTGTAAAATTACAGATATGCAGTAATTATTACAAAATAAAGAGATTTTTAAAATAAGTTTGTCAAAATAAAATTATATAGGGTAATTTACAAATATTTTGTAAAGATGTATGCATTTTTAAGCAACTATGTTAACTACAAAAGTCACTTAGTTCAAAATCATTCGAATGAAAAAAACACCAATAAAGCTTTTAGATGAAAGATACAAATATCGTGTAGAAGCTTATAAATTTGTAGAATATAATAAAAAGTTACTTTCCGAACATTTTTATGTTCATATTTAATTAGGAATTTCAATGAAATGTCCCTTTCAAAACTACAAATCTAAAACACGATACGACAAGGTTCCAAATTTAAGTAACCATATTATCAGGTCGCACAATGTTAATACTGATCTTAACGTGACTAAATGTAAACCTGATTTTTTAAGTAATGTTGAAAATTAAGTCAGCCTTGCGAATAAATTTGTATTAGAAAATCATACTTTTCAGCATTTAGAAAAATTAAGTCAAAACATCATTAGTTCTTTGCATTTAGCTTTAATATCAAAGTTTTTTGTTACTAATAAAAGTTTGTAATTTTTTATAGATAGGATGTTAGATATTAATGATATTAATAGAAGTTACATTACTAAGCTTTTGGGCCACAATGAAGTTTTGATTAATCCTGATATGATTAAACCTGATTCGTTTAGTAAAAATTGGATACTTGAGGTCAAAATTTATACGGCATAAATTTTATAAAAATAAACTCAATTATATTGCTCCTAAAATAATTGAAATTTGTGAAAAATCTTTTTTCTATTATGTATCAATTCTGATTATTCTTGTAATATTAGGTGCATTCAGACATATTTAAAAAATAAGTGCATTTAAATATGCTAAAAAATATTCGAATTTGCATCTCCTTCTAAGTTTCCGTACATTTTTAATTAACTTTGTTATACAAGGATAAATTAACTCTCAAAAATTTAAAGTACGTTTTTCATTTTGGTCTAAAAATATTTTACAAATCATTTTCCTAAACAAAAGTACAACATGCCAAATTTCTGTTATTCATTATAGATCTTTTAAATTAAACATTTATCACAGTCACGTGAAAATAGTCGTTGTTATTAAAATGTCTAAAACAGTTGAAAATAAGTGACCACAACGTAAGAGTCACTCAAAGATAAAATATGCAACATAATGTTGCTTCTAAAAACTAATTCTCAGAAAGTTACCATGAAAACTTCATCCCTATATTAAAAGAACTTATCTGTTTTTGAAGTTTGAGTCATGATAAGAAGTGCAATTAGCTTTTTGAAGTCTTAGAGTAGCCGTTAATTAATTAACAAAGATTAATTAATGCGCTAGAGTGGATTTAACATTTGCTTTCATGTAGAAGATAAATTTATAACAAAAGTAAGTGTATTTTGTTCAACGATAATGCAAGCAGAAAGAGGAATTTCACGAGATAATAAATTCATGTTTGTAGCTAAATAATAACTTACATCTACAGTAAAATTTATAGTGACAGCAAGCACGTAAGGTATATGAATAATTAGGAAAATTTACAACAAAGAAAAGTAGATAATATTGTCATGAATTCCTGATCCGACCCTGTGTACGCACGCAACCGACTTGTGATCGAAGCAACGCTGACGTGTGGAAACAGCCGGACCGCGTCTCGAATATACAAGAAATAATGCAATGCCTGCCGCTGATGCCCTAGAAACAGCTGGAATGGCAAGGAGTGTCGTTTAGTCATAGAATAGAATCTTCGCGAGTCTCTAGCATTTTAGTTTAGTTATACAGGGTGAGTCATGAGGAACCTTACAGACTTCTATCATATGTAGAGTCCCTTAAGGGGTATATCATATGAGCATTAAAAAGTGGCAACTCCCCTTCGTTATTAATAGACGGGGTGTTTTGTGAATTTTGACAAAACTTTATATGGCCGTAAAATCTACAAGGATTACTAGATTTCTTTAATTTTTTGGTGGAGCATTACACTGGTGTCTAGCATTTAATTAATATCATCAAAAGTTAAAAATTCCAGGATTGCTTAGGAAAAATTAATCTTGACGATTCATATCAAAAAGTTCGCCCTGTATAAGATTTTTTTAAATTATAATAAGATATTTTTAAAGTACATAGATAGACAATCAAAACTGTGTATGTGACATTTTTGTCACCTTTTTTTTATTAAGGTTCGATTTTGGGTAAAACTGAAAAATCACCTTAAGGGGTCACATAAATTTTGTTATAACATAAAGAAAACATTGTTAATTGTATGCATTTGAACTAAGCTAGCCAAACATAAGCCTTTAGTGAGCTTACTTAATCGTTAAATTCATTTTCGACAATTTCCAGATCCGGATTAGTTCATTTTTAAATTTTAAATAGAAATCGGCCTATTTTTGTAGACTATAGAAACTACTCAACTAAATTAAACATGTCAATAATCAATAAATAAATTGTAGCGAATAACAATAACGAACAATAAATTCTTATTAATTAATAATTATAAATGCTATTTATTAACCTCTAATAAAAACTGCACATTTTATTCTTGCAACTAAGATATTATGTGGTTTTATTTTTATTATAAATACATAGTAGGTACCTATGTATCAAGGTAGGTTGTGATAGTTAGACGTTTGTTTGTTCTTATTTATTTGTCATTTGCAACCATTATTTATACGTGTAAAATAATATTTCGCTTTGTTTTATCTATTTTACAATAGTGTTAGAATTTTTGTTGTTGGTGTTGTAATTCAAAATGCCCCATAAGTTTTCAAATGCAGAATATGCAGATATCATTTTTATGTACAGATTCTGTAATGGGAATGGCAGAGCTGCAGCAAGAGAATATCATAGAAGATTTCCTGGTTGTCGAGTTCCCTGTCATTCAACATTTGCATCAGTTTTTAATTATTTGCGAGAACATGGCACATTCCCTAAAGCAAATACAGAACGAAATGTAGATCATGAGCAGGAAGATAATATTCTTGATGCTGTTATTGCGAACCCCACAATAAGCACCAGGAAAGTAAGTCGACAACTTTATGTTACCCAATCAAAAGTGACTAGAGTCTTACGAAAAAATAATTTAAACCCATATCATATTCAATTAGTTCAGCGGCTACACCCTGGAGATGAAATCCATAGGTTGGAATTTTGTAGGTGGATTGCAAATCATAGACCAGTACTGTATAGAACATTGTTTACAGATGAAGCACAGTTTACAAGGGATGGGATAAAAAATTCCCGTAATTTACATGTGTGGGCAGTAGACAATCCCCATGCTGTTCGAGAGTTTTGGTCTCAGTTAAGGTTTTCCGTGAACGTGTGGATTGGTGTGATAAATAACCAATTTATAGGACCTTACTTTTTGATAATCCTTTAAGAGGACAAGTTTATTTAGACTTTTTGCAAAATACTTTGCCTAATTTACTTGCCAACGTAGGTATCCGAGGGATGTATTTCTAACATGATGGAGCATAGCCTCATTTTTTAGTTTCGGTAAGAAACCATCTAAATAATGTTTTTGGCAACAGATGGATAGGACGTGCAGGTCCTATTTCATGGCCTCCAAGACCAGATTTTAACCCCGTAGATTACTATATTTGGGGACGATTGAAAGAATTAGTTTATTCACAAAATATTAATGCGTCTTAAAAAAATTGATATCTGATGATTGTATTATAGGTTTTGGACCATGCAGAACTTTTTATCAGCAATAATTTTTTTCACAAAACCAATGATAAAAGAGTTTTCTAACTGAAGTAGATTGTATATATGAATTGATTTTTTTTTATTTTGATGATGACAAAATGATTACTTTTCGATGTGGTTTTGGGAACTCAGACCGAAGCAATAATTGTTTTTTATCTTGTTTGGCCATTTCCCATTTTAAATGTCGAAACATATATATTAAATGTTAACAAATGATACTTGTGTTATTAGGATTTTATAAATAGTGATTTATAAGAAAAAATATTTCTCTTTTCATTTATTTAAAATGTATGCAATAATTTCTTATATTTAACCCATTCTGCTTTTCTGAGGTTACTTTTGAAGATAAGTTGAACATTTTTAAGCTGTTTTTCGAAAAACTGTCAAAGAAAAGGTAATACAAACGAATTTATTATATAAAGTAAGGATGAAAATTGTACCCTACTCTATTTTAACTTCTTAATAAAAAAGGATAATGACAAAACAAAAGAGATATAATATTTTTGTTATAACGAGATGCACTTTACTTGAGATAAGTAAGATAGAGGAGTTAACTAGCTTTAAATTTTCTAATGAAAAGTAGGGTCATGTGATATCTCATTTGAAAGATATTTTCTATATTTTTACGTTATATAAACTGATTTAGGTTTTTATGATTTTACAGAAATTATAATAAATAAATTCATAAAGTAGGTTAAATTCTTTTTTTTTTTATTTACCGCTTCAACCTCAAAGGATCATTACCGGAGGTATAATACCTTATAAATGCTGTTTTTTACAATAGTATACAATGGAAAATTAACATTTTGGCTAGTATACAGTAAATGTCAGTATCTTTTATAAATTTAAGTAATTTTTTACTGTTAGAGGGATTTAACACTGCACAAATATCAATTTTTTGTAGCTGGTACTTTGTTCTTATACAGACATGTACCTTTACTAATAAGTTACATTCTTGATAACTCTCGTATTAACAATTATTGTTCATTACTAAGAAAACGCTTCTCGTATTTACTAAAACAAATGAATCAAGAATATCAGAGGTGATTTAAAAACCACTTGTCGTATTAAATTTTTCATAATTTCTTGGCAAAAAATGCTTATTAAAAAATTATCTTCTAACATTATCTAACATTTCTAGGATTATTGCGGCACAGGAAGATTATCAAGAATGAAATTTTTTGTAAAAAGCTTGGACGTAAATATAATAAAAATATCTTTCAAATGAGGTATTACATGACTTAGCTTTCCATTAGAAAAGTTAGAGATAGTAACACCTTCTATGCTCCGTCTCAAGTAAAGTGCATCTCATTATAACAAAAATATCATAATGTTTCTCTAATTTCACATCGTTTTGTTTTATGTCTCTATCTTCTTGCATTTTGAAAACATACTACAAAATGCTTTCATTTGACATCGCAGGATTGCTCCAATTTAACCTCTTCCCCCCTCCCCAACTGACTTAATCTGGGCCATTTATTACTTCAAATTTCAATTGTAAAACGACTGTGACCGACGGACAGACAGAGAGTCATAAGTGTTTCTTATTGCCAAATTTAGGTACTAATGCGCAAATTACTTTGTTTTTGTCTTACAAATTTTACCGTTTTTTCATGTTTCGTCTTTTTCAAATTTAAATTTGATATTGTTTTATCACGAGAGAAACGAGACAAGACGAGAGAAAGTCTCTCTCGAGCGAGACAAGCGCCTTCTCGCTCAGACGAGAGAACAGTTTTCTCTCGCCCTACGAGACGAGAAAGGCCACTCTCTCGTCTCGTTTTGTCTCGCGGCATCACTAATTTTGCGCTTCCTTTCATAAAGGCGCCTAGGTTGCTTAGTTAAAGAATTTTTTTAAAACAACACATTTAAATGTATATTAAAAGTGACGAAAATAACATTTTTTTTTAATGGAAGAACAGTTTGTTCGCGAGATTAACAGATATATTTTTTCTACGACACATCTACTAAAATAAAAAAAAAGGAAATGATAATGAATTCATAAATTTTTTTACCATGAGTCTAAAAAGGTTTGCGTTGCAATTTCCCCTGGAGTATTAGGAAGTTGTTTAACTATTAGGAAATGTTAAATTAAAGAAATTAATACTGAGGTTCAATTATTTTTTTGTAGTAGGACCTTAACAATAATAAATAGAACTAATAGAAATAAATACCTACAAAAAGTTTAGTTTTCGATATACAGAATATTCAAATTAAATTTTAAAAGGAAGAGTTAAATAGAAAAATGAAAACGACAATGCATGGAATTGTGTGGCAGGTAAATATTTTAAAATTTTTGTGATAAACAATAATTAGCTACCTATAATAAAAAAATCCTAATCTATTATTTTTTTGCTTGGATAGGCAAATAAGTGTTCTAATTATATATCTCTTTTAAATATGACCGTAATTAAATACGATTAGTATGTTTACCTGGAGTTAAATTGTTAATAAACCTAAATCGTTTAATTGCATTTAACCGGTTTTTAGTGGGAAGAACAACCAATAATGGTATTTTAATAACAATTATCTTCTAAATGCCTAAACACAATAAATGAATGTTTTCTTAGAAAAATAAAGATCTTTATTGATTCTTTTTACCTAAATAGGATTAAAAATTCCAATACGTTGTTAAAGTCCATTATTAGGATTATGAGACAGTTTACAATATATTTTAAATAGTAGATACGCATCATTGCCTCCTTCCTTAAAATAAACATCTACTTTGTTTTCTATTTAAGTTAAATAAATTGTGTTCTTTTTAAAAAACCAAACTTTTGGAACTACGTATACAGGGCGTAATAAAAATAATGCAATAAAACCTAGGATTTTTACGTTACCCTTAAATTAAAACTTAAATCATTATTATTTTGTAATACACTGCTTGAATTTCAATTTTGGTTGTATGTATATTTTTAGAGATATTCGTACAGAGTACAGGTTTTCCGTATTTTTATATCTTATTTTCATTAATTAAATAGCGTTTTATGTATGGACATGGGCATGAAATATCTCGAAAAATATTCACATTAAAGAAGTGAGAGAATAATCCTTTGTGTACCTAAAAACATTGCTAAATTCAAAAATACAACTAAAATTCAAATTTAAGTATTGTCGTACAGTTGTTTTAATTAAATTTTTTATTTTACGCCCGGTAATACAAAAATGGAGGATCTTCGGATATGTTTATAAAGCAAGTTCTACTTATTTTTTAAAGTTCTATCAGCTATATCATTTATGCAAGGTTTTTTTGAAACTTCTTGTATATGCACCTGTATAAAAGGCAACAATTCACTAAACCAGACAATCACATTGTTACGTTAATTTTGGCCAGGAGTATAAGTATATGAACGCATTGTTAAATTGTAGCCCATGATCAGGGGTACCTGCAGGAGAATATTTTGGAATTTAAAGTCTCATTTAAATATTCGAAATATTAATATTACAATATTTCAATTTTTTTGCCCACGTCTCCAAGAATCGTATTACAGTTAATATAATCTATCTAATTGTATGTATCATGTTACAATTATTTTGTCGCAGCTACGAATACAATATTCCTTCATTATCCAGTTACTAAAATAAGCAGCATTCGTTCTACTGCTATTAGAACAACCAACAAAAACGCACTTATGAGTTGCCGTAACGTTCATTGTCACAAATAATTATGAAAATCAAATCTTGTAAATAACCGCCAAAATCGATCGCCCAGAGCTCTTCACCGAATGATGATAAGCAGTCGACTGAGAATCTGAGACCCAAGTGACTGTATTCGCCATCTATTTGTCAGAACCATTGCAAGGTACGGTCGGTGCATAAGCGTTGCTTCTCTTGTTATATTTGTTTACTCAATGGTTTTAGTGACTCAATTCCAACCAATTATTCCATAGTTGAGATGAGATTCGAAAAGGCTATGATACAAAATTCTCTTCTGTGGTAATTCTAGCATTGGTGATACTTGTATGAATTTAAATAATACACTACGTAATTTGTTTGGTAAGTACGACTACATATTACAGAGATTATAATTTTGCCTTAATTTGTCCAACCACTGGAATAAATATGTAATATTTAATGTTATTTCAGAAGAACTTTTGTTATTATATTAAGAATTATTTTTTTCAGTTTCTTTACTTTCATCAGCATAAACTGCTACGAATTGTAGTCTCGTATTTGGTGTGGGTTTCATATTGCCACTTTAGGAACAGCAAGGGTTAATTATATTTCTTATATACATATATATTTTTTTCGTAAATATTGTTACCCTGCACCCTGCAGTAACCTGCGGCTGTTATAGGTATACGTACGAATACTTGCTTGCTTGTTTGGGGTTCTATGACTGTAAACGTATGGATAAAATAAGAACTAAAATGTCACCAATCACTGTCAATAAAAGAAAAAGAGAAAACAGTCTAGAAATGTCAATCCATGTCAACAAACATCTGAGATTATCACGGAAATCAAGAGAGCTACATAAAGCAAAAAATATTGACGTAAGAGTTTAGTTTTATGATGGACGTTGTAGGTTAATGTTATGGAGGTAGAAGGTAGGTAGACTGTCACGTGGTCCAAGACGGGTTCACTTCCGCCATATTGCGTTGACGAATCCTTTAAACATCTAATCGTGGTTTCAATTATTGTTTTTTCTATTTTTCTGTCGTTTGCAAACCAAATATATTGTATATTTTAAAAGTTAAACATTGGTTGCTTGTGCTCAACGTATTTTTAGCAACCTGATAGATATTTATATAAAGAAATTATCTGACCTAACCTTCCACAACTAAATATACAACATGGTAAATAATGTGCAGGGCCGTATTTGAGATATTAATTGTGCTTTGAGTGAGAGTGTTGTAACTATATTAGGATTTTGTATAGATGAATTAAAAATGAGAGAATTTGTTGCAGTTGGTGCAAAAATTAGACTTAAAATAATCATAAATATTCTCTTTCTTATCTTAAATTCTCGAAATTTACTTCAGTTTCATTATAAAAGGGATTTGTTTTTAAAAAAAATTATAAAGGTATAGAAACTTTTTTAAATGACATGGATATGTATATTAGTATATTTCAAGACCATTGTATTTGCTTACATGAAGGCCACAACAATAACTCCATCGACTAGCAATGACAGACGTCATCGTAAAAATAGTATTTTTACAGTCAGTGAAAACTCGCAGACTGTTTCTCTTCTTTCTTGGCTATAAAAACTTTTTCACGTTGACTTGTGACATTTCACATAAAAATCTTGAGAGAAATGAGTAATTTTAAGTTTAAAAGTCCGTAACTTATAAAAATTATTAGTAGGTACATGTTGAAGTTTTCGTAGAAATTGTATTCCTCTAGAAAGGCTTCGAATTTTAAAATGTCCTTTTCGTCAAATCAACGAATCGCCAAGAGACTATAGAGCTCTTGGCTTATCAGAAAGTTACGATAGTATGCTAGACGTTACTGAGCATGATCAAATTATTTACTAAATCTCACGCCATCGGGATTTACAAAATATGTTTTTATACATATATTTAAAGTGTCCATATTTTGAAAACAAATCAAAGACAAGGATATATTTCTACGAATTCTCTTTGCAAAATAACACTTACGTTAAACCATCTGATCGAAAAAAGTTAAGGATATTGTGTATTCATTATGAAGAAATTTTTTTAGAAAAAAATTTGATATAGCTATTAATACCTATGTCACTTGCGTTTAACAAAATGTTGTTTATAAACATATAAAATTGTGCCCAAACAGACAAAAAGCATTATCCCAAAAAATGTAGATTTTATTTTTTTAAACTTTAGTTTTGTTTATTTGCTGCTAAGCGATATTGTGGTTATTCTGCTATCGACAAAATGAATGAAGACCAAGAAATTCAAGAGTTAATGACCAATATGTTTAAGAAGTGCTTTCATTTGGAGGTGAAGGTGTAATGGTTTGTAGTGGAATTTTCTACAGAGGTCGTTGTATGTTTGTGAAGGTACCATGACAGGTGAAATTTATGCCCACATCATTATTAATCTGGTGAATGATTATCGCTGGAATTTGGAGCCCAATTTTAGATTTTTGGATGATAACGCTCGCCCGCACAGAGCCAGTACAAGAACGGCTAGCATTCCATGAAATTAATCATTTGCTATTACCCCCGCTCTCTTCTGATTTAAACTACATTGAACATGCCTAGAACATGCTGGGAAGGGAAGTTATTGCCCCTCAATCTCCTGTTCAGGACGTAAGGTCACTGAGGCAAGTTCCACATCTATGGGATACCTTGGATCAAAATGATTTGGATCATTTAATTTTAAGTATGCCTCGCCTAGCTAAAGCAGTAATAGCCAATAGAGGTGGAATTACACGCTATTAATAAGTTTTTTTTTGATAACTATCTGTTTTGGTACACTATTAAAGAAAACTCGCCTGTAAATTCTAATTAAAACATTTGGGTGTTTGTTAAAGATATAAATTATTTTTAGTTTTTTTTGAAATATTTTCGCTATTGTTTGACTTGACTTGAAATTTGGCATGGTTATATGTTTGGGCTAGTAAATCATAAGCATTGGCCGCTTTACTGATTTAAAGAAAAATATGAATTTTTTTATTCTTGAACTTTTTTTGTCTTCATGCTACACCCTCTAAATGTAAACAAAAAATGTATACATCATTATTTGGGAGCTGTACATTTCTATTTTTGTATTCAAGTCTGTTTTATTAAAATATTTTAAAGTAAATTAAATAGATACTGTGGTTAAAAAATTTTAAATGCAAATTTTTCAAAATGGATTGAATTTATGCTATTAAAATAAGTAAATAATTTTTGTTTATATTTACTGTGCACCATAAAGGGTTGAAATAATTTTAGAAATGCTAAAAATACAAAAAGTTTATAGTGTTCTTTATCCAGTATAGAGTGTAGGTGGCGCCTTTTTTCTCTAATCTTAAAATTAATAACATGCTTGTGATTTATTAGCCCAAAAATATAAGCATAAAAAATAAATTGTAACTTCAACATCCTGTATCTCATAAGTAGATTAAATTTGACACAGTGTTTTATTTAGCAAAATTTTAATATGTTCAAAATATTTACTATTCCTATTGAAATACCATGTATACATACATAAATAATAAAGCTTAACTTTCATACTATAATGTAGGGCTGGCGGTTGCTGGCTCTTAATCTAATACTGAAGTTGAAATCAGTCTACCGAACGGATATCTTTTCATATCCATTCTAGTAAACATATGAAATTCACCAATTAAAGCTCATATTAATTACCTGTTTGACTAATCTGTTTTTAAAATTTTAAATCAGTGACAATTCTGTCAAACTTATTGTTGGTATATTTTTTAGAAATTAAAATAAAAAAATTCAAAATCTCTGATTCTTCTGAACAATTGATAAATTGTCCCAATCCACTATAAAATCGATTTTATCTATAAATCTAAAATTTAATTTTCCATAATTATAAAAATTAAACCATAAGAAAATGATGTTAGCGTAACAGTTTGAGTATTGGGTCGTCGTTCGAAAGGTTTAAATTACTGATGAGGTTTTTATGGCTATATCCCTGTACAGACCGTCCCATTACTGACCGCGACCAAAAACTACCCGCGCGAGTGCAACTACCGCCCGCGCAGGATTTACTTATTTTTTGTATATCCCACTACTGAATACGAGATTCTATCACATAATAAATATGTTGTAGTTCTGAAAAGAACTGATTTTGTTTTAGTAATTTACATTTTAATAAATATTGATAAGGAATATTTTTATTTCGCTTTTAGTTAGAAACTATATTAAACTAATATTACACATTGAATTCTTATTTTGTTTAATTAATATTATTATTATTTAATTTTTAATTGAACAATAAGAAAATCAATTGACCCGGTTATTTTCGGAAATAAAATTAAAAATAAATTAATAAATACGAAGATTAACAATCATAAATAATATGTGTTAGGAATTGACTAATGACAACAAAACATTCATAAGTATCTGGTTCAGATGTTAAGTGCGGATTTCCATATCTATCTTCGTACCTGCTGACCGGAAATCACTCATCCTCATTTGCAATCAAAAATACGTTTGAATACTTACTAATCATAGGTGTCACAGATACATCTAGAAATCAATTATCTTAATAAATATGTTGTAGTTCTGAAAAGAACTGATTTTGTTTTAGTAATTTTATATTCTCCTTATGTGACTCAAATGGTAATTATATTTGACAGCATATGGAGTGCTGCCCCTATATTGTTATTAATAGACAATTTTGCAACAATCCTATTTATGCGCCTATCAACTTGCACGTATTTTGGAGGTCGTTTCTTCGGAGATATGTTGTTTTCGACCCTCTTTTGAACAGCATCGTAGTAACCTGAATCATTTCTCAACGAATTTATTAGTTCAATTATATTTGGATTTGATTTTCCAATTAATCTATTTACAAACGTTGGTCGTCCTGTGTCGCTCGCCGTAACAAATCCACATATTCTTAATTGTTGCGTTTTCTAACCATTGGGACACAAAATAATCATTATAATCACTGATTTCTTCAATAGTGGGCGCAGATTCCATTATATACAACCATCCAGCATCAATGAATTCTGGAGGTAAATGGACTAGAGCCGCCGTAAAATTTACATGCCTTCTGATATCGGGATCGACTTTGTATTTATTAGCAAGCCCTACATTTTGGATTTTCCTTTATAAACTTTGGTTAAAATGAAAATTGCATCCTTTGAGCTTACAGTCTGGAAAAACTTCCCTACAAGCACTTATTTCCGGTCAGCAGGTACGTAGATAGGTATGGTAATCCGGACTTAACATCTGAACCAGATACTTATGAATGTTTTGATGTCAATTCATAACACATATTATTTATGATTGTTAATCTTCGTATTTATTAATTTATTTTTAATTTTATTTCCGAAAATAACCGGGTCAATTGATTTTCTTATTGTTCAATTATAAATTAAATAATAATATTAATTAAATAAAATAAGAATTCAATGTATAATATTAAGGGGAGCGTTTAATATAGTTTCTAACTGAAAGTGAAATAAAAATATTCCTTATCAATAATTATTAAAATGTAAATTACTGAAACAAAATCAGTTCTTTTACAACATATTTATTATGTGATAGAATCTCGTGGTCGGTAGTGGGATATACAAAAATAAGTAAACCCTGCGCGGGCGGTAGTGGCACTCGAGCAGGTATTTTTTGTTTGCGGTCGGTAATGGGACGGTCTGTAATGGCACTACACCGGTTTTTATAGGTATATTTAATAAACTAATAAAAATGGTAAATTTAAATCTTTGTGTTAATCATTTTTAAAAATGACTTTCTTTTATGTTCGTTGCAAATTATAAGATTTGGAAAAACCCATCTGTTTAACCCGCGCTGATAACTGTAGTTATTGACAGTGATCCGAATTTTAATAAACAATTGTGACCCTTAGGTATTAAATAAGTGAGTTGTTAATAAGTATCACAAATAAATACTCTTGTTTGTATAGAGGTACTGTTGTAATGCTCTGGGCAGTTAAAAGGACAGGGTTGAACTGACCATAGACCATCGTTAATAAACCTGATATTTCTGTTTTGTAGTTTGTCGATATAGTTTGTGCTGTTAAAAAAATGGAGTTAGAAAGTGATGAATTTATTCCTGAAATTAATTTGAATGTGTTGGTTTTAATAAAGAAAAGCGCACTCATCTATCGGTGGATGCTAGACAAGTTGTTCTGAATCATGGAATTTTATCGATTAGTAAAATGAAGACAAGATTATATTGGGAAAATTCGGCAATTTCGTAGTAAAGAACGAACATTGTATTATTTGGACGAAACTTGGTTTGATACTCATGATATTACAAAAACAAGTTGGTCTGATGGTAGTAAAAAATACGTAGCTGATGTACTGGGGCTAAAAGAATATGTATCTTA
>OV651814.1:70671025-70855819 GCA_927349885.1 Psylliodes chrysocephalus
TTCGAATTAGATATTACGAAGATGGTACGATTTGCCTACATGTCAGCACCGGAATACATGATTGAATGTTTGGGCGTTCAAGCATTTGTAGATGGACTTCGTGACCATGAAATGAAAAGAACACTTCGTTTAGCCCGTCACAAAACATTGGTCGATGTCTTGTCTGCTGCTCTTGAATATGAAGCGGCTACGCTGGCTTCTGGTGGATACAGTAAAATGAGAACTGTAAAAGAAGTAGAACAGGGAAATAAATTGGACCAATTGTTTTACATAATAAAAAATCTTATTGAGAAGCAAGCGAAGATTATCAAGTGCTGGAATTGCGGTGAAATAGGAAATGGAAGTAGTTCGCGCAAACGTCCAAAGTATACTACCAATCGAAAAACCGTGCCAGTGGCTGTACAGGAAGAAACGGTGGTATTGCCTAAAAGAAGTGAATCCATAAGAGTAAGGCGATTGCAAGGAACTGTAGAGAAAGCAACGCCTTCAAAGCGCAATGAAGGTGTTGGTCAAAGAACTCATTTGCTAAAGAAGTTATAGTACGAATAACGTCGGCTGTCAGCGATGAGTGGGCCCCTGTCAAACTTGGGGAAAAACAAGAGATCGATCCCGTTTTAAAAATGATACGACAATGGAAAGAGGAAAATCGTCGATCTACTTAGCAAGAAGTATAGAAACTCTTTTTAGTAGTTAAATCATATTGGGCCTAATGGGACTCCTTTATCCTGAAGGATGGCTTATTGGTTATTGCAAGAATTAGAGTAGCTAAAGTACTTCGTCAGTTACACGACAGTCCATCAGGAGGACATCTGAGTGTTAGAAAAACCCTTCAGAGAATTCGAGAAAAGTTTTACTGGATGAACAGTTCCGATGATGTAAAGTACTGATGTAAGTCCCTCTCTGTCTTATTTGGCCTTTGAGGCTTAACTTGTCCGATTGTCATACATAATTAAACCCTTTAAGACCAAACATATGTGACGAATATGGCGAAGGCACTTTCGAGATCTTTCCAGATAGAACGTGATAATATTTCTAGTTTTGACGGAGATCATTCTCGAATCCACCAAAACGCAGCAGTCAGTTGTATATTGACAGTAAAGATAAATAGTGAGTAATTGAAAGACATTCGAAATATATAAATTAAAATAGTTTTGTTATAAAATAAATAAGTGCTTAAATAAATTATTTACAAATAAACTGTTGTTTAAAATAAACAATCATTACATTTGTGTCGAGAAGTGAAATAGTGTAAATAAATGAATAAAATGGCTAAAAGACTGTGTGAGTTAAAAGTGACCGAGCTATATCAGGAGTTAGAAGATCGTGCGAGCTGGAGACGACAGGGAAGAAAGCAGAACTTTACTAAAATTAGGTAAACGGTTAACTATTAACATCATTTATTAACAATAAGAATACATTATAATGCAGCTAATTGCTATTGGTCATATTTTTGTTGTCAAGTACTTTATAAGTGATCGGATGGTAGCAACATCGATTTCCCGAATCTTAGGGTAAATTGTCCTTCTTAATTGTTTATTTTCTGCCACCAATTTATTATCATAAACTTTCCTGCTTAATAAGGCCCAAAATTCTTCGATGAGGCATGCTTGGGGTACATAAGGTGGATTTTTTTTCTGTGTATAAATGAGACATTATTGGCTTCCAACCAATCTCTGGTTTGCCTGGCATAGGGACAAGATTCTAGATCAGGTCAAAACACGATTTCATCATTATTGTATTGGTCGTTTATAAGTCGTAACAATCTGGGCAAACATCTTTATAATAAAGAGTGATGGCGTCTACCCTAATTTATCCTTAATATGACCGCGAAAGTACCGGCCATATTTTTTCACGCCAGAATTTTATCTGCAAATTTAGCTGTCTCTTTAAATTTCACATTTTCGGAGCTGCATTGAAATCCGCGGTATAGAATCCATCATTCTTCATTCAAGCAAATAAATTGTTAGAAGTTAAAAGAATTAACTTTAAAATTATTGTTTTAAAATTATTTATCACCCTGTATACTATAACATCCTGTATAGCCACTTCATAAAACACGTGTTAACATGGTTTTATAACGTTTTATTAAATATCTCATAAACAATGTTTGAAATGTAATTAATTAAGGAACAAAATAAAGAATTTCTTTAAAGAGCATAAGACCTATCACTTCATCGCGTTCGGCTGGTCGAAAGTCAAGTCCCCTCTCTCCTAGTCCTGGACACTGCAACGGGAAGACGTGGTACCGTCGACCCCAGTGGGGGCAATATCCTAATTCGTTGACTCTTAACAGACACTGCAACGTGCAGACGTGGTACCGTTGACCCCAGTGGCGGCGATATCCTAATTCGCTGACTCTAACAAAATAGTAAATAGTGGCACTGGAGATATTAGGTCCTTAAAATATGTTTATAATATCCGCATTTTGTATTTGGCTAACTAAGGTATATATGCTTTTTCGTATTTCGATTTTGTACACCATGTCACAACATTTTTTCGACAACAACTGTCAATATTTATGATAACAGGGCCTAATTGAATAAGTTCCAGGCAATGGTAACTAGACTAAATCTTTTCAAAGTGATAAAAATTAGTTACAAAATTTGTCCCAAAACTTATGTTACATACGTTAAGTTCCCCCATGAAGTTATTTTTTGCAGAACTCTTAATTTAGGATTGGAGTTCAATGTACTTAGATTTATTTACATAATTTTCAGTGGAAAATTCTCGTTATTTTACGTCATATATAATATTATGTAAGCGGACATGTTTGCTGTCCCATTTCTAACCGCAGAGCTTTTAGTCCCCATTAAGGGTAAAATCAAAGATTAAGGTTAATCGGCATATTTGGTATCCCTCTCGTTAGCATTCACACATTTCTATTACAAAATGTGATTACGTTTCATTTAATATAAGGGAGTATGGCGGTAATACGAAGAGTTTAGAAGGTTATAGAATATTTCAGGAGCAGCCAGAAACGAATATGGATTTTCTTTATGTTTCATCAAAACTTTACATAAATAGTTGTATTTTTGAAAATGTTGTTTAAATAAGTCAGGCGTTTCTACAAATATGATGTACGTAATATTATATTTTTTAAGACTTTACTTACTTATTGAGAATGTTGCATTTGCGTCACTGTTCTACTGGAACAGCGATATTATTTTAATATAAAGTACGAGTAGGTTGATTTCATATTGTACGTCATGCCTTTTCACTAACATCCCAATGCCCTAATTTACCGTTATAGTTAGTAGCGTATAGATAACAATAAATTGGTTGATAACACAATACCAGATATAAAAGGGATGCCCGTTAGGTACAGTTTTCAGTAAAGATCCTTTTTACTTTTATCAGGCTTTAAGTTTTATTGACGAAAAGAAAATGTCATTTTGATGCTTAGTATTAATACATCACGTACCATAGTGACTTTTCGCTCTTTTAGGCAGCCCAAAGTTCTTTTTTTTGTCAGTTTAATTTGTTTGCTCTATCAATTGGCATATTGCTATAAACAACATTCCCGAGGCTACCGTATATTATGTCATCCTAGGGGGTATCAATTCACTTCGAACTAGAAGATCTATTGTGTCCCCTTCTATCGCTGAAACATCGAGGAAATAATTTATATGCCTAGAACGATCCTTCCAATTCTATCTTCTTAAAGAAGTGTAGAATTTGGATTAACTTTTAGTTAGACAAATCGTATTCTTCTATTTAGTATGTTCCTGGGGATAGTGTCCTTGGATTCTGGAGTGCTACTCATTTAGTCAAAATGTGAATGAAGGTTTTATCCTACTCCTTACAAAATCTTCACTTACTATCTTCCAGTACTCTTAGTTTACTAAGGTGTCCTCTAAGACGGAAGTGCTCGGTAAGAATCACTGTTACAATGCGGAGCCTGTTCTTGCTCAGGCTAATACACCTTTTCGATATTTTCTGGTCATATTCACCCAGAAGTGTGTTAGCCTGTTTTAACCACAAGAGATTGTTTCAATTATCGGTTTTCTACTGCACAATTCCTTTTTATTTTTTCCTAATATTTTGTTACTGCGTCTCTTTCCTTGCGAGACTATCTGCAATTTTGTTATCCTTCACCTTCGCCACATTAAGTCCCGGGACCTAAGTGAGAGTAACTGTATTTTCCTTGCTTCTCATTCAGTTTTCCTAGCCATCTCCATACCATTTTTAAGCTGATTACGTAAAAGCTCAGCGGTTTGATGGCTACTTGGTTATTGATGATGATGATGATAATATCTTATCTGCAATAGTTTCTCTCAAACTGGATACACTTCTCAATAGCTTACATTTTTCCTGGAAGATGCTTAGGGAATTATCAAAACTTTCAGAGTGCATAGTTCTAAGTCCATACACTCCTATTCCAGTTCCTTCTCTGGTGTTGGAACCATCAATATACCACTGAATAGCTTGTTTTTTGGTTGTAAGCAGGATAGATTCTTGGCTTCATTCTTTCTTGCAGCCCAGATCTGTGGTTTTAAATTTATTTCGGTCCTGAAGCAAATAGAATTAAGGCCCCAGGACAGATTCTTATGGCATGGGTGATGCAAATACAGGATAACTGTTGTATTTTTAAGATATTACCTTTTGTAGTAGTTAATCTAGTTCTGTTACTCCAGGCTACAGCCTCGTAAGTGTTGATTGGTCTCACTTTTGCTGTATACATTTATCACTGTTGTGTTCGGGTTACACCTCCATCTTTTATCCTTAAGATTTCTGTATACCATTAGGGCTTTTATGGCCTTATTTACTACTTCCATCTCACACATGTATCAAAGAAGTTTGTTGTGGATCCCTAACATGGCTAAATGACTTTCTATTGTTACAAAAACAACTTTTACACATTGTTCTTCTTTCTTGCACCCATTCACAGTGGAAAACATTTCTTGTTTTTTGTTTCATATTTCTGCAAAAAGCCTAACTTTATCACTGGTATCCACCATATACAGATCCATCCACGATACTACGAACACGATCAAACTGATGACCAATTTACCCTTGTCCGCTACTGTCATTCCAAAGCTTTCGCATGTGACATATTTGGATTAACTCTATACATTTCACGACAGAGTTGAGTATTAATGAATATTTTATAAATAAATAAAGATAAAGAACAAACATAACATATTCAGACATAAAAATAGCGAAATTTAATAATGCAACCATCAACCAGAATTTGTAATAATAGACAAAATTTTGAACAACTTTAATAGTTGTTGACGTAGCGCAGTGGGTAAGGTGTTGTACTTACAGTCTACCTACGCGGATAGAGGTAGGATCGAATCTCGGCGCCGACGTTTTTTTTCTTTTTTTTTATTTTATTAATTTTCATTTTCTTTTTTCATTTCTTTTTTTTTTTTTTGTTTTTTGAGTCCCTCCACAATAGTAAGCACAGCAACAGTTTAAAATTTATAAAAAACAGCTTTGATTTTGTTTTCAAATAGAAAAAAATTCAATACAAACTTTAAAAAATAAAGAACAAACATTGAACATTAAAAAAAAACAAAACGAACTTTAAAAAATTACATAACTAAGATTAAAAAAAAATACAAAACTAAGATTAAAAAATTATAAAAAAATAAAAATTATAAAATGGAATCCAATAGACAATAATAAATTACAATCAATAATAAAAGAACACGAATTTATTTTTAATCTAATAGGTGCTCAAATAGACCTCCTTCTTGGGAAAGACAGTACCCCAAGCGATCGTAAAATGATCGCCTGACTTCAGCCAACATATTGGGACTAATAAGTTAAACAACTTCTGAAATTTTAACTTTCAGCTAATCTAAGTCGTTAGCTCTTTCTTCCCTGAATTTGTATATCTGAGACTTTAAATAACCCCACAAAAAAAAATTACTAGGTGCGAGATCTGGCGATCTAGCTGGCCACAGAATTGTACCTTTCCCTGATAATAATCTGTTGGGAAATGTTTCATTTAAAAAGTGCTGCACCGTCACACGATTATGCACAGAACATCCGTCTTGTTGAAACCAAATATTTTTAAATCGAGCTCCTGCCAATCGCCGTACCTCAGGGACAATATGGTGTCTGAGTAAATCTAAATATTTAACACTATTTAAATTACCCTCAATATAAAAGAACCTATTACATTTTCACCTAGTATTCCCTTCCAAACATTCAACTTTTGCGGGAACTGCGTGCGAACTGTTACAAATTTATGTAAATTTTCTCGAGACCAATAACGGACTTGGGATGGATTATGCCTGGCAAGTAATGGAAAAGTCGTCTCATCGGTGAACACAACATTGTAAAGAAAATTGTTGCCATTGTTAACTTTATCCATTACTGCCTCACTAAATTCCTTTCGTCTGATATTGTCAGTTTCATAAATTTCTTGGCATTTTCTTACTTTATAAGATCGATATCCATGTTTTTTTAAAATTCTATTTACTGTGGTTTCACTGGAACCTACAACTTCCGCAACCTCTCTCTGAGATATTATCGGATTTTCTTCCACAGTTGCATAAATCATAATATCCCTATCTTCTTGTTCATTCTGATTATTATTAACTGGAGCCTTTTTATGTTTATTGGGAGAAACGCAGCCATGAATTTCAAAATTTTGAACTATACGATGTACTGTTGAGAGTGATATTTTGAAATGTCGCCTCAAACAAACCGCTTATTTGTCGAATTGTGTTGCCTTGAAAATGCCATTTCACAATTTGTACTTTCTCAGCAATTTCGTAAACATTCATTTTAAATCTAAAGAAATACTTTTCGCCCGCGATAAAAGCACAAAATTTGAATGTGACAGTTGCGGACAAGCGTCAATTGGTCATCATGTTTACCATGTTCCTAGTACGATGGATGAATCTGTATGTGACTGGTCCTTGGAGTTGTAGACTCAGGGTATTTAATTTCTTTAATATGTTCACCAAGTAACTAAATTTCATTACAAATATATATTCTCGAAACTTTTCCGCTTCCAGGCGGTTTTCCTCTACTAGAAAAGTGACAATTTCCTCTTTTAACTCATAAGTACGTTGTAAAAATTTCCCACGCGATAACCATCTGGCCTTTCAATCAAATAGCAACGTTCTGCACCCATATCTTTGTAAAGTGCATTAAAGATTCTTAATTTTCGGCGTCTTTCTTTTTATATAATTTACTACAGGTACAACCGCCATTAGCATAATGTTGAGACCTGGACTCATTTCTTTAAAAGCCAGAGCTTCTCTATGAATCATGCAATGCAGAGATTTTTGTTTCACAAGTATTTGTACACTTTGGAATCTTTCAGACATAATATGAGCACCATCGGTGCATATTGCAATGCAATTCTTTTACTCTATGTTTGCCTCATTAATAATATCATTTAAAATATCAAAAAAATTGAGTGCTGTTGTTCTGAGTTCTACTTATTTGCAGCAAAGTAGTTCTCATACTGCCGATATACCATCACAAAATTGGACTTTTTTTTTTTTAATAACCAACATCAATCACAATACTTATTAGTTGGGAAAAAATATTACATGAAGTGGTGTTATGTAAATAAAATGAGTATTATACACTAAATAACGTATTTTTTATGATGACTATTAAATTTATGATTTTTGATGAAAGTTATCGTTTTCCCTAAAATATCGTTATTTAACAGATTTTCTTCTCTAGAGCAAGAAAGCTATCACTTTGTCTCTCGCCTACTTTCATTTACACAGCAAATAAAGTACATACAACTAATGGATCAAGATTTCAGGAGGCCAGTGTAACTAAAGTCTATTAAGATTTTATTTACGCCTGACGTAAACAGAAGCAGGTGGACGCTAAAATTGAGCAGGGCAGGGGCGTGCGGTCCATGGAAGAGGGGGAAGCACTGCTTTCCTACAATTTGAAATTTAAAAATAAATATTTTTAAGTTTACAATGCATAGAAATTAATATTAAATAAGGTACTATATTTTCTCTGAAACATTACGTAAACTTCGTAAATGTTTCATTGGTGTGTGCACGCACCACCAATGAGAAAATTAATTGTGTAAACGTACAAACGGTCTGTCAGCGGAAGCGCCTCTTGACATGACTTGTTCATCTTGCAAGTGATTTCGCTTAGTGTTATTGACCCTGCTTTGCAGCGACAGTTTCAGTCTGTTTGCACACGTGAAATACGGTCGAGAGGCAGCGATTATTACGTCACCTTACGCCTATTGCAATTCGAACCGCGAATCGACGTGTCAGGAAAATCTTAGATTTTAGGTAGATTTCGATGTGTTTTCGTAGTTGTTTTTCTTTTTGTAAAATGGAGGAGCTATGTACTGTGCCTGTGAACAATAATAATGTGGTATATTGTGTCTGTATTGTGTGCTCTTTATTAAAAAAAGGATTTTCAAGTAGAAATTTTGAAGAGAAAACGGACATTATTAATTCTAATAGACTAAAGCGAAGTTTTTCAGCTTTAAAGCGCATTAAAAGTTTTATACGAAATTCAACAAGTGAAGACAACCTCTCTAATTTAGCCCTAATATCCATTGAAAAACAGCTTGTTAAACAGTTATCAGAAAATCCAAAATTTTACGACGATGTTTTAGACAAATTTGCAGCCATTGAGGATAGGCGAATAGATCTTAAGTATAAATAAATGTCAACTGCTGTGTCAACTGTGCGAAAAATGCTGGATAAAATAAAAAAACTTCAGTTAAATGTTTTTTTTACGTTTAAATAAACCAAGGAAGCTTTTTAGTGGTAAATTTTTGTATAGCTTCTAGTACTAAACTAGGTAATATAGTAATAGTAACACTTCAAAAATCTTAATCTTAGTACTGAGGAAAACGGAAGATTTTTTCAAAATGGTGAATGCCCCGCGAAAAATTTTCGCCTGCGGCGCTGTGCTTACTGGCCTGCTGTATTTTTATACAATCGCTTCCCCTTCCAAAAATGTCACCGCACGCCACTGGAGCAGGGCAGTATTTTACTTTTTCGTCTTGCAAAAATGTAAAATAAAAAAGTATAATTTTGGATTTTTCTATTGCAATAAAAATCTATTTTTTAAACTAAAAGTGTAAAATTAATGCATACAGAGTCTCCCAGGCTTTACTGACATTTCTGTACAAAAATAAGTGAGCGACATAAACTGCGTTAACCTGCAATGAAAATTAATATATGTATTTAACTTTAAAAGAGTGGTAAAAAGTTTTGCTTTATATTTAGTTTATTATATATATATATATATATCTACTGTGAGATTGACCATTAAAACAATCATTTATAAAATTATAATATACAGGGTGTCCACAGTATTGCAAATTCTTTAATAGCTAATATATATCTGCTAAAATCATTAACAAAACTTTAAATATAAACAGTATTTGGTGTTACTGAGGCCCTTCCCATGGTGCCTCAGTATTGCATTCGTGCAGACGAAAACATTTTCTTGTCCCCATTTTGTAAAACTTTTTTTCATGTTTCCGATCATTCCGAGTCCGAAAATGCAAAAAAAAAATTTCATCCGGTCGTCTGTATGTATGTATGCCGGCACGATAACTCGAAAGTTCTGATTGACTTGCGGTTTTAATTTTCTTGAATAATTACTTCTAACTTAGAACCCTATTGATTTTCAGAATTTTCGGTTCATCCTAACTACTTTATAATCAATTTTCTTAAAATCCGCATATGCATTTCTTATGTTAAAATTTTAGGAATTTCAATTATTTCTAAGTCAACATTCCTAACATTCTTAAAATTCCATAAATTGCAAACATTCTCTAACGTCCTGTCAACAACAGCTGTTGATAGTAAAGGTGAAATTTCTAAGGCGGGTTGCGACCTTCATACTTGCAATCATAGCCATTTTGGAAGCTATTTTTATTCGAAATTAGTAGCCAAGCCTGCCAATTTATGAAAAATATATAAGCAATTTCTTAAATGACATTTTTATAGTGGTGCTAACTTAAGTGTACTACTATTTCGCCCCTAGCCACAAAAACACCTTCATCAAATTTATTGGCTCTCTGTCGCAACCCCATAGAATAATCAACCGGCCATTTCATTTGGCAACTATGATGTGTTAATAACTCTTAAATTTTAAAATATTTAAAAATGTATACTTTTGATATTTATTGCAAAAAATTTGTAGTATATCTCAATTTAGGCTTTCCATAAAGGTACAGCAAGATAGATATTATAATGTTCTTATACAAAGGTAAGATATAATGCTGTTTTTTTGTAAAACATTTTTATTATACGATTTTGGATTACATATTCAACCAGCGAATTGTAAATAATAATTAGTAAACTTCTAGTCATAAATTTCCTCAATAAGTAAAATTTAAAAATAAATCTTTTACCTTGGTACCGAGGTATTTTCTTGTGTTTTTCATTTTAATTATAAAGTTGTCATTTATTTGTATGTTGAAAGAAGGCCTTTGTAAATTACATTGCTCTCTATGAATCTACTTTAACACAAAAATAGTTTTGTGGCTATAAGTTGCTATAACCTATCGTCGCAAAACTATTAATAATTTAAACATAGTAAGTAGTATTATAATATTATCGAGTAATTTTTTAAAATAAAGTACATGATCTCAAAATAGAAATAATTTATAATAAATGCGGGTAAAACGAGGGGTAACATACCGATTAATTAAGGGAAATAATTCACAAGAAAGTATATCCGTTCTGTTTACTTATCAAGTATTGTTTGAAGTTACTTTTGAATACATTAATTGTTTTGTTTTTAATTTCTGTAGGCAATCTATTAAATTTTTTAAACCTTTAATAAAAATTATATTTTGAGAACTTTTAGTGATGGCTTGCCATACATGAAAATCAGATTGGCTTCTTGTATTTTAGTTGTGATATTTCGAATTATATTGAATTTTTTCCAATAGATCTGATGCGATGGTACTATGTCATTTTGATTTTATAAATAAATATCAGTCATGTACTGAACATAATTCTGAACTGAAAGCCAATTTATTTCTTTTAACATAGTTGCAATACTCATCCTTCTTTCCTTTATTAATATTATATAAACATGCGAAGTAAGGATCCCAAATATTTTACATGAGCAGGCTTAAGAGGTAAAGGGGCCAATTATGATTGGATAAAGTGCTCAAACAAGTTTATAAACCCTAATTAAAAGGCGACATAGAATAGTTTTACAAATCAAGGCTTATGGAAATAATCACATGGTTTAACCTAATTAATGCCAATGCTTCACAAACCAAAAAATTCAACGTCCTAATACTACTATCGGCTTTCGGTCTTTCGTTCCAAGTTAAATCATTTCTCGTTTTGGTTACATTACGAGTGGGCCACAGTCTCGATAAGATGGGAACCAATATTTTAGCGTCTCTCGAATTTAATTTGTGTCTGGGTGACTTACCGAGTAAGGTAGGGCCTTTCTTTTTAAGTATCGCAAATCCACAATGCATGTAATACATCTTCTTGATTTTACAAGCAATAAGTAATTTTGATGGAACTCAATTTTAGGGGTGGTAAAAAATTATTCGTTTAATATAAGACAGACCACATGGCCCAAAAACCAACCTCACAAAAAAAAAGGAAATGACAGAGAATCTAGAGAGAGATAAAACGTCAGACCCCAAGAAGAAACATGTACCTGATTAATAAGGCCAAACTGCCAATAAACAGCTTAATTATTGACGTAATTAATTAAATTACACTAGAATGAAGAAGAGAAGAATTATTACAAAGTCATGGTCAAGATTTGACATTAACATGTAAATAAACAATCTACATATGTATACGTTAGATTTTAATAAATGGATAAAAGTATAAAAGTCTATTAATCTTGTTGAATACTATTTACAAATTTAGGTGAGTTTTTTTCATTTATTTAATGTTTACTAACCCTAATTATTAACTAATAATAATAACTAATCATTTGAGTTCATATTGGTACGATAAATTTCTGACCCGTAGCACGAAGTTGAAATTAATAATCTATGATTAAAATTTAATTTTGTTTTAACCGATATTAACTACGTTTAGTTAATCTAAACTACAGCTTAAATTAACTCCTCAATAATGAGTGTTTAAAAATTTAAGTGTTTTGAATCATGTCTTAAATATGGCTAGTTTTAAGTTCAATTTACTCAATTTTATAAATGCAACACCCTGTATATTATTTTGGCATAAAGTTTGTAATTAATTTATTTATCCAACATGTTAGCCAATAACATATTTAGGATGTCCTATCAGTGCGTATTTGCTCGTTTTTTTTGCTTGATTATTTTGAATAAATTTAAATGTTTTAAACCATATTCCTGTTTTGTTTTTAACAAAAGTAATGTTTAAACTTATGTAAAATATAATTAACATGAATACTTACCAATAAATATGTAGTTAAAATCAAGTTTTTGTTTTGACATTAGCAGAACATACCTAGAAAATAAAAGACTGTATAAGTAAATTATGTAGAAAAGGGCTCACAGTTATATTCGGTATATTGAAAACAAATTTTACAATATTTTTATTTCTGTTATCAATAGAAAACCAATTAAAATCGTTCATTTTTAGTACAGCATAATAATATGTAATCCACTGATAAGTTTTCTAGGGGTTTATCACTTAAGTTAAGTTTACACCAAACAAACCATTATGTATGAACTATTACGTCCATTTTTTATTCCCCTTATTAACAAATTTCAAAATTGGACGTTTCCTCTAATTACGATTTTATTATTTATTTATTAAAAAGGGCCACCACAGTAATTCACGACTTTTTACCCTTTTTCTCATTTCATTATCAATAAGTATTTAATACGAACGTTAATCTGATGTACCCCATATGTAAACTTTTGACACTTTTAAATTTATTTATTTTTAAATGTCTCGATTTAGTAAAATTAATGATGAAAATGTTGATAATAAAATAGAAGAAAAGACACCAATAAAATACAGTAAAAAATATATACATGAAAACTATTTATACAATTTAATGACATTAAAAAATATGTGTCAGATTAAATGGAAGTTTTTAAGACTGAAGGATTGGGCAGTAAATAATATGAGAAAAAAAAGATGATACCGTCTTAATGAATGTACAGTCAACACCTTATGGAATGTACAGTCAAGACTTTATGAACTGTAGCTAGTAAGTTACTTTTATTAAATAAATGAGTTAAAATAAAACATTTTCCAAACAAATACTCCTTGGCCAGTGATAAATACTCATATTTTTTTTAAAATACCGCAAGCACGTTCTTTACCAAGCAAAGTGCTTTCAATAAGTGAAAAAAAAATTATTTAGAATTATTGCTGCCTTTGGGATAATACTATTGAAAATTATCCACACTAATTTTAAAGTTGGCGATTTTATGAAATCATCTAAATAGGGACGTCTTGGAAAAAAAGAAGAGACAAAAAAAATAGAGAAGACAAAAAAAAATAGAGAAGGCAAAAAAGCGTAGACAAAAACGCAAAACACGCAACTTTCAAACGATTCACTTTTTTATACCTCTGGAGCCGTATTCTGTAACTATGGGAAAGGAGTATGAGTACTCTCTCAGAGTTTGGCCTTGCTGCGCATGTTCCTCGACTAAAATGATAAGGAATCATGTCAACGGCGAGAGCAGTGTTGCAAAACGCACGATAATTATCGTATTTGTACGATATACTGAAAAAAGTTGAAGATTCCCAATTTTTCGGAATTTTTATTTTCCAACTTACAAACTAGATTGAATTTCTGTTGCATACACATGTTTTTGAAATATATTATTACATAGGTACAATTATTAATATATTTTTTACAGGGTGATTCAAAATGTATGACAATAGTTTTTTTTGCAAAATCTCACTAATTCTACCGTGACGTCAGGGAAGCATGGTTTCAAAAAGTACTACTCAATATGGTATTTTGTTGACCAAATATTGCACAATACATATTTCATATACACGGTATTTTATAGTGAAAACCATAAAATAAAATAATTGTTTTATGGATTATTTCAAAACCCTGTACTTATGAATTTATTTTTGTAAAAAGTAATATTATTACCTCCTAGCTTTAATATATACAAGGCGGCTTATTTGTTGGAAGATATTCTATTTTAATAAAAGTAGAAAAAACACACTATGATCTGTTTTGGAGAATTGCTGATTTTAGTTTATTTTTTCTTCAAACTGAAAAGCTAGATTGTCTCTATGTAGAATAAATAAATTTAATATAAGTTTTGCTGCGATTTGCATTACACTAGACAGTTTAAAACAGTTGCGGCTCGTGACCAAAATAATGGGGGTTCACAATGACAGAGAACATAGATCTCAGTACAGATGTAGGTAAAAGACTTTCAGTGTTTTAGAAAGGTATAGGTATATAAAGGTATAATATACCAAAAAGTATAAAAGTTTTTAACCTAAATCTTCATTGATATCTATATAATATCACTGTGAATCCTCAATATTTTAAACACAAGCCGCCACTGGTTTAACATAATCGTTACAGGTTGCTTCACAAATAAATTACAATATATTTTTGCAAACACACAATAACTACAGTTGCGTCACAAACAAATTATTTCATTGAGATAATATATATTTTATACAAGGTGAACCATCCAATCAACCACCAAAAAATAATTGTTTTGAAATTATTAAAAAGACAACCTTACATTTCTTTAGTGACTTTTGAGGAAGTTAATAACAATACATTAGGTGTCTAACCATAAGATTTTAAAATAAACAGGGTAATCTAACTGTTTATATTAGAACACCCTGTATAAAAAATGTGTACTGTATAATATTATATATCCAAAATACCATATTTTGTAGTATTTTTTTAAAATATGCTTCCTTGACGTCACAGTAAAATTAGTGAGATTTTGGAAGAATTACACTTCCCTAATAAATTAAGGCACCATCAGAAAATAACAAAAAGTTTAAAGTTAATATTTGACAAAACAACACGTGTGTCTTTTTATCCAACTGTTGCAGCAACGTTGGCATCGGTGCGGTATGTCAACTGTTATTTGGTTCAACGGTGAACCAGAATCCAACACAAAACGTTCAAGGCCACATCGGTGAAACAACGGTTGCAACAAACCGGTAGAAAAAAAGATACACGTCAACTTGTCTGATTTGGACGATTTTTTTTTAATGACAGGTTGTCTTTTCCAGAACGTCGGCGTTTGCATAAATCCCTCTTTTTTTATAAATGCAAGGTATAACAATTATAGGAACTATTCGACGAGAATTATGTAGTGTTTCGTCGCGATAGAAACTTAGCCGCATCTTCTTGTTCAAGAGGAGGAGGAGTATTATTGGGCATTCATAAATCTTTCAGTGTCATTGACCTGGATCTCATTAATTTCTATACAAGTGTACCCAAAATTGACATTGTAGGGTGTAAAGTGAAGGTTGATTATATAATTCTTTATGTTTTTGTTATGTATATTCCACCAAATACCTCAGTATCTGATTATGAAATGTTCTTCGAAAATTTCGAGTTCCTAAATTACTTACACGGTAATAAAGTGCTTATAGTTGGTGATTTTAACATACCTCAAATCTATAGTGGCGAAGGTCGATTAAATCTCCTAAATAATACTGTAAGTACGTTTAACTTATTTAGTAACTTATTCGAATTAACACAACATAATAAAACTCGTAATCTAAATAATCATATCTTAGACTTTGTATTATCTAATATTGACTGTAATGTTATAGAAAATGAACTACCATTCGTACCCATTGATCCGCATCACCCTCCCCTTAGTATCAAAATCATTATTGATAATAGCCATCGAACTATTACTTCCTTTAACAATATGAATAAAAAATGTAATTTCAAAAAAGCTAACTTTATTGGTCTATATCGTGAACTTCAATATACCGACTGGTCTGCTTTGAATGAGTATCAGTCTGTCACTGAAGCTTGTAATAAATTTTATGATATTCTATATCTAGCAATAAATAAATATGTTCCTGTATCAATTCATCGCAAGCGACAATTTCCAGCCTGGTATTCATCATAAATAATTAAAAATATAAAAAAAAAATCTCGAATATCTAAAAAATTAAATAAAATCAAAATAACGATACTCTAAGGGAGGAATTCTGTAATCTACGGAAAATAATTAAAACTCAAATAAAAACGGCTTATGAAAAATATATTAAGATAACGGAAGAAAAAATTAAAGAAGAGCCAAAGCAATTTTGGTCATTCATAAAATCCAAGCGGAATGGGTTCAATTCAATCAATACCCTTTTAATAAATAATAAAATAATAAATGATCCTCAGGAAATAGTCAATCAATTTGCAAATTTCTTCCAATCGGTATATACCCTACCATCAGATTCCAAGTTCTTACAATCAGAAGACATTAATAACTCTCTTATACATATCAAACATTTATCTGAAAATGACATAAAAACATCTTTAAAAAAACTTAAGCCTCGATTGAACCAGGGACCAGATCAAATACCTAATTTTCTCATAAAAGACTGCTCGGAAATATTTTTAAAGCCTTTACTTTACTTATTTAATCTATCAATCAAATCTTGCTCGTATCCAGACAAATGGAAATTATCAAAAGTTAGACCTATATTTAAAAAAGGTAGCATGAACTTGGTGGAAAACTACAGGCCAGTATGTCAAGTTTCAGGGTTTTCAAAGGTCTTTGAGATAGCTGTGTATGAAAAACTGTTTTCACAAGTAAAAAGTTTAATAAACCCTTCACAACATGGGTTTTTTGCGACTAGAAGCACTGTTACCAACCTTACATGTTTTACACAATTTACCTTAGAGTCTTTAGATAATCACAGGTTGATACGATTTACACAGACTTCTCAAAGGCCTTTGATCGACTAGACCACACACTGTTGGTGCATAAACTCAAAAATTTTTGATTCGATCATAACTTAGTTAAACTTATCTTTTCATATCTGAGTGAAAGATATCAGAATGTAGAAATTAATGGATACAAATCATATTCTTTTAAATCAACTAGTGGAGCTCCTCAGGGAAGCAATCTTGCACCACTTTTATTCTCTATCTTTATTAATGATATTACGCAATGTATCTCTAGTAATTCTCTCCTATTTGCTGATGATTTAAAAATATTTAGGATAATTAACTCAATTGATGACTGTTATCAATTGCAATCTGACATTGATTCTCTAAATCATTGGTGTAACAACAATAGATTGCCTCTAAACATAAGCAAATGTAATATGGTTACATATACTCTAAAAAATACTCCAATATTGTTTGATTACAAAATACAAAACATTAGTACCAACCGTCCTGTTAATTTCAAAGATCTAGGGGTCAATTTTGATTCAAAATTTTCATTCAACAAACATATTGCTGATATATCTGCTGGGGCGTCAAAAATGTTAGGCTTTATTTACCGTTCTTGCAAAAATTTCAAAAATATTGATACCATCAAACTATTGTATTACAGCTATGTTAGATCAAAACTGGAATATTGTTTGATAATTTGGAATCCTTTTTATGCAGTTCAAATCCAGCAACTCGAAAATATACAACGGAAATTTGCAAAATATCTTATGTTAAAAAATGATGGGCTTTATCCTCCCCGTGAATACAATAACTCGCAGTTATTGAGTAAATTTGATTTATCAACGCTATTAGAGAGAAGATCTTATTTAATGTTAATATTTTTGTATAAGTTGCTAAATAATAGAATTGACTGCAAGGAAATACTAAATAAAATATGCTGGCGTATTCCGAACAAGAACACTAGATTAAGAACATTATTTTACCTTAACCAAAGTAGTACCAATCTTATTTTAAAATCACCAATCTACAACATGTGTGAAACATATAATAATCTTGCCAGTTTCAATTATGATATTGATATATTTGGTATGACCTTACCCAATTTTATTAATTGTACTCGTCAATCATTGTTTTAATCATTGTTTCAATTTCATTGTTTTATAAATCATTTTTTCAATCATCGTTTTAATTGTATTGAAACAACATTGTTTACTTTATTTATAATTTATATAGATACTTTAATTATATGTTAATTGTATTTTTTTGTAAATGGGACTACCTGTTAGACAATAAAGCTTATTAATATTATTATTATTATTATTAATATTATTATTATTATTATTATTATATAGGGTGATTTTTTCATAAAAGTTGTAACACCCTGTAGAGTGCAACAGTTACATTATCAAGGTAGAGTTGATATCACAATTAAGCCTTATCTTTTCTTAACATTTTTTTTTTATTTACTCTATTATATTTCTCATTATACGAGAAACACTATTTTATAACATAACATGATTTTATTAAAAATTAAACGAAAGTGTCAGTAGCGAGTATTTATTTCTGCCTCTTGCTCGAATAACTACTTGACAACATTGGCCCGTACTTAAAATAAGAGACCTTATGTCATTTTGGTCAAATTCTTCCCAAATTTGAATCAGTCTCTGCCGTACATCTTCTAGAGAGTTTAGATTACGTTCTTCTTGTAATCTCCTTCCAAGAGTATCCCAAAGATGTTCTATCGAATTTAAATCCGAGCTCCGAGCTAGCCATGCCATGGTAGCGACACCGACTTCCTCTAGATAATTTCTCACAACTCGAGCAACATAAGGCCTGGCATCATCTTGCATCAACAAAAATCCTTGTCCTCTATATATTACAAAAGGCATTACATGTTCGTGTAAAATCTCCAATATGTACCTGTTAGCTGTAAGGCTTTCATTTAGGATTAAAAGTTTCATGTGACCAGTCAAAGAAATGCCTCCCCAGACTATCAGAGATCCTCGACCAATTAATGTTGTATGTGAGAAATTAGACTAAGCGTATCATTCGGAAGGGCGTCGATACACGCGCATGTGCCTGTCATTGTTATACAAACAAACTCGAGACTCGTCAGTAAATAATACTTGTCCAGTTACGATGCTCCCAGGAAAGTTTATTCTGGCTCTGCGATGAGCTGTAGCTAAAGCTGCTATTGTAGGCGTCATATTATTTTCCCTTAGTCGCTGATGAACAGTTTTTGTGCAAACCTATAAACCGTTTGCTAGGTTTGAAGGATCCGAGCTGTTACAAAACATCTCAATACTGACAGTCTTAAAAATCGATCCTGAATCGGAGTAGTTACTCGATTTCTTCCTTACCCTCGGCCTACGACCATCATTTCCAGTTTTTCTGTATCTTTGTATAAATCGTGAAACAGCTGTGTGAGTTAAGTCAAATGGTTTCTCAATTCTTCGGTAACTCCAACCTTCTTCAAACAACATTAAAGCTTGATTGACCACATTCTTCGCGAGTAAGATTTCGTGGCATATTGATTAATAAATTTTTTTGCAAAAAATGACGTATGGACTAACACAATACGCATTTGTATTTGACAATTGCTGGTTTTTTCATAATATGCTACTTACTTTAGTGCTTATAATGCTAATAAAAATGAATAAAAATATGGAAGATAATGGATAATAAATAAAAAAAAGCAATTGTTAACAAAAGATAGGGCTAAATTGTGTTATTAATTCTTGATAATGTAACTGTTGAACTTTACACGCTATAATTGCTACACCCTGTATTAATAAAAGAGAGGGTTTTATGCAAATACACGTTCTGGAAGAGACAACCTGTCATCTAAAAAAAAAAAATCGTCCAAAGCAGACAAGTGGGTTTGACAAATATTTACTTTATACATTTTGTTATTTTTTGATGGTGCGTTAATTTATTGGAGAAGTGTATATACCGTCATTCATTTATAAATCACCCTGTAACTAAAACTATTTTTAATTGTACGTACGTATGTACTAATGTATTACTAAAACATGAAATAAACGTGTTTATACAACAGAAATTCAATCTAGCTCGTAAGTTTGGAAATAAAAATTCCTAAAACTATACTCTGTTTTCAAACTAAGAGGAGCGATTTAAATTTAAGTTGGCAATTCTGTAGCCTTCTGATTGGTCAGATTACAGTCAGTTTCGCACATTACTTTTTAGCATGAACATCAGCTAATAATTGATATTGTTGACAGTTCTGATATTTTATAATTTGATATCTCATCCATTACTGAGTTTTTTTTTACTTTATTTCGTAAATAATAGTTCTTCAGTAAGCAATTGTATTGAAAGTACTATTAAAGGTAGCAATTCCTGAAAAGCCTTACAAGAAAGGGAAGACACCTTATTATTTTACATGCTGATTCTGAAGGTTTTGTAGAAAATGCATTATTGGTTTTTGAAGGTAAAAAGATGGGAGATTACCATGAAGAGATGAATTCCGAAGTATTTTAGAAAAAAATAATTTTATTACTGATTTTTTAAAACTAAAAATTGATGAATTTCTAACCAAAATGATTAAAATGTAATTAAATATTTAAGCAAATTTTATTGATTAGAATAGAATAACACTATTTACAAAATTGTTATAACATTTAAAACACCATCTACTACTTTAGGGATAATCTTAATTTGGCACAATGAGTTAACATTACTTTCACAAAAAATATTTTAAAAATACTTAAAATTAATACATGGGTATGTATGAATTAGGCATTCCAACGACCTGTCCAAATGGCTACCAGTGGGTAATGACAGTTTAGATATGGCAAACCTGTTGTCATGCTGTCATAAACAGGGCCAATGATACATATATGGTTATATAGATTGCTCAAAGCTGGTCGTTTACGAGCGCCCATATTGCCTGGCAAATATTTATTAATTTGAATCGGTTTAGCAAAAATGTGTTTTAAAACCAATTGTTAGCCTTTAGATATTTAAAAAAAAATAATTGCTTACATTTTTACTTCAAGGCATAAGCTTATGTTTATTTTGAAAAATATGGATGATCAATCTATGTAACTATCTATTTAATTGACCTTGTCAAATTACCAGGCCTATAGGGTTGCCATAATTTTGCCAGATCATAACCCGTCAAAACCCACTGGTAGCCATTCAGTTTGGAATGCCTAATAGTTCTTTAAAAAATATATGTTGACATGTAGTGTTATGAAAATGTTGGTTCCAGTTTTCAAAACAAATACTGACTCATAGGCCTGTAAAGTTTTGAATGCCTTTATTTGCCCTCTAGCGCATTAACCATGGGTTAACACTAAATAAGTCATAATATCCACATTACTCATAGAAGAGATACCAGTTACTGTGTGATCCACTTGTCATTCACTGATTAACTTTTACCTTTTATACCTATAACAAATTATCCTTAAAAATGTAAACAGATCCTTATATTTTATACTAACCTGGCTACATCTGGATATTCCTTAACAATTTTCTAAAATATTTAATATCCATTTTAAAAAGATCATAGTTATTCTCAAAAAGTCGATTTCAAAAGCAAGAAAATAGTATATTATGCAACGATCATGTAATGATGGTTATTAATACACGAGCATTAACCGGGATACGAAACGAGCCAAAGGCGAGTTTCGTATGGTCTATGCGAGTGTTTTAATAACCATTACATGAGAGTTGCATACGCTATTTTTTCTACACCCGATAAATAATCAAGACCTATAAATATTATATTTATATTGGTATTGAACACAATAACAGTAATTACTCGTATTTCTATAAAAAATTCTACAAAATTGTAATTAATGGTATTACTTCGGGTATTGGTATTTCCCTAGATTTTTGCTGCAAAATATGTTGTACTGTATTTTCTGCTTTCTCCGATATGTGTGGAAGAGTCTTCTATATCTCTGATATGAGACATTTTAATATTATAATTATCGAAGTTTAGCTATCTACGAAAATTTAATACGTTTTGACAACTAAAACAATTACATAGAAACCTAGGACAAACGTCAAACAGCATGCTTGATTGAAAAATAGTAGGTTTCTATTGATTAAAAATCTGTATCGTAATGAAAAATCTGTATCATAATGGGTATCATTATGAAACGGATTATGGGCATATAAGTGCATTATTATAATACGGGTGTAGAAAAAAGTATTTTTGACATCAATCAACAACCATATTGACTTTAATTTGACAGTGACATTTCGTTTTAGACACACATTTCAAATCACAATAATGTGAAATTTGCGACCGTTGTCTGGGACCAATTAAAAAATTACTTCTATGACATTTATTCGTTTCTTAACCGCTCATTGGCCGTTCGCCAACTAAGGCCAATAAAGATAATTATTTCATAAAGTTTAAACACGACTATATTTCGAAACTCGCTCTTAGTAACAAATAAAGTTACTTTTCCCTGTGTAAATGCGTCTTTTCAATTCGCTCCTCCTAGTTTAAAAACAGAGTATAGGCGATTTTCAACATATCGAAAACTAGTCATAGGATTGAGTTGAGTCAATTGACACTTTTGGTTACAGTTTCAGAAAATTTGACCAGTCTCCACATAAGGAAATAAGTGAGGGATCCTTTGGATAATGGATGTGTAAGCTTTAAACCTACATTATGAAATGATTACATTCAAGGTATTTAATGGATAAAAAAATTAAAAGATCAAAATCAGAAAGGATTACAAGAAGAAATTAGTTTTGAAACTGAAAAAAAAATTCTACAACATTGTATAATAATTTGATTTTGGTCGTCTGGCAACACTGGTGATGAAGCAGTCGAGTAGGAGAGTGTAGGTCGTAGGAGCACTCTTATGAGTTCGAGAATAGGGTACCAGGTAAACATTCTTGGAATCGAATATTTGAAGAGAATAGAAAAATGCAATGATATATAGTATGGTTTCAATAACAAAAAAAAAGTGTGGTAGAAGACGGTGAAAGTTTTTTGACTTAGTTTTGTATTCATTTAAGCCTCAACTTTAAAATGATTGAGGTGAGTAGTTTTTATTAAAACTTCCTTTATTTAAAATAGATACATACTTGTAGTACTGGAAAATAACCTATAGTTATAAAACAGTGGATCTACTCATGGGTTAGAGCTAAGGTTTATGAGTTACTTAGTTAAATTTTCAATTATTATCCTTAATTTTATGTACATAAGTGTACTATAGTTAATTTATTTGGTGAAAAATATACGACAATTTTGTTCCTTCACTTGAAAATTGAAGACAACTTGTAAAATTGACATTGTATTCAACACAACGAATAATAAGATACATTATTGAGCAAAAAGTATCGTTTCACAAACAAATCCAAAATGCATTTTTTTTAAATTCTCTATTTCACAGTTATAACAAATGTACAAGAACAATCATAAATGTAGAACCTGTATATATAAATTTGTCAACAGTAAATATTTTAGTGTCTATCCCCCTCTATACGAAGAACGTAGATGCATCTCTCAATTTTGGGGGTTAAGCAGTCTCACAATATTTTCAAATCAAAAGAGATCGCAAAAATTTGTCTACTCTTTAAAACAATGATCAACATAGTAATATTGCCAACATTTTACTTTCTTTAGAGCGAGAATAGTATATTATGCAACGATCATGTAATGATGGTTATTAATACACGAGCATTAACCGGGATACGAAACGAGCCAAAGGCGAGTTTCGTATGGTTTATGCGAGTGTTTTAATAACCATTACATGAGAGTTGCATACGCTATTTTTTCTACACCCGATAAATAATCAAGACCTATAAATATTATATTTATATTGGTATTGAACACAATAACAGTAATTACTCGTATTTCTATAAAAAATTCTACAAAATTGTAATTAATGGTATTACTTCAGGTATTGGTATTTCCCTAGATTTTTGCGGTAAAATATTTTGTACTGTATTTTCTGCTTTCTCCGATATGTGTAGAGGAGTCTTCTATATCGCTAATATCAGACATTTTAATATTATAATTATCGAAGTTTAGCTACCTACGAAAATTTAATACGTTTTGACAACTAAAATAATTACATAGGAACCTAGGACAAACGTCAAACAGCATGCTTGATTGAAAAATTGTAGGTTTCTATTGATTAAAAATTTGTATCGTAATGAAAAATCTGTATCATAATGGGTATCATTATGAAACGGATTTTGGGCATATAAGTGCATTATTATAATACGGGTGTAGAAAAACAACCTTCTTGAATCGTGTGATCATTTTTAAAAAATTAAGGTTCCAACCAGCACAAGAAATGGTTGTTAAAAGCTTTTGCATTACTTGCATATGTTTAGTATGTACGTTTAACAATATTTTTACAATACAAGAAGTCCATTATAATTTATATATTGAAAATAATTTTTTTTTAATTTTTTAACAATAGGCTCTCTGCATAAAATTCCAAAGAAACGAACAAACTCACCTCTGTCTTTAACGCAAATTATATAAACCTTTAATAAAATAAATCTATAATAAACGATATTGCAAGAAATGCTCAATTGAAACTATTTATAGTGACAGATGACATTAAATGGCCATATTTTAGAAAAACATATGCACAAAAGCGGACCCGAGGTTCATTCATGAAAATTTATGGGTGAATTGTCGATTTAGAACATCTGAAGTGATAGATTTCACGACCTCGTATAAAAAGGATATAAAATGGCTTCAATTTATTATTCACGTTTTTTTTTGGGCGTTGAAAAGTAAAATAAAATAACATCACATCTTGGCAAAACCGGGAAAAAATTATATAATAAAATAAAATGTGTAAATATTCCTTAAAATCAAGAGTTAAAGTCACTGACAAATTTAAATATTGCACAAATTACAAAAAGGTTATTAGGATTTTAGTTATAATCTATATACCTTCTTGTATTTGTTTTACAGTTGGATTGATCTAGTGATGATTTTTATTGATTATTAATTTTATGTTTTTGTCAAATGTAATATATTAAAAACTTGAATTTCAAACTAATTATACATTAATTATTCCATTTATTTTTCTCATGATAATCGAATTAAATTACGGGTTTTGAGCTTACATTAAATTGTAATCAGATGAAACAAAATGGATTCTATGTATTTTGAAGTGATCTTTTCTAAAAAAGGCAAAACAAAATGTAGCTGTTTTTCGAAAGTGCCAAAATTTTGGATGTCGGAAATAAATCAATATTTTCAAAACTCAGTTTGCAATTGCGATTGCAATTTGTTTAGTATTTTGAGGCGGCGAAGGTCGAAAAATTGAATTTGTTAAATGTTCAGAAACTAAATTCTTCATAACTTTGGTAAAAACTAAGATATTTGAAAAAACCAAAATGGATTTTGAACTTAAGGTATGTGACTAGTGATTCCCAGAAGGGGGCAAGAGAAATCTCAAAATTGGGCATATGGCAAAAGGGCAAAGTGTACCGCGGGCCTAATTTTATTGTTTGCCTATAACGGCCAAACTATTTAAATTTTTTTAATGCCACTTACAGAGCTTACTCTTAAATATGAAATCTTATACGTTTGTGAATTTTACCAAAATCGGATTATAATTGGCCAAGATATCAAACAATTAAACACATTTTTTTCCTTAAAAAAAAAATAAATTTTTTTTCGTAAGTTTGAAGTGGCACAAAAATGTCAAAAATGCATTATCTATTTTTTTGATCACTGTTCATTGAGTGACGACCAAAAAACACAGTTTTTGAGAAAATTTGCCCAAAATTGACGATTTTCAGTTTTTTGGTCTGAAAATTGAACAAACCCAAATATTGTGTCTTCTGAATGTGTATACAAAGTTTAAAGTGTGTATGCTTCTTCTACGTTATAAAATTGTCCCGACAAAAGTCCCATTACATGCGCTCCGCGGGATCCAAAACTCGTGTATACACTGCATTTCTGTAATTTGATTTTTTGTGATTTCCAGTTTTAAATTTCTTACATACCTAAATTTATTAGGCCTAAAATGTAATAAATTGTATTTTACTGACTTGTTATAAGACGTTTGTTGAGTTTTGTGCAAAAAATAGAATTAACGCAAAATTAGCCGCACGTCGTATCAAGGATAGCTATGGTCTCGGCGTTCGCTATCCGACAAATTTAAACTTTAAACGGTTATATTATTACAAATTGAATCGGTTGATAGTGTTCATCGGCATAGATTTTTAATAACCGTGTTCAGCAAGCTCTGTGTACGCGTGGTTTTTCGGACTGCTTCAGCAATTTATTGAGTAAGTACGTTCCTATATTAAGAAAATTCTATCACAGTGCTATAATTTTTTTTGTTTCCAGGTTGCAATGGCTGGCCTGTGTTTATTATGTCATCAGACACTTGCAGAGGGGGAACTTTCCTCAATTAGATCAACAGGATTGAAAGGTCTGCAGACGGTCAGCAAAGAGAGGGAGGATTATTTTTTCAGTTCTTTAGAACCAGGTTTTATATCGCATGAGAGATGTCGCAAACATTACGTAGCTCGACGTTACGGAAAAGAGTTTATTTATAAAACTTGGGATAGGCATAAAAGGGCCGCGATTGACAATGCCAAAAAAAGGAGGATGGAGCATCAACCGAGAAGAAAACCAGAGAACAAAAAACAAGCTTATCACCAAGTTGGAACTTACACTCAGGCTTAGGATTAATTTCCTAACATTTTTAAAGTATACCTTTTTGTGTTATTTTTTGTGCTCTTTCCGGTGGCGCAGTAAGTTTTTTCAAATTTATTTTTTTGTTAGATGTTTTCGAAAATCCTGGAGAAAATCATATGAGAAAAAAATTTTAAAAAAATTACGCCTTCCGGTTTCCTGCGAATTCCCGAAAAATTATGGCAGATTTCGCCGCGGGACTTATTTTATTTGAGAGCCAACAAAAAAATACACAACTTCTCTCATGGGCACATATGTCTAACATTTATAATTTCGCCACAAATTCATCGCAAATTTCATGTTCATGGTTCTGATCAAAGAAACGAAAAAACTTTTGGTAAAAGCACTTCTGCGGCGAGAAATTCGCCATTAAAACTACCTATTTAATGAACTTCCGAACTATTTTTGCCTCCTCTTTCGATTGGTGCACTTATTTTTACTATCAGAATGATACTTGCCCAGATAATTAGCATTTTTACCATGGAAAATTCCGGAAAATCCGGTTTTTCCTAATTAAAAAAAAAATTGAAAAACAGCTACATCTTTTTTTCTTTTTTTCGGAAAGATCACATCAAAATACACAAGTTCCACTTTGTTTCATCCAATTACAAATTAATGTAAGCTCGAAGGGGCCTTTTTTCGTTATTTAATTGGACTATGATTGTTGTTCGACCACAATTAAAATAATTCAATTAACCCTCTTTTTAATAAAATACAATATTTTCTTGTAAATGGGACACTTATACGGCAAAATATCTTAATATGCAAATCGCACAAGCAAAGTGACTTATTCACGATCGTATATAAAATTTTCAACGACCGTTTTCAGAACTCTCAAATAGAATTCTTTAGAAGTAATCAAGAGAAGGCGTGTAGGTATTCATTCAGAACAAGAATTGCTTTCTGGAAAATGGCGGCCGCTGTTCCATCTAAATCTTTCAGAATGTGAACGAGCTTAGATGCGACATTACAACTTCAAAAACATTGTTTAAAAGAAACTTTTTTCTATCGGGAAAACTTTCAGTGAATTTTTTTTAAACTAAATTTTGATTTACGGCTAGCTAATATCTTTGGGATTAGATAAAAATTTAATTTAATTTATAGTTTTTAACCAGCGATACATGCAATCAGAACTTAAACAAATAAGAAGACAGTGGAGCAGTAAAACTGGAAGTCGTAAATAAATAAATGTATAAATTATTTAGTATTGCTATTCCAAATGACCTTGTACAGGTATGGGAAAAGTTAAAATATGGTATACAAATTTACGAAGTAGACATAGAAAATACATATAAAATTTTGAAATGAAAACTATAACCAATATACAAATGCTCTTCGTCTTCGTCATTCTCTGGCTTGATGGTGGTCGCCTTTCAATCCTATCTTCTCAAGGACGTGTAGGATTTGGACTTCAAGTTAGGTAAATCTCCCTCTTCTATTTGATATACTCTTAGGTATAGTGCCTTGGATTCTAGAGTGCTACATATTCAGAATGTGAATGGAGGTTTCATCCTCCTTTTCACCTAATCTGCACTTACTATCCTCTTCTACTCTCAGTTTCCTAAGGTGTCCTCTTAGTCGGCAATGCCCGGTAAGGATCCTTGTTACAATACGTAGCATGTTCTTGCTTAAGCAGATGCAGGCTTCCGATCTTTTCTAGTTATATTCACCCAGAAGTATCTAAGCCTGTCTCAGTTCCAAGAGATTGTTCCAATTTTCGGTTCTTCCACTGCCCAATTCTTTTTTAATCTCTTCTAATTTTATGTTACTGCTGATACCGCAGAACGGTTCAGGTCCTACAAAGGGTGTTTGAGCCCCTTTTTTTGCAAGACTATCTGCAATCTCGTTGCCCTGTACCGTTATGTCCCGGGACCCAAGTGAAAGAAACTTTATTTTTCTCGCCTAGCTCATTCAATTGTTCTAGGTATCTCCAGACCATTTTTGAGCTGATTACTTACATAAGAGCTCAGCGCTTTGATGGCGGCTTGGCTTGGCTATGATCGTTTTTCTCGTTGTTAAACTGGATAAACTTCTCGATGGCGCGAATTTCCGCCTGGAAGATGCTTGTATATTTTCCCAAGCTTTTAGAGTGCTTGGTTCACGGCCTATACACTCCTATTCCAGTTCCTTCTATGGTTTTGAAACCGTCCGTATACCATTGAATAGCATGTCTTTCGGTTGGAAGCGCGATGGATTCTTGGCTCCATTCTTTCATGCAGCTTAGCTCTGTGGTTTTGACGTTTTTCACAAAACTATACTTCTTTACCATTTCATCCTGGGGCATGTCCCAGGTATCTTTAATCCTGAAGCAAGTAGACTGTTTTCTGATTACTCCGTTTCTGATCATTCATCATGTCATTTTTGCCACATTCTCTATCATCAAATGTAGAGGGGTGAGGTTTAAGATCACCTCCATTGCGGCCGTAGGGCAGGTTCTCATTGCACCGGTGATGCAAACACAGGCTAGTCTTCGCACTTTTTTATTTTTAATTATATTTTTTAATGTGGTCCTGCTAGCTTAATATTAAACTAGAAGCACCATGTTTTTTTTATAAACGGTACATAGTACAAAAAATTGATTGGTGGTACAAATTCAGTTCTTTTTAATTCTACCTTTGTTTTATTTTTAATTATATATTTTAATTTGGTCCTGCTAGCTTAATATTAAACTAGAAGCACCATGTGTTTTTTTGTAAACGGTACATAGTCCGAAAAATTTATTGGTGTTACAAATTGCTACAAATTCATTTATTTTTAATTCTACCTCTGTTTTATTTTTTATTTTATTTTTTTAATGAGGTCCTGCTAGCTTAATATTAACCCAGCAGCGCCATGTTTTTTTTTTTTGAAAACGGCAAATGGTACAAAATTTTTATTGGTGGTAAAAATTAGTACAAAATAGGTACTAAATAATGTAATAGATTTGAATCGATTCAGTTGGTCCTGCTAGCTTAAGAGAGGTATGTGCACATGTTGATTTATAATTTTACTTTAATAATATATTTTGGGAGTTGTAAAAAGGTAGAAATTAATATTATACAATATTATTCCAAAGAAATAGAGAAGGTAGAATGATAAGGTACCGTCTGCGCATACTACACGAGTGCAGAAATTATTCAACCTTCCACTCTTACACACGTAAATGACACACAGAAAAAAATTATCATCTACATTCAAGAAAAGCTTTACACTTCAAAGATTACATTTGTTTGAAATAAAGCAAAGTTTGCTTCAAATATTATTTCTCGATACAACAAGAAAATAAATGTTTAGTGAAGTATAGGCATAATCTTGTATTTTAAGATTTAAAATAATTAATCTGAGAATAAATTATTTCATTCGAGTCTAGAATTGTTAATTAATCCAAGAAAGCACTAAAGTTTATTGTAAGTATAATATGCTCTTAAAACCGAGTAGCGCATACTTGATTCAATGTTATAAAAGGATTAGATTCAATGCATTTTAATTTCAGAACAAGAATTAAACAATTCGAATTAAAAACCTAAGTACTTCACAAAAGATTAGCGAGTACAAATTCACTACACGGTGTTGCCAACTGAAACTTATTTTAAAATGCAACCACTACACTGGTACGGTAAATATATGATACATGTTTGATGTGATACTTATTATTCGGAAGTCAGAGAATCTGGCAAATTGGCATTAGTACGTGTTCATCCTATTGTCCATTTTCTAACAAGTTTGCGTCGTATCATTAGGGTCGCGTTCTATTTTTTGTTAGAAATTCTTTGTGATTCAATTAATAAGTGTATGAATAAATTAAATTGAAATGGAAGATTTGTTAGATGGATGGAGCCTCAGGGACCTGATACCAATATTTAAATGTAAGTTTATTTAGTTCACTTCTTGTTAAGTATTTTATTATATATGAGTAAATTTATAATTATAAGGACACGAAACAAACTGGAAGAGATGTAAAAAAAATATTTGATGCTGGATGACGACATTTTGGAAAGACGACTTCTGCCTTGCTAAGACAAGAGGTCGTATCTACAAAAATTCCGATTTCAAGGTTCTTACACATTTAATAAGCTTACATTTAATTTTTTTATGACACAAAATATTAAAGGTCTATTTGCATTATAAAATATTTACTATAATTATAAGAAAAGGTTAGTAAAATATGCATAACTTATTTGCGAAGTTTAACAGGACGTAATTATCTATTTTGTAGGTACGACCTCTTATCTTAGCAGAAAAAACTTTTATGTTCCATTTAGGTTTTGTAGTTATAATTTTTTTTTATTTAAGGGTGGGACACCTCAGAGGACAGAGGAATTTACTAACAATTTTAAAAAATGTTTTGCGGTGGATAGGTACCAGTAAAAACCCTATTAAAAAGCAAAAACAGCTTGTTGCTATGACCTTCAGAGCAAAACAAAATTGATGGGGAATTATTAATTATCTCTGCTCAGTCAGAGAGGGTCGTAGGTGAATTTTTCCCTTTTGTCCTCGAATTTGGCTGAATGACCGATTGTACCGAGATACAATGGATTATTACCTGGATAAATTTTATGTACACCGTAAATGAAAAAGAAGAATACTGAATAATTTTTAAAAGGTTATGATATATAGATAAAACGTGTTTATTAGCTATGAGAGGAGAATTTTGATGTTTTATTCAAAAGTTAGCTATATTTTGGTTGTAATAGGTAAGTCCTTGGAATTTAATATATATACAGCTTATGTACCGGTTAAAATAGATATCTATCTTGGGTGGCTCACAAAATAAATGACTTTAATATTTACAAACTAAAAGGTTAAAACTGGTTAATTATATGTACAATTTTCAGAATATTCCCAAACATATTTCGTGTGATAACACCTTCTAACTGATGGACTTGAGTTGGTATAATCAGAAAATTCCTACCTTGGAAATTGTCACTATCTTACATAGGCGAGGGTTGAATTCGAAGGCCTCTTTGGAAGGGTGACTTGACAAGATTGGATCCAAAGGTACGAGTAGGTCCACTTATTTAATCTCTAATTAAAATATCGTCCTTCATTTGTAGTAACTCCAGTTAGTAAGGGATGAAAATGGTGTCCCAATCGTTTACTTCTATCCAACAGTAAGGTTCTCAAATACAGCTGCCGTTGAGACTACCTCAGATTAATGTTATGTCCGGAATTGTACGTAATAAAAATGAAATGTAACTATCTGTGACTACGATAGCCAGAAAAGGAAACAGAATAGTATAGAATGGAATAGAATAAAAGGCCTAAAATACAAAATACTACTTTAAATATACAATCCTATATTAAGCAAGGACAAATAAGTGATAAATGAGAAATTACGTTACCTGAGGTGAAAGGTGGCCTTTTTAAGAAGTTCTTTTTGCTAAATTGAAAATAAAATCCTCTAATGAGATTAAGTATACTAACAAATAGCAATACTTATTAAGTTTTCAATGTCTTTTCGCTTCTAGTATCTTATATCCTTATGAAAAGATCTTCAAAAATACATGTTCCATGAAGGTATGATACCAGAAGAATGAAAAATGGTGGAAAGGATATGCACCGACAAAATTAATGACTTCTCCAGGAAGTGAAAATAAAATATGACAGGTAATTTAAAATATTATTAGCCAATTTCTCACAATCACCTACTTAATTCCAAAATTACCTAGATTATTTGGGGTTTTAATTATTTGTAATGATTTAGACATAAATTTGAATGACATAATGTCATAATTAATGTAAATAAACAAAGAAAATGAACCCTGAAACCATTTATAGAATTCAAAACGTCTCTTTGTCCGTTTTAGGCTCCTAGAATTTAACTACAAACTAATTTAAGAAAAACAATGGAAAATATATCTACAGAGGACCAGAACGGATATTCAAAACAAAAAAGAACCACTTGATAAAAGGTTAAACTTCTACAATTTCCAATTTGACAATATAAAAGGTATCTTTTTATTCTAGTTAACTCACAGAATATGAGAAATGGATTTCCTAATAATCTTCTAGCCAAAACGGTGTATACGGAGTGAGCTTTTAATAGATTTAATTCCTATTATACTTAAATAATAAATTAGAGTAAATTAAAAGTTAAATGCCAATACTATATATATATTATTTTTGTGGTAAAAGCATCCCAGTACATTCATATGGATTTTGAACCGTAACATTGTTCTTATTTCAAGATTATTAATTTCTTCAATGAAACGATCCTATAATTCAACCAAAATCAATATATTTATGTCATAACCAATATTAGCATTTCTTGGAACAGTTCATAATATATACACTATTTACATAGTATATAATATACGGAGTGGCCCAAAAGTCTGGAAACAGCCAATTATCTCGTAAATTGCTAATCCTAATTGTACAAAATTTGTGGTACACCTATTCTGGGATACGAAGATTTCAGATTTAATATTTGCAATGTTGCAAGATTTGCCGTTTCTCTTATACTATCAGTGCCACGGCAAATAATAATAATAGCCGTCCCTTCCCCTACACAAGTCGTTCAGTCGACTTCAGGGGTTGAAATTCACTGGTAAGGGGGTGAATTAGGGAGAGTATTATTATTATTATTATTATAGTCACTTTGGTTTTTCAAATTCATCACCCTGTATATTCAGTCATTATTAAAATCTCCTATTCAATACGAGTTCAACCATATGTAACACCTATGTAATGTAGTCTGGAAGGTCTTAAATAAATAAACAGTCATGGAGAAATGTGATAGACGCATTCTACCATCGATCAGGGTACTGTCAACTCACAAATTTTGAACACTTGATAAAGTAACCATTTTGTTAAAAATGTTATAATCTTTCAATTGTTACGTTTTAATGTACTTGAAAATAGTTTGTATTAAAAAATTTATTGAGACAATTAGGCGTTGCCAGACTTATTTTATTTGTTTAAAACCTTCCAGGCTACATAAAATCATTAGGATTACATATGGTTGAACTCATAATGTATAGGAGATTCCAATAATTGAATATACAGGGTGATGAATTTAAAAAACCAAAGTGACTAATAATTTAAGCGAAACAACAAATCTGGCAACATTGCAAATATCAAATTTGGAATCACCGTATCCCAAAATAGGTGTACCCCAAATTTTGTACAATTAGGACAAGCTATTTACGAGATAATTGGCCGTTTCCAGACTTTTGGGCCACTCTGTAGAATAACAAATTTAGTTGTATTGGATTTAACAACAAAGTATTATTGAATATAAATAAAGTATATTTAAAAAAGTGTAAGACTATTTCATTAATACTGCAATTGAGCAATAGATACTCTTCATTCAATTAGAGATATTTTAACTTTTTTGTCATCATTTTTTTATTATATTGCTTATATTTGTGATGTTTTATTCGTTGATTTTGACTTAGTATTAAAATATAATTGGTAAATGTTATCCGATGCACTATTTTATAATTTTTGCACAAAATGTTGGTAAACCGTCCGTGAATCTTGTTTACAAAATGTGCCAAACGAAATTGTATACTTTTTCATTGACAACGATAACATTCTACTCCTTTCCACTTCATTGTATTTTACTTAACATCTTGCATAAATTGTCCTTTACGTGGTACCATGCTAACGATTAACCTTGCTATCTATTGATGAATTTATTATTCTGTCTGAGGTTATGCATATGACATACCTATATGGGTTAATTTCTTACTTTCTGTAGATATCTTAGTTTATTTAATTATGAATTTATCATAAGCTGTAGGATCATTTTTTATGACGTACTCGAACAATTTAAAAATTGTATTTTCAATAAGTTACTTCTGAAACAATAGTTTTGAATTTGTTTGATGACAAACATATTGTGTATGTTTATAATTTAGTTTCTTTAATGATAATTTAAGCAGATTTATATTTACACACGGGTGGAAAGTAGTTTTATCTACACGTGTAAGACTAAATAAGATTAAATAGTTCGATAGGTGTCACTTTCCTAAGTGGTCGTAAAAAAAAGTTTTTTGCAATCATGATAATGCGCAGCTATAATACAATATTATGGTATTGCCACTTATTAAAGTCATAAAAATGTAAATAGGACATTTACAAAAAAAATTTAAATAAAAATGTTGCTTGTATATTGATAGTTTAACCATATGCTGTAGCTTAAACTCCTTAATGTAAAATACAAACCAATTGTATGTGGCGTCTGTTAAAACGAACCCTTATAAAGTATTTCCGGAGTCTCATACGTGCACATGTATCTTTTTATTTTATAAATGTAGAATGATTTCTCCAAATACGCTAACGGAATTTTAGATCAGCCGTTGTTTTCAAAAGAGAGATACATTATTTTGTATTGAAATAAAGTAAATGTGACGTTTACAGAATGGCGCAGTGTTTTCACTTAATCTCACAAAAAGTAAATAATAAAATTATGGTTACTACTACATAGAATATATTATTCTATGCAATGAAAAGAATATAGGTCTTAAATACTATAACAAAAATAATAAAAAATAATAATATTAGTAATAATAATAATAACAATAATATCGGAAGGTCTCAGGTTCGAATCCCACCGTTGGCCGGGATTTTTTCATTTAATTTAATTATTTAAAATTAATTCTGATGCCTTGGTAGGATTCCCCACTCGACCATTCACTGTTGGGTTCTAATTAACAGTGCTGTTCCTAAAGTGGCGCTGGGAAACAGTAACAAAGCCTACACAGAACACGAGGCGAAATAACCGTAGCAGTTGAAGCCGATGACACCAAAAAAAAAAAAAAAAAAAAAAAAAAAAAATTGTTATAAGATATAATAAAGAAACACCCTATATAGCATACATTTGATAGCGAAAAAAATGACAAAGTTGTCAAAAATGAAAAATGATGGTTTCTTTTTTGAAAAGGTGACAGCCAATTTTGTCTGGGTATTTTTCAATTAAAAAAAAAAATATTGATTCAGTAAAAAATATAAGAAATACCGTTAGAGTTTTAAAGTATTATGACGTAGATGAGTTAAGTAAGCAAATTTATTGAATGTGTACCTATATGAAGGTAACAACCATTGTATATTGAACCCTTGTGTAAGTTTGCGGCAAAATCGTGTTGAAACGTGGACCAGGATCCAATAAGGACAGTCGCAGAGCCCCAGTCTCCAGTCTGCAATCAATTGCAGAATATCTGTATTGAAGATAGAACTGTGAGTACTAAAACATTTTAATAATTGTGTTAATAAAGAAACTGTAAAGAAGTGCAGGACAAAGTAAAAAAAAAATCACTTTGATATTGTAAATATTAGCATAGAGGTTTATTATTTAAATAAAAAAAAAAAAAATACCAGCCGTAATCATAATTTTAAAAACATATTTGTCATTGGTGACAGTCGTTAAGCTAGGAAAGCTAGACCTCAATATTAAATACACTTTTCAAGCATGAAAGGAAGTGACGGCGGTATTTATTTTTTTTTTTTACTTTAAATAACAATTAATTTTTCTTTTCTAAAGTGTGAATGTTTGGAGTGAATGTTTATTGATATAATAGTTATATATTAGAAGTTAGAAAATTGTTTTGAACTATGGTTTCATTTTGAACATTGTACAATTTGAATTAAATAAAATTGTAAGGTTTGTTGTTAAAATATTTTATTAGTTTGCTTACTTAAATATACAGGGTGATCATAAAATTTTGAAATAGTAGATTGGATTTTTGGCAGAATTAACAAATCAAAATAAACTAAATTAAACTAAATTAAACTAAAGTAAACTAAATTAAACTAAATTAAACTAAATTAAACTAAATTAAACTAAATTAAACTAAATTAAACTAAATTAAACTAAATTAAACTAAATTAAACTAAATTAAACTAAATTAAACTAAATTAAACTAAATTAAACTAAATTAAACTAAATTAAACTAAATTAAACTAAATTAAACTAAATTAAACTAAATTAAACTAAATTAAACTAAATTAAACTAAATTAAACTAAATTAAACTAAATTAAACTAAATTAAACTAAATTAAACTAAATTAAACTAAATTAAACTAAATTAAACTAAATTAAACTAAATTAAACTAAATTAAACTAAATTAAACTAAATTAAACTAAATTAAACTAAATTAAACTAAATTAAACTAAATTAAACTAAATTAAACTAAATTAAACTAAATTAAACTAAATTAAACTAAATTAAACTAAATTAAACTAAATTAAACTAAATTAAACTAAATTAAACTAAATTAAACTAAATTAAACTAAATTAAACTAAATTAAACTAAATTAAACTAAATTAAACTAAATTAAACTAAATTAAACTAAATTAAACTAAATTAAACTAAATTAAACTAAATTAAACTAAATTAAACTAAATTAAACTAAATTAAACTAAATTAAACTAAATTAAACTAAATTAAACTAAATTAAACTAAATTAAACTAAATTAAACTAAATTAAACTAAATTAAACTAAATTAAACTAAATTAAACTAAATTAAACTAAATTAAACTAAATTAAACTAAATTAAACTAAATTAAACTAAATTAAACTAAATTAAACTAAATTAAACTAAATTAAACTAAATTAAACTAAATTAAACTAAATTAAACTAAATTAAACTAAAATTAATTAAAATAAATTAAAATAAATTTAAATTAAAAGTTGATAAAATTAAATAATTATCTCTGCAGTTAAAATTGTCAACTTGAACCTCCCCTGGGATAAAGACGACCTGCTATAATAACATAAGACTTTTAGAAGGACATTAAAGGCTAGTCGAGGTTAGTTTTAATAAAATGAGTTTGGTAAATTGTAATGTAATGAACGACAAATTAAAATCATTACATCTATTTATCTAATAAAAATATTTGAAATGCAAATATAATTGCTTATTTACCAATATAATACATCAACCAATGACAATCACCTTTTATTCCAACACACGTCAATCAAACAAACTTTATTTTTTGGAAACACTGCATGCTGCAGTGTTTACACTTAATCCCAATTGGATTTAAAAAATTCAATTCATTACCAGAGAAACATGCCAATGATTTATGCAAAACGTCAATATGAAAATTGTCAAAAAGGTTAGAGTTAAATTTTCAGTTATGACCATGATGGAAAAATACAGGTGAAGCGGTTAGCGGCACGAAATTGGATCAGTCTTGCGCATGACGTCACTTTCGAAGCAAATTTTTATTATGTTAAAAAGCGACTTTTTAAGTTATTTTAATATCCCCGTAAAGGGGTTCAAATTACCGAACTCCCCTAATCAGGTTGACTAGTAACCTCAGGGGTTGGGTTCCTGTAAATAGAAAGAAGCAAAAAAGAACTTGTTTGATTGATAGAATGTAAACGGGCCTTTATTACCTTATAACCTCGATCGTTGTCAAAATTAAAATTATAACCAACAAATTTACATTTATACGAAATGTCGACTATTAGGAAAGAAAGAAAATTATTATGTACAAGGCGTGTTTCCACAACTATTCTTACCTATAAATTAAATACCCTTATAATATACAGGGTGTTAAAAAAAGTGTCACAAAATAAAACGGGGGGTAGTATGGGCCAAAATATGCAGAAAAGTCTCAATAAACATATGTTCGCAAATGAATGGTTTCAGAGATACGGAGTGTTTTGTGTTTTGTATCATTTTTTGATTATCTTTTTTCATTCTCAAAAACTTGCTTTTCTTATCGGAGTCTACCGATATTTTTTCATAGATACTATTTGCAGTTATTATTTTGTTGTGGGTGAATAATTTTATAAATTTTCGTTATGCCTGTTTACACTAATATTGAATTAGCTGACATGCATTTTATGTACGGTCGTGCAAATAGCAATGCATTGAAATGGAGGGAGGGCATTTTGAACATCTCATTTAACTCTATGTTGTTATTGATTGTTTATAAATATCATTGTTTTTTTATAATAATAAAAAATTGTTATAAACACAAAATGGTCCGTATCTCCGAAACCGTTAATTTGCGGTCATATATTTATTAAGACTTTTCTGCTTATTTTGGGTCATACTATTCACCATTTCATTTTGTGACACTTTTTTTTAACACCCTGTATAACCCTCCAAGTGGGTGGTCAAAGTTTACGTAGAGTACTCTTCGTATTACAAAAGAAAAACCGGTAGGTGGATATTACAATTAAATAGGTATATATAATCAAGTACTTAACCCTATGTTTGTTATAGGCTGAGTCTCTCTGGGATGCTATGAAAATGACTTCGTATTCGGTGGGGTTATCTAATTGTCTGTACTCTGTTGCTAGCACGCAAACGGTGAAGTGAAGAAGCCCTATTCAATATGAAGAGGTGGAGAGAACTTGCACACAGTCCTTAAAGTATTCTTCTAATAAAAGCGTTTACACAGAATTGTAAATCTAAACGAGCGAAGGAAGGAACGCACGAACGAAAGGAGTGAACCAAGGAGGTCTGAAAAATATTGACGATTGTAACGATTATGTATACAGAAGGCTGTTGGGAATATAGGTAAGTGAACTAATAATTCATTTTGAAAAACTCATCCTTGATGGTATGTGACCTTTTAGTTATTAATTAATTAAATTCACACTTTTAGCCCGATACTATATCTACCACTAGGTGTATGAATCACAAAGATCACTAACAATATATCGGACTAAAGGAATCTATGGTTTTTGCACAAGAATAAATCCTAGAAAATCCTAGCTGAAATCTTGGCACATGCCATAATCAGAATCCAATCAAAAACTGGGCCAGGAAGGAAGTTCCACAAAATGGGCAACAAAAGTCAATGTCTTAGCAAGAAGGCCGTGACTACAAAAGGGTAATAGGATAATTTCTGGTAAAACTGTGGTCAATATTTATAAATTTAGAAGAATCTGACAGCTGAAGGAGTTAAAATCGACATGTAAACAATAACAATAAAAATAAAGCTTTTTAGTAATTAAACGAAGTAGAGTTATTGTTCAAAGTAGCGAAATATATTTACTTACATTTTAAATTATTTATTAAGGTATTAATTATAAATGAATATACTCCAGGTGAGATTATACTTTATTACAAAATATTATCTTATATTTTACTACAAAATATGTTTGATAAAAATGGATATTTTATGAGTTTATTTAATGGACCCATTTTATTGATTTATATACATTTATATACCACACAATCTTAAATCTAAAGGCAACTAAAGAGATTAGCATAGGTTATAGTAGAATAGGTAAGTAATAGAGTAGTTTAGTAATTAGAGTAGCTTAGGGTAAGTTAGAGTCAAATAGAAGTAGAATGGTGTAAATAGTTAGCGTAGAATAGTAATGAGAATAGGTAGGATATATTAGACTAATTTAGGATAGGGTAGGATAGACATTAAAATAAGTTAGAATAATTGAGATTAGTTTAGAATAGTTTAGGATAGTTTAATAGTTTAGGATAGTTTAGAATAGAAAAACCTAGTTTAGAGTAGTGTAAGTTTAGAATAATTTAGAATAGGGTAGGCTAGGAAATAGGATAGGTTAGAATAGTTTAGAGTAGTGTAAGCTAGGGTAATTTAGACTAGTCTAGGTTTAGATAGAATAAAACCCGTAACATAGTGCTTAGAACTTTATAGATATATTTATCTTAAAATTTAATATTATTTCTATACACCAAGAGGTTTTTTTTAGTAATTATCGGTACGTATTATTCAATTAATTTCTAATTAAATTGATATACAGTTAGGTTATGTCACATTTTTGCATACTTCTTATTTAACTTAAATTTTCATAAACAAGTCCTGGCCCCGATTTAAATTTTTATAGCCTGTATTTTGAGTTTTTTGAAAAAGGTATTTGAAAAAGATATATATTTTAATAACTTTTATATACAGTTAAAAAAGTTTCAACGTAGGATTTAACCTGTATTTTAGGTTAAATACATTACGCCTGTATCGATAAAATAAATTCACAAACTAATTCTAACGAAAAAAATGAAAAAATAATCATTTCATATCTGGTTACTATTCTTAAAAAAATAAAGCAATATTTTTCTAATTCTGTAAAAATTTAAAAGATATTTCACAGTTTTTTATGACATAAAAATATCTATTGTTGGAAATAAACAAAACAATAGGATTTGCACAAATTTCATTTCACCACCAGTGTTTCAATTACGGTTTTCGGTTTTCTTGCTTTCAGGACTCGGATATTCCATAATTTAATTTCGACTTCTTTTTGTGTAATTAGTTCAAGATGAGGAGAACAAGACCAGCCTTGAAATGCATGTTTTACTTTTATACATTGGTTGTTGTTGTAATAGTCCTAGAGCCAACGTGCAGGTTTGTGACTTATTTTATTATGGCTGAATTTATTAATAAATTGTACTAGACACGTGTCCAACAAATTCATGAAAGTGCGATATTTAGAGTCGGGCACTTAGGTAACTATGCGCATTACGAGTGGTAAGTACGTGCCTCTCAAAAACTTGACTTATTTTCTAAACATTTTCGTTATGCTCATTCGACGACAAGTGCCTACCCATAGATAAATTAATATTAAAAGATAAACCATTTAAATGCATGGCACTGGTAACAAGTGGTTAGTTCCGACCATACTATTTGGAGTTACCATCGCAAATAAGACGGCAGCAATGTTGCCAGTTTTCATAAACTTTCATGAGATTAAAGCTGCACCTTATTTTGTTTTTGTCGTGCTCAATACCATCCATACAATGGCCATACTATTGATGGGATATTTTAAAGAGAGGTTTGACAACTGTGTTGATAACCTCGTTAAAAATGAAAAACGGAATGGCGGAAGGCGAAATGGTCGAAAAACGCACAAAAACCATCATAAAATAAAATGTATTATGATGTAGGATGTAGTGGATATAATTATCCTTTCTCCATGGGATATAGTTTTATAGATAGGTTAGTTATTTTTAGGATAAGAAGATTGATGTAATTAGTAAGTATTAACAATTTAATAAAGTGCTAGATTTAGATTTACTTAGATTTGTTTATCATTGTTTTCTTATAGCCTTAACGAAGTATAATTTTATTTTGTATCGATTTTCAACTCTTTCTTAATCAAAACATGTCTGGCTTGGATAAAATTAAATATTCTTGTTCAGCCGCTTAAATGTTTAGATAGTATTATTCTAATATTCAGCAGGCTGGTTATTCAAATAAAATGTTTTTTATTAGTGATAAATAGAGAGCGGAATATATACAAAATGCATATATATGCATTTTTTGCATATTTTACCAAAGTTCAGAAAATATTGCATATTTTTCCAAAATTCAGAAAATATTGCATATTTTACCAAAGTTCAGAAAATTTAAGAAAATATTGCATATTTTCGAAAAAAAAAATGTATTACTATACTGTGCAAATCAAAAACTGTTTTAACAGATTATACAGATATATTTGAAATAAAGACCTTTTAAATGTGTCACTTCTTGTAAATTCTTGTTAATTAGTTCTTGGAGGGTGGCATGCACTGGGTTTTTACCTTCTTAAGAGATTAAGCCCATTAAGGTAATTGTTAATAGATGGTATTTACACAGATAAAGTATTACCTACAATGCAATAAAACGGTTTTATAAAATTCTCAGTAATTTCTTGTAACCAATCTACCCTAACATCGGAATATTTTGAATGTTTTTCATTCAGTTTAATGAGATAGTATCCTCGTTATTTTCCTAGTGAAAAGTCTTGTAATAATTTGTTGTTTTAAAAGTGTCCTAAAATGTCGAGAATTTCTTCGTGGATTATTAACTTTCCAGAGTTGGAAATCAATGGGGATAAAGTTTTTTGTAAAGCTTGTGCCAAAATAGTGGTTTGCGAAAAAAAGTTCAAAGTGGTTCAACACGTGAAAACATCATTGCATAAAGCCAAATTGCAAAAAATGAAATCACAACCGGTTCAACAATGCGTTGTGAGGTCATTTCAAAACGCCGACAAAACAAAAAGTGACAAGGAGGTATTTAATCAGGACTTGTGCAAAGCTCTTGTTGCGGCAAATATTCCATTAAAGAAGTTACAAAACCTTCATCTAAGAGAATTTTTACAAAAATATTGCAATCAAACCATTCCTGACGAATCTACACTCAGAAAAAAAAAATACAGAAAAAAAATACAACTTTATTAAAGAATGAAGGGTTCAATAAAATAAGGGAAGTGAGAAACATTTTTGAGGGAAAATTTTCCAAAGAAGTTTTTCGTTGGCCCTGTACATTACTTCAAAAATTACGGTATTGTCCTATTCCTTCGGTAGATGGTGAAAGGACCTTTTCTATATCAAAACATATTTTTACAAACAGAAGACAAAAATTTTTAATAGAAAATTTCGAAAAATATTTAATTATAAATTCCTATTATAATATTACTATTTAATATTTTTATACTATTCTATACTTAACTTCTACTCGTTTTTGTGTTTCGTTTGTTTTAAATAAATTTTTATATTACATATTTTCTTTTGTTTTTTTTTTTTCGTGTAATGGCTTTGATAGCGTACCAAATTAGGAACAGCAATGTTAATTAGAACCCAACAGTGAATGGTCAAGTGGAAATATTCGCTAGGCATCAGAATTAATTTTTAAATAAATTAATTAATTTAAAAAATCGCGTCCCGGCTGGAATTTGAACCCGGGACCCCTAAGTCCACAGCCCAACGCACTAACCACTGAGCTACCCACCCCCTACTTTTTTTAAGTATTTTTAACAAATATGCATTTGCATATTTAGGCATAATTGGACAAAATAACTGCTTATTTTTGGTAAAAACGATGCATATATATGCGCATATTTTGTTATATTTTGATGCATATATTCCGCTCTCTAGTGATAAACAATTTGAACAACCCTCTGTTAAAAATGAAAAGTAATTTTTAAACTCAAGTTTGTTAGATCAACTAGAACAAATTATTTAAAATATAATTCAAATCAACTATTGCACTATGAGAAACAAACTGAAAGTTTTTTCTATGAACTAATTTTAAACAAATTAAAAATAACTTTTACTTTTATAAGAATGGGCAACATTTTGATATGAGAAATTGTCCAATAGGATGTAAGTATGTACTCTTTTTTTGTTTTCATAGGAAATCCCTGACACCTGTACCAAAAGTTGGCCCAGTTTTCCAAGAATGAGAGGAGAATACTATTAATTTCACTCACAGTTATTGTTATTTGTACATGTTATGTGTATGTAATAAATGTTTAAATGCACTTTACTTCCATTAAATTATTAAACTATATCTACCTGTTGTTTCAAATATTTTAATATATTTTTAATTTATATTTTTTATAAATAATAAAAGACATTTGAATAAGCTGCGTTTAGGTTTGACACTCTTCTTTTTAATTTTCTTCTTTTATGCTGACTCTAAATGTCAAGTTAATCAGCCAATTGGTTAGCGTACGATGGTGGCGCCCAATAGTATGGCCGGAACTAACCACTTGTTACCTGTGCCGTGCATTTAAACGGTTTATCTTTTATTATTAATTTATCTATGTGCCCACCTACAATAAATATTAAACCCTCCACCATTTCAGATGGGCTATGTTTCCTTTCCAATCTTTTTAAAGTAGTGCATAAGAAGGCATGCAGGGGGGGGGGAAATCAACCACCTCCATTTTAGCGCTGCAGTCGTATGGTTAGGTAGGTGGTTGGGGTGTAATTACATATGACAGGTGAATATTGATTTTTGTGTTGTAGGAGCAAGGTGTCATAGTGGAAACTGGCTAATAATTGTAAATTTACTGATACTCTAAAATTTGGTTGCATTCATTTGTGATTTCAATTTGTTTAATTAATTTAGTTATTATAAATTTGTGTTATTTCCTTGGAAGTGCACCGGATAGAATACCTTTAAATTACTTTAGTAATCAAATAGTAATTTGGTTACACCTTTGTCTTCAAAATATTCTAAAATAAAATATTTAGTGAAAGAAATGGCTTTAACTTCAAATGATTTATACATCGAATATGCTGATCGAAGTAATAAGTTACTTCTTCTGGCTTAAACTAAACGTTTATTTAAAAGAAACAATTTGTAATAAAACAAGTGAAACATGTACATCCAGGAATTCAGCCAAAACTACTTAACAGTAGTAAATAAGTGGTCAGGATTTAGGTTCTTAACATGCAATTTACCAGTCTTTTTTACCTTACTTTCTAAACTTATAAGTTAAGGAAGATACAACTCAACAAAAAAAAAACATGGAATATATTTCCTAATAAATTAAGCAGGTATAAAATTAGCTTTATCGGACTTGAAGTAATTTTCTTTCAAAACCAAGTCACCGACGTGATATCTAACATCGCGTTTTCGATTAGTATACATTTTTATATACTTACCATACGCGTTGGGTATTCTTTTCCTAACCTGCTCAAAAATGAGTGACATTGCTTGCAAGTCGTCTAATCTATGAATTCTTTCTCCAACACTAATAAAATTATTTGAGTTCCGAGATATGTTTTCATAATAAGGGCCAGGAATTGGGACGTTGCGTGCTAAAACAAGAATAGGAGGAATTTGTTCGGTAACTTAATTCTTAGAAAGACGCAGAGCTTGAGTAACTCGATAAATTTATTTTTCTCAGATTTATTATACGAGAAGGCATACGATCAGAGGGAAGATGTCAAAATGTTTGACAGGATTATACTGTGGGGTATAATTTGAGTTATATCAATTTTTTTAGAAGACATTTGTTCCTATATGGTACTTAAATGCCTTGTTCGTAAATCGTTTCCCGTGATCACAAACCTTAATTTGTGAAACACCGACATATTTGATTTACAAGATACCTAATGATTGATGTAGCTGTTGACATAGGGTGAACTAGGACAAACTTTATAAACCAGTTCAACATCACCAAGGTGTACTGATTACCCTAATATTATCTTACGTATGGGCCTAATAACTCAACGGAAATCATTAGAAAAGGGAAATTAATATTTCGGTAGAATTTCATTAGTCCCGCGAACATATTTTTCCAAAGAACCGTGCTGGACCTAACCCCTCTCCACATTCTGCTGGAAAGGGAGGCCAGGATGGTATCTTGCAGACTCCTGAAAGTGGGTAGTCAATGCAACGAAGAAATGCTATGGGGAAAGACGGGGCTGATGAGTAAGATTAATAACCACTACATCCTGGGCATGGTCTCGGACTCGTTACTTCCCCGAAAGCACATAGAAAAGCCATTCCAGAAAAAGACGCATCTAGCAGGGGGGATAAAACCCTCTCCCAGGCAGACTATACGTTATATACAGACGGTTCCAAAACTGAAAAAGGATTAGGAGCGAAAGTTTTCGGCCAAAGGTCCAGAGTTGACATATCAATAAACCTAGGCTGTCTGGCCACGATCTTTCAAGCAGAACTGATTGCAAGGGAACTGGAAGCAAGAGAGTTGATTAATTTTTTGCGCACAAACTAGACTATAAAGATTATTCAGATAGCCAGGTAGCCCTCAAGACTGTCTTGGTACCCGGAACAAGGTTACTTTGATCTGGGTTCCGGGACGCAGCGGTGTGGAGGGCAATGAAAAAGCCGACGTGCTTGCTAAAAGGGGAACCGAATTTGTATTTATAGGACCATAACCATTCCTGGGCATTGCAAAGAGCACCAGGGCTAACTTAATCGAAGGCGTTTATAACCAACCCTTCAATGAACACCTCTGCTCAGATCAGAGAATGGAGTAGGAAAGATCTAAGCATTTTAAGGGGTCTGCTGACAGGACACTGCTGTCTTGGAAACCATATGAGAAGGTTAGGTCTACAACAAACATCGGACTGTCGATTTTGCTGCGTGGAAAACGAATCTGCAGGGCACATTTTATGTACCTGTTCCGCTATGAAATGAACCAGGTTACAGATCTTTGGATTTACCAGACTGAAGCCTACCAACTATAAACAAGTCTCACCTAATTCAACCATGGCCTTCGGTAAACTATAAGTTAGTCATGTGCCACAATAGATCCATCTGGGTTGCAGTGGAAGGCGATAAGATCATCCATTTTCCAATTATTTTCTTGCCGGTTATTTCTATCTATTTAATTTTGTTTTTGCCATTAGTTGTTCCAGTGTCATTTTCCATATCATTGAACAACCTTCTAATTCGTAATAGTAATTCCCACCTCTAGCCGTCAAAATAAAATATTTGTTTCTTTATCTTTATTGGTTATAAGCACGTTGGAGTAGATTTAGCACAGACCACTGCGGCCCCTTGGGTCTATTGTATTCCTCTGCTTTTCCCATAGTCAAGTACTATCTTTGGAATAGTCATGTGTCTTTGGTTAGTTTTGCTAAATTACTAACCTAGTGTTCCGGTTTCCTATTTTATACCAAAAAGGTTGAGTCGCCGCCTAGCAAAAATTTCGCATTTAAATAGAGTGGACTGTGATTTACATTGAGAATCTGGTTTGTGTGGCGTTTAATTAATTGTTTTATATCATTGTAAATATAAATCGTAATTTTAACTTTAATTTATTTGACTTACCAAAGGTATATATTGGAGTAACTAAAAAAGGCTACTACCGTAAAACGCACGTGAAAAAAATGCTCCTGTAATATAACGATGTATATCATAAATTGGCAATACTCGTACTGTCTCCTCCCTTTTATTTAAAAGGAAAATTAAAACCATTAAGGCACCATAAGCTTTTGGGAATAGGTTCATCAAATATAATATATTTATATAAAGAAAATAAAAGCAAAATTGACGCAAATAACCTATTTGGATACAATTATAAATACATTATAATCTTTTATAAGATTAAAATAAAAAAGATAAAATTTAAATGTTATATGAAATTGTGACGATCCAACATGGTATGGGGTCTCTTCCTCTTTCATGCATAATTCTACACTTAGTGGGATCATTGTGTAATTCAGTCTGAAGGTGTTTCAGCAAGCAATTTCCAGTTAGTAATCCCACAAAGGTGGATATCTTAGGCCTAGCAAGCTGTAGTATCTTAATAGCATGCGCTTGTTTGGTCCTCTTAGCATGAGCTTACTGATTTTGTTTTCTAATATTAGTTGCTAGTGATTTTGGTGTTTTGTGAATAACCACCTGTTCGCTTCTTGTCAAGCAGAGGTTTTGCTTATCTCAAATACAGGTTCGTTTCCTGTGAAAAGTAGTTCTGATCTCTCTTTGACAAGTTCATCAACCTTTTCATTTCCATGAATACCTCTACGTCCTGGTACCTACGCTAAGTTTTACTAAAACAATTTAAGTTGCTAAAATTTACTGTTAAGTACTGCTCTCCCAGAAATAGATAAATATTATATAGAGGCCTCAAGTAAGCTAAAAACATAAGTTATAAATACTCATTAAAAGGCAGAAACTCATTAATGAAGGAAGTAAGCAACAGTAATGTACTAATACGCCAGAGATTATAGAACAAAGTATTGAGGATTATCGTTAATGCTTCTTGGCATATTCTCCGTTGAGATTTTAAGATGCATACTGTTGACTAGCCTACCACCAAATTCGCTAGAAGTGATCAACAATGGCTGCACTAACATATATGAACGTTGAGGCGATCCAAGTTCTTGAACACACCAACCTGACAAGAAAAGTCAAGAAAGTAAAACCACTTTTGAGTTAGCTAAGGTATTGTGTTAGTAACAATGCAGACCATTGTGCAGTTTAGTGTTACAAATTGCCTAATGTAATTAAGTTATCAGACCTTAAGATATACTAGCGAGTAGAAGTTTAGTTTTTAAGATTGCAACCTTAGGCTAGGTTATATTAGGTTAAAACAAAATTACTTAATGATCAACAGTTGATCAGATTGTAGTATTTCTAAAATACCTCTTTTATATAAAAAAAAAACTATTTATAGAAAAACGTTGATGATGATTTTATGAAGGCCGAGGTTTATTTTTGCAATATTAATTAAAAAAGTATTGGACATCCCTCATGTTAACAAAACTAATCACTTCCTTTTTTATAATGCATGTCTTAGTTTAAAATATAACATATTTCACCTGTTTTTATTAGAATCTTTATTGTTAAAATGTTCAGACCATTGTATTATTTTTATGCTGATACAACATTGCTTAAATTGATACATATACAAATAAAATCTACCTTCATAAATTTTTTAAAGCACATCCGCAGCGACACATAAAAAATTTATAGACTTTTCGACCGTGGGTACGGGCCAACATTTTATCGCATAGGATATTTCAGAAATTTTGCTTACAAAATCAATCTCAAAACGAGTAATAACATTGTCTCAGGTCAAATAAAAACATGTTTTTTCTAATTAAAGATTATTGATTTTATGGTTTTACTTTTATCTACTACTGCCTATATACAGGGTGTTATTGAAATACACGTACATATTAAAATGGGGAATAGTATGTAATGACCAAAAACGATTGGCACCAATTTTAACTTTAAATTCTAAAATTTAAATATTGGGGAAGAGTCTTTTTTTCCGACCTACTAGTTTCCATATTTAAAGAAGTAAAATAAATCGAAATTGAACTTACCCATAGAAATTGCACTGTTGCCGTAGCAAAACCAATTAATTCAAAATAAAGTTTATTACAGTAATTGTTCAAAATGCCGTCCATTATTATTTACACACACTTGCAATCGTCTTTCCAAAGAACTTTGAACATTAGAAATTAGTCTTGGATTTTGTCGTAGTTCCTCGGCTACCGCATTAACTTTATTGGTTAATTGTTCAACACTATTAATAGGTTCATTATAAACCAGTTGTTTCATGTAACCCCACAAAAAGAAATCGCATGGATTTAAGTCCGGAGATCTCGGAGAGGTCCATTTCTGCCTATCCACTTTTGAGGAAATCTAATGTTCAAAAACTGCCGTACGTTTAAATCAAAGTAAGGAGGAGCGCCATCTAGTAGGTACCACATCCGTTGCCTTAATTGTAACGGTATCTCTTCTAGGAGTACTGGCAAAATATCTTCTAAAAAGTGGAGATATCCTGGCCCATTTAATCTGTTCGGGAGAACATAAGGCCCGATTAAATACTGATCTATTATGCCAGCCCAAACATTTATTGAAAATTTTCTTTGATGCCCAGTTTCCCTAATGGCGTGAGGATTTTCATCACTCCAAATATGCGTATTGTGCATATTGAACACGCCATCACGAGTGAATGAAGCCTCGTCAGTATACAATAATATTTTTAGAAAATCAGGAATATCAACACATTTTTGAATCATCCATTCACAAAACTCCACTCTCTTTTCTTCATCACCTGGATATAAGGCCTGGACTTTTTGGATGTGATAAGGATGTAAACCTTGTTCTTTAAGTGTCCGCCACACAACAAATGAGGACACTCCAATTTCAAGACCTAGTCTTCTACAACTTAATTGAGGCCGGTTTTCAACAGCTTCCAATATTTCTTCTTCGGCCGACAATGTTCTTTATGTTCTTGTTCTCCCTCGATCTGCATTGACACTCTCAAATTTTCCATGGTCTCTTAGATGCTGAATAGTTGAAATAAACGTACGACAGTCCGGAATTCTCCGATTTGGAAACCGTTCGCGATACAGGATTTGTGCTTGCCGAGAATTTTCTCCAGCTGCCCCATAAACCAGCACTATATCCGTTAGTTCAATATTCGTAAATAGTGGGATCGTAAAAAAATATTTAAAAGTAATCGTAACAACACTTTTTACCAACTTGGAAATGACGCGCTCGTGTTAGCCAGATTCGTAAATCAACTAAAATTTCAATAATCTATAGTTTCAAAAATGTATAGTTTAAAAACAATCATTTATCAAATATTCTAGTTTTTTGATAACGAGGGTAGTAAAAACCAGTCTTCGGAAATAGAAATTAATTCGAAAATCTTGGCAACATGGTTATTTCTTACAAGACTAGTTTTCTTATCATCTGACAAAAACTTGCATATTAATTACTGTTGATATTTAAAATAGGTAAATAAACCTAATTTATATAGGTCATCCTCAACATATCAGTGAAGTACGTTTGTTTTAGAATTAATTTTCAAAAATTAATAACTCCCTTAATAAGGGGTATTTTTAAAAAATAATATTTTTCTACATTCAGTGGGGATCTGCGCAATACCCAGTTTTAATATGTACGTGTATTTCAATAACACCCTGTATAATTATTTAATACAATGTGTTTCAGTTTTCGTGAACGTAGATCTTGTTTTGAAAGACATTTACAAAGAACATCTAAAAAAATTGTTAAAAAATAAATATTAATAAGGTGTGTATAGATATAATGCCCCGGGTACGGGCCATGTCTGGGCCAACAACGGACTACAGTATTGGTGACTATACCGTGCGATGGAAAGCAATGGGCCTACTTAGATTCTATTCGGCGCGGCCCATGGTAGCCACACAACACCGTACAAATCTGGGACGACGCAGGTACGACCCGGGCCTAGCGCGTTATACTTATACGCACCTTTAAAAAGAAAACAAATTTTTAGATTTAGCAATCCTTGGAGCCATCGGGGACATTGGATTTGATATTTTATTTAATATAATTTACTTTATATTAGGATTTGTTTTTTTTTATTAGAAGAAGGGTATTTGACAGTGGTTGTTTCAGCAAATTTATTAATTTGTATTATATTACAATAATTATAGCATGAGTAAAAATTATTTTAAAGGATTATTATTTACTTTTTACTCAATATTCATTTTTATTTTTTTTATTATATTTATTATTGCAGTCCTTAGCATTAATGGGAATTCTCTTCGTTATTCAGATTATCCTAATTTAGTTTCTGGAATATATTCAATAATATCTTAAATATATTGAGTAATGAAGGGACTCTATATATACGCGTATATATTAAAAATATATTTATCCAACACATGATAGTTATGATTATCATTATTGATGTCATTTTAGATAAGTAAACTATCAAATAACACACTAGTGTGTTATAATCCATAACTCACTAGTGCGTTATGGATTATAACGTTCATATTTAAAGTAGTATTATATTTATTTAATACTATTAGAAGCAGAATTCACATTGATATTGAAATTAAAGGAAAACGCTAACGGTTTATTTGAATTTAAAGTCATTGTAAAATTTGTTGGTTCATTGGAACCAGACGCTCCCATATCGGTACAGCTGCTGATAGGGCTAAAAGACGTCGACACATCAAAATGCTGTATTTTTTCTCCAATTTGTATTTTATTATGCACCAATTCCTCTGTATCCTTCTGCTACCGTCGAGGGTTTCCATCCTCCGTGACGCTTCAAAGTAGTCATGTTAGAGCAAAGCATTGGCCAAAAGAGTCGCCGAAGACCTTCTTAGGCAGTGACCGGTGTAGAGCGCTGGTTACTTCAATTTCAAAAACATTGTAATTCTTGAAGGTATCTTCGACAACGTATTTATTCCCACCTCCCATTTGTGTAAAAAACAAAAAAGCGACTAGAACTAGTATTCTTTGGTCTCAAAGACATGTATGTTTTACACAAATTGATCGGGCTGACTAAAAGTCCTTCTTCAAGTATGGTGAAACTTCGCGATTTCTTGTCTTGTCTTAAATATTTTCAATTTTCAAATTGACCAATTCTTCGCATCTACAAGCACCGCTAATCCACATTATCATAGCCACTTTCATCAAAAAATACTCGTCGTCGGGAGCTTCGTTCAAAAACTTCTCTATTTCAGGTCGTTCTAATGTCTTGGACTTCTTTGATTTGTATCCCTGTGATTTGCATTTCAACAAACTCGTTAATTTGCCATATTTTAAATGTCGATTTTTTATAAAGGTGAATAGTCGAGCGAAGTCCATAATGACGATGGGGCTATTTTTTTTGCAAATGTAAAAAATAAGCCAATAGAACATTTTCATCGATACCTTTTATTTTCCGTGAATTCATCTAAAACTCAAAAATTTTGAACTCCTTGTCGTAAGCATCCTGGGACTTTTCTGGTAAAATTTGCATCGCTGCTTCTTCCGCTTTCGTAACGATATCCTCAGGAACGTAATTTTCATCGGTTTCCTCCATTTTGTATACGTTGTTTTCTTCAAAAAACTTTTTTTTTCTGCAGAGAAAACTACCAAATGTCAAAATGTATTTATAACAATGTATTATGCCCGTGGCAACCAAACAAACACCCTACTTTGACCAAAATGTAAAAAAGTCACTGGCAAGTCATTCTGATATTTAGAGAGTACTGAAACGCAAGTAGCTTTGATTTGATCACAAAACTTATTAATTATTAACTTATAACTTGTTTGTTGGATAAAACATTGTATGCCACTCGTGTGTTATATTTCCTAAGTCACTTAAGAATTTAAGCCACTCAGCCTGACGGCCTCATGGTATAAATCTTTATCGCGTGACTTATTTTCAACATAACACACTAGTACCATAAACAACTATTTTTTGTACAACAAAAAAGATTAATAAAAATAACCTCCTCTATCAAATAATTCTTTTTTATCTTTATCCTTATCTTTATCGGTTGTAAGCAGGTAGGGTTAGGTTTGGCCCAGAACACTGCGGCCTCTTGGGTCTATTGTATTTCCCTGCTTTCCCCGTATTCAGGTACTATCTTTGGAATAGTCCTGTGTCTTTGGTTAGTTTTAATAGGTTCCCTATCAAGTGTTCCTGGGGCGTTCTTTCCGGTTCTAGGCCAAAAAAGTGAAACGTTGCCTAGTACGAGCTTCGCATTCGAAGATCACATGGTATGAGGTTTCTTCCTCTTTCATGCAGTCTACACGTAGTGGGATCATTGTGTAATCCCATCACATGAAGGTATTTCAGCAAGCATGCCCCGTTAGTAATCTCACAATGGTGGATAGCTGAGTCCTTGCGAGTTGTAGTGCCCCAGCAGCCATGCGTGGACTTGTTCCCCTTAGCATGAGCTTACTGATTATGTGCCCTCTTATCTGTTGCCAGTAAATTTGGTGTTTCGTGGTTATCCACCTGTTCACTGCCTGTCGAGCAGAGGTTTTGCATATTTCAAATACAGGTTCGGGTCCTGTGAATGGTAGATCTGATCCCTTTTTGGCGTGTTCATCAGCCTTTTCATTTCCTTGGATACCTTTGTGCCCTGGTACCCACGCTAGTTTTACCTTGTATCAAATAATTACAGTTTCAGCCCCCTGTTAAACATTTTTACTAAGAATAGCCGCCAATTTTTACTATAGCACATTAAAGTAAATTAATTTTTTGAAAATAAATAAAATATCTGGAATAAGTATTTTGAGTCCCAGTAGGTAATATATGTAAATTTAAAGCTCTTTTATTGACAAATTAATTCGGTAGCGATAGCTTTTCCTACAGGAACCTTTCTAGTTCGGATAAAAGTACCTGCTGTAGGAAATCATTAAGAATTACAAGTATTATTAATAATATTATTATTACTCTTAAAATTGGTCCCACATAAAAATATTTAATGTTGTTAAACGACAAACTGTTTCAGCATTAAGCCATCATCAGGCCTACAAATTAAGAAAAAACAGTTTTGAATAATAATGTATACCTAACGATATCATTGTTAGTACATACCAATGTGACAAGTTAAAATAAAATACTTGAAAAGTCTTCAACAAAGTAAAAAACTACTCAGGGCAAAAGTGGAAAAGTTAACAAAAGTGTCAAAATAGTGGGAAAAATAAAATTACAACATTAAAGTATGAGAAATTATAAAAATGTTTTAAATCACATTTTAAAACATAGTAAATTCAACGATGGTTCTGTATTTAATGAACAGGTGTTTAATGCATACATTTGTAAATAAACGTTGATTAATCAAAGTCGCATAGTCGCATTCTGTTGATGTTCTCGGCGCGAAGAAGTTTCAAGGGTAATCACTTTTTTTTTAACCAGCATATATATACATCTCTCTTTTTACTTCCCTCAATAAGAGGGAAGTACTGTAATCGGGAAAAATCACACTCCGAGATTCTTTCAAATTTTGACGTTTTACGGTATCCAGATTACGAAAAACATGTTTCCCCATTCCGTCTGGCGTCTGTTATCTGTCGTCTGTCTGTTGGCATGATACCTCAAAAACGGCTTTAGAGAAAAACTTCAAATTTTGTACACAGATAGTGTTTCTTTCTGGCTCAGAACCAGTTATACTTTGAATCAGTTATATAATTTATTTTTAAAAGTCGGCAGATTTCGACTTTAATTGATTTCTGAGAATTTTAGACGTCAAAGATAACAGATCCCAAATAAGTTTTTAATAAAAATTAAAATGGCGTTGAAAGGTATCGTATTTAATCAAAAAAGGTCCCCCTTAAATGAAAATAATAAAAGGCGTTCTTTTGGTTTAAGCAACTGGACCACTATTAAAGGGTTTTTTCGATTTTTCTCTTGATCCAACCCCAACTCTCACGTGTTCTTGACCACACTCTCTACAATTTCTATTTTGAGAGAAGTTCTGGGTAAAATACTTTACTGATTTTTTGTACTTCGATAGAGGTCAGACGGGTTTTAATAGAAACAGTTTTTCTTTTATATATACATAGTTCTCTGATAATGTGAACCCTATGGCAGTGTTAAGCCTCTAGGTATTTTTAAATAAAAGTGTAATGTAAATATGTAAAAATTAAAAAGTTGTCGTGCAACGGTTTGCGCAATAAATTGTTTTTTACGAACGTGCAGCTAGCACTGAAAGAATATAGTCCACTTAAAGACATTACAACTAAGAGACCAAATTGTTTACATTTTTATGTGGCAAATCATTATTCCCACCAGATTCTCCTTTATTGCGTCTTTGCCGATTTTATCAGTCTGTAAAAATTATTTGGAGAAATTACTTTCGAAAAATAAAATTTTATGCATCCTATAACTATAATTTTATATTGTATAAATAAAAATATGTCTTTATTCAAATTATTCTTTAAATTTTTAATATAAGCTAAATTTTTTATTAAAAGTCAATATTAATCTAAACAAAATATTAGGGTTGCAAAGAACTCAGTAAATACGGCAACGCTGAATATCTTATTTCACGAATTTACAACAAGTACCTATTTTTATGAATGAAATGTAGTTACTGTAACCAGCCGCAATGTTGCCAATCGGGTCTAACAGCTATTTTGTGTTTCTGAAAATTTCTGTGTGACTTGATTTATTCATTTATAAAATATTATTTTTGTGACCTTTTGTGAGAAATATAAAGAATTATGGTACATGCATGTGTAGTGTTCAATAAGGTAAATCATTTAAATCGAAATTTAAATCGATAAGTATTTTTAGGTTAAGATATGTTGTTTTTATTTAAACCAATGGAGTAGGGCACCCGTCTTAAGACAGTTTTGATTATACAATTTCTTGTACAAGTTTTGATACAATTTCTTATATAATTTAAATTGTATAGGATCACATAGTAAATAGTTTGAAAAATGAATATCCAATCTAATTTTTCAGACAATTTACTGCAGGTTTGATAATATGCAATTTAAATTGTACAAGAAATTGTATCAAACTTGTGTAGTCCAAAACAGTCCTAAAACAGTTTTTAAAATGATATTCCTTTTATAAATTAGTAAATTATTCTTATACCAATAAATAATTATTAAATAGTGCCAAAGAAAATTTAACATAAAATGTAGAATACCTTAAAAATGATTTACCTATTAGGCACCTATACATATTTTTAAATATTCTATTTAGGTTTCTGCAAGATCCTGAGAAAAGAAAACTTTGGTTTTCTCTACTAGGGATCCTTGAAAATCAGCTCCTTCGTAAAAACCCAGAGTTGTGTTCAGAACACTTTTTTGCTGAAGATATTTTGGTATGTGCAAATGGTGCTAAATATATCAGAAAAGATGCAAACCCCAGACGGTGTGAGGGCTTCCTATTTTTGGATGACTTATCCAACAGGTTAAAATACCTTTACCTCTAAACATTATTACCTATATGTATGTTTATCTAATGTATGGGTTTTTAGTTCTGATTCAACTGTTTTTGGAACACCACCTGCTGCAAAAAAAATTGCAGTAAGTAATACCACTAATAACTAAGCATAAAAAAATTAAATGAAATTTTAGTTAATATAATTAAGGTATTTAATATATTTAAAATGTTATTTTAAAAATTTTTACAGATTTTTTACGATATATTTTGCCATACCGTGTATTTTTTGTAATTATTAATTAAAAAATAATATATTTTTAGGACAGTGTTTTATTTAGATACCCCTACCTACTTAATGTTATTTTAAAATTTTAAATAATTTTGGTTAACATCATACCAGGCAAATATATAGTAAATGCCAATAAACTATAAACCAATAAATATTAAAAATAATAATAATAATAGTATAATAATAATTCCCTAATTCACTTACTTACGAGTGAATTTTAACCCCAAAAGCTGAGCTTGTGCGGGGAAAGGGACGGCTATTATTATTATTAATATTATTGTTATTATTTGCCGTGGCGGAAGGTAACTTGAAATCTCTTATATTTGAATTTACTTGGATTTAAATTTACCTACATGACAAAATCACTATAATTATATTACTAAAAAAATATACCTACTTATTTACATATTTTTTTAACGACTACTCTGACAATACTGGTAAGTTTAAAACTACGCCACTGGCAAGTAAGTGAAATACTTGATGCGCAGAGTGTACTTTCATTGCGTAAATCCGTCGGCCCCGCCAACCGATACCTCTCAGTAGTGCTTTCTCTGTCTAGCCGTCGAAAGCCTCTAGAAATTTGATGAATTGTATATGCCGATATTGCAATGCGTTAAAGTTCAAAAGAGAAACGGCTGGATTGTGCTGCGCAAGTGGAAAAGTCAAACTGGATCCATTACTTACACCACCACAGCCACTGAAACCATTGTTCGATGGAAGTGATCCCGATTCCAGCCATTTTCTTTAACACATCCTTCAATACAATAACTGATTTCGCATGACTTCCTTTGGAGCTAATATCATTCGAGAAGGCGGCTTCATGCCGACTTGCAAGGTAAAAGATACAACACACATAACCAATCATTCACACCAACACAATGAATTGCAACACATAACAACTACATATACACCACACACTACACCATCACACGATCAGAAGTTACACCGTATTCTTCAACAAATGATTGTTTGCAATTACAGATACAAGGACAAATATATCATTTGCATGGTTCAATGGTACCAACACCAGATGAACCGCATCAATTTCTGCAAATATATTTCATTTCGTCGATGGTGGATCAGCTGAATGTGCGGTGCAATATACAGGGAACACAACAGTTGAAGAGACGAATTATTGAACAGTTGCAAGCATTTTTTCACGCTAATAATGCTGTGGTTAATATGTTTAAAACAGCATTGGAACGAATCCTTTTCAAATATAAAACAAACAAAAAATTTTTCTTCATCTTTTAATCACCAAACGAAATGTTACATAAAACGAAGCCATCTGGTGGCGAAATGGAGTTCGCCGGGTTTGCTAGTGGATCATAATTTTGATTAGGAAGATCTGCCAATAGTGAGTCGAGGGAATTATAATATTTATTCTAATTTGCTTTACTAAGGTTCCTTTTTTAAAATTATTAGAATAATTGGGGGAGGAGATACCAATTTTTGTCATTGTAGGAAAGTGATCACTGGATCCCAGATCCAAAATTGTCTGCCAAGAACATTTAGAAGCTAGGAGAGTAGAAACGAGGAATAGATCAACAACAGAATTTCCTTAATTTTTACCAGATAGGCGAGTCGGTGAGCCATGATTAAGAAAAACTAGTTCAAGAGTATCCAGAGTTTGGAAGATATTATTGCCATTAACACTATAAGAAGAGCTGCCCCAGGCTTAATGATTACAATTCATGTCACTCATTATAATTAAGGGTGTATCAACAGATTGAATAAGCTTCACCCAGCCTTGTTTAGAAATTAAGTTTCTTTTGGCACTATATATATATTAATAATATTCAGGTCAAATTTAGGTAAAAAGATACATTGAATCTGGACATTATGTCCAAAATTCGTAGAGATCTGTCTTTCTCTCCTCCACTCACTAACAAGTTTAAAACAATAACAGTCCGCAATTGTATGGGATTTATGAATGAAACATTTTGTCTCTATGTTGTAATGTCGTTGAGTCCACTTGATAAGCGAGCCTTAGGGCCGTATTAATAATTCGTGTTGGGTTTAACTTTTCGCAAACTACAAATCCAAACAACAACGTTAACAATTAATTTGAAAAATTGAAATAAAAAACAGCATTAACTCTTAATATCAAAATAAGAGGACTGACTGAATAAAAGCCTTTGATTTATCATTAACTTGATAATGATCCTGCACCCGGATACAATAATAGTTGCTCATATTATCAGGAGCCTCATCCTGTTACAAATAGTCTGAGGAACTCATCATGTACCGCTGTAATTTTAAACATGTGTATTTTTCTTATCTTTCCCACTCTTAAGTGATTGTGACTCTTGTTCGACAATTTTTCTCGCCATCCTTAGATGTATCAAACATTATTAACAATATCCACCATCCTCCTTTTGGGTTTTGTATCAAAGACTTTCGGTCGGTTCCTAATTACTTTGTTCCGAACCAGACGCTTTGGCTTAGTTCCTACCCTTTCCAACTCTCATTTTAATGTGTCGTTTTGGTGCTGTTTTCACATAATTTTTTTTTGATTAATTGTTAAAGTTTCCATATCTTTTCCCATATTATTATTGTGCGTTTATTATTGCAACTGAAACAAGAATAGGATATGTGATAAAGTACAATGATCATAGACACTTTATTTAAAACAAATGTACCCTATATAAATAAATTCGTAACAAAGAGCATTAAACAATAATGCACAATTTGAACGAACAAGATTCGAAGTAATCCACTGATTAGCGACTTATATCTTAGAATATTCTGTAGGATAATTTGTTGAAAGAATGCACATAATGCTGATGTCATGATCCAAGTACCAGATTTCTTGGAGTCTTTAGGAAAAGGCTCTGTGTAGGTAAGCTCTTGTTCAGAAACACTAGCTGATTCAATTGCTTTTAAAATTTCAATTGCTCCATCTCGCTCCTCGCTGTTTTCTTTTAGCTGATCGCACATTACGTTCTTCACATTGCCTTTTCTGAATTACTGCGGGAAATTTGGGAATACTTAGTGTAGGCACAGCACCAGGTTTCAAATGTCGGCTATTTAAGGATAGTATTCCAACAATCTCTGCTGCACAGGCACTTTGAAACAGGAGACTTTGAAGTGTACAGAGCAAATACGAGCTACAAAAAATATCTAATCATAATATATTTACATAAAAATTATGTTTATGCAACCAAATCAGAATTTTACATGACCATTGACACTGAATAATAATAAATGCGGATCGAATTTTTCATTTTTTAAATAAAGGCCCCTACACTTAACATTTTATAAGTTTATTATCCCTTGCTACAATCGTCTGCTTAGCTAAACCATCATTCTTTGGAAATCGAAAATTTATAATGTCCGTTCCCTTCGTAAATTTGATATAATTTTTACAGATAGCCGCAGCACAATTAGATATTTATAGATTTTTTATTGTTGTAGAAATCACCACACATTTATTTAAACCCATTAAAAACATCAAAAGATGTAAACACTTGAAACAGGTACTTCAAAAATGAATAGAACACAAGCAAAATACTTTTAACTCTTATTTAAAATTCCAAAAATGAATGCGTATCATTATTTCGTATCACTATATCTTTATACTTAGATGTAAACTCTATTAGGAAAAACTTTTTATTCAAACGTCAATCAAATACTCTTTGCTTTATGCCACGTTACGTCATGCGCAGAAAGTGCGAATTTCGGTCGAATTAGTACCATACCGGTATTTGTGTATCGTGGATATGTACTATATATGAAGACTAGAGGTAAGGAAGCGAATCGGCATGCTCAAAATACGGTCCCAAAAATCACACGTCAATTGAGCTTTTATAATTAACCGCATGGGCGCTGGTACGGTTTACGTAGTTCAAAATACATGGCTTCTTATGGAAATTATACATAATTTTGTCAAAATAATAAAAATGAACTTGTTTACAGCTAAATAAAGCACAGAACATACTGTTGTATTTATTTCTAAATAAGTCTAGCATGTTTTAATTGATAAATTATTTAATTTTATCTATATAAAATACAATTTTGGTATGTATGACCAAATTCGAAAAGGTTTCTTAATTGCTGAAATTTAATAATTACAATTTTGAGGCAAATTTTTTTTTGAATTGAACCAATATATAGTTTTAAAAGTAAAATAAAACACAGTTAACAGATTTTTTATTGTTTTAATACAAGTATAAAGGGAGATTTGGGAATGTACATGGTATTACCTCATTAATTTCAGCTGTCCCCTTTTTATTTTGCTAACAGTACCTTAGTTAAAATAGTCTAATCAAATTTTAAAATGTCCTCTTCTAAAAAGTGTAACTCGAAAACAGAATCATAACCAGACAGTACTTTATCAGCCCTAGGAATCACATGCTGTCATTGTTTTAAACGTTTAGGATCCTATAAAAAATATTTGCAATGACTAAATTGGAGTTCAATAAAGAAAAATAACAGTAGTAACTCTTCACTTAACATAAAAAAAACAAAAAAAAAGCAAATTTTCTTTTCTAGTAAGTTAAATTTAATGTGTAATTATTGTTGTTTGTAAGTCAGGATTTATGACTTTATTATTTTTTATTATAGAATTTTGTAATTAAATAAACTACACTCCGTAAGATACGGGTTGTGACTATTTTACAATAAATATATATTATTTAAAAATAAATACATTATTTTACTTACACTAGGAGCTTTAAAAAGGCTTGGATTTATATCTCCTTGTGATTTCTTTAATTTTATATCGGATTTATATCCCGTTTTGCAAACCGACACGAAGAAAATCGTGCTTTGTCGTTTTTTGTTACTCATTGTTACTTGTAGTCAGGTTCTTTATTTCAGCTTATTTTTATTCTTTTCACAAAATTTTACAAAAATCACTTTAATTCCCATTGACTTGCATAGAAAATAGACGTCGTTATTTTGCCACCCGCCAACTACAGTAGTTTTTTGGAACTCCATAAAAATAGGGACGGAAATTTGAAATTTGACCAAGGCCGATTCGCCTCCTTATCTCTAGTCTTCATAGTACTATGTATGTACCAAAAATCACACGTCAATTAGGCTTTTATAATTAACCGCATGGGCGCTGGTACGGTTTACGTAGTTTAAAATACATGGAAATTATACATAATTTTGTCAAAATAATAAAAATTAACTTGCTTATAGCTAAATAAAGCACAGAACATAGTGTTGTATTTATTTCTAAATAAGTCTTACATATTTTAATTGATACATTATTTACTATTTATTCCTATTTAAGTAAAATGCAAATTATTGATGATAAGTGTTGAAATTTGATGGGAAGGGCTAATTATTTTTAATTAAAGCTAAATAGGGCTGAGGGCATACTAAGACACAGTTTAAATGAAAATATTTAGTTAGGGAGTTTACAAAATTTTATGAAAATAATAAAAATCAAATTGTTTATTGGTAACTAAAACACAGAAAATACTGTTGATTATAATTATTGTAAATAAGTCTTTGTTTTAATTGCTAACTAAAGTACAGAAAATACTGTTTGTATTAATTATAAATGAATCTTTATGTTAAACATTATTTACTATTCATTATTTAATTTTATCTAAATAAAATGAAAATTAGGTATGACCAAATTTGAAAAGGTTTGTTAAATGGTGAAATTTGGTAAGAACAGTTTTGTGGTAATTTTGTATTCGACAACTACAATTTTATTATCCTGGTAAATAGTTTCTTCAGCAATAGGTTCTAGTATTTTCTTCCTTTTTTTTATTCTAACAAATTCAGTTCGGTTCAATGGCGGTTTTCGTATTTTCCTAATACTGGACAATTATGAAGGGAGATTCGGGAATATACATGGTATTGCTTCGTTCTATAATCTCGGCCTTTCCCTTTTTATTTTGTTATCAGTACCATTAGTTAAAATAGTCTCATCAAATTTTAAAATATCATCTTCTAAAAAGTGTAGCTCGCAAACAGAATCATAACTAGACAGTACTTTATCAGCCCTAGGAATCACATTCTGCCATTGATCTAAACGTTTAGTATCCTATAAAAAATATTTGCAATAACTAAATTGGATTTCAATAAAGAAAAATAACAGTAGTAACTTTTCATCTAACATCAAAAAACAAAAAAAGCAACTTGTCTTTTCTTGTAAGTTACACTCCGTAAGATACGGGTTGTGATTATTTTACAATACCTATATATTATTTAGAAATAAATACATTATTTTACTTACACTAGGAGCTTTAAAAAGACTTGGATTTTTTCTCCTTTTTTCAACCCGAAACGAAGCAAATCCTGCTTTTCCATTTTTTGTTACTCATTGTTACTTGTAGTTAGGTTCTTTATTTCAGCTTATATTTATTCTTTTCACTAAATTTTACAAAAATCACTTTAACTCCCATTGACTTGCATTAAAAATAGACGTCGTTATTTTGCCACCCGCCAACTATGGTAGTTTTTTTGAACTCCATAAAAATAGGGACAGAAATTTGAAATTTGACCAAGGCCGATTCGCCTCCTTATATCTAGTCTTCATAGTATGTACTAACAGTGATACTGTTATGTATACACTTATTTTTAAACCTGTTTCTTCTTAAATTGTAGATCTGATGTGGCTCAATGCCGAAACCGGTTGTCATTTAAGAACATTACATATTTTTATGTGGTATCTATTTTGAGTTTTCATTAAGTACCTTTAAGATGACCACATTAGATCAGTTCTACAGTTAAATTATTTAGTTTTTTTATTTTTCCCCAATTAAATTCTAAATTATTTATTACTAAAATATATTTAACACTTAACTACTCTCTTTTGCACAGATTAAGAAGTTCCATATCCTTTTAATGTGGATTTTAAAATTAATAAAATTATTTATTCATTACTTTTGTTTGTTTTTATTTGTTTACCCAAGGTGTCGCCATGACCGAATTTACACATGCACTATCAAGTGAACCGAATTTTCATGTTATTTTGAAAGTCCATTTAGTCGTAACCCAATTTAAATTGTACCCTATTATCGATTTTATTTACGTAATATCAACAAGAAGTTTTGCCTAGTCGTTTTTTTTTAATTCATCCTTAATTAAATATGACTACGTATCCCAGTAAATCACAAATGCTTCTCAAAATCCTTATGAACATAATAATAAAATCATAATTTCCGCTTTAAAAATATTTTTATAAATACATTGTTTATTCCAACTTAATATAAACTTTATGAACAATTTATATGGATACATTTTCTCGAATATTATTATGTTCTCATATAATATTCCATCGATAGTGACGACCAGCTGTAAAAGTTTTCACAGCAAAAACAAAGTGAATTATCAGTTGAAAGGGATCGATAAAAATTAGTTTGTTCATTTTATTTTAACTCTTCATAGTCATTAGCTGTAAAGCTTTTAAAACTTTATTTTGATACGAATTTGTTTATAGTATTATGATAAAAAAAAATGTTATTCCAAATTGGTAGAGATATGTAATAAGTAACTAAAGATTAAAAAGTAAGAACCTTCGTAGAAAACAAAAATTTCCAATTTTAGTTTTTTATCTAACCCTCTACAACCTGCGCTTCCATTTAAAACGCCGATAAGGCCGCAGTTTCTCTGTATTTTTGCTGTAAGAAACAAGAGTTCACCATTTCCGATTGCATTTAAACTTCACTTAATATATTAAAATGAATCTTTTACCAGATTAAAGTATACGGTTTGGAGAATTAATTCTCCTACTTTTTATTTATCCTGTTTATATACTGAATTAAACAAAAAAAAAATCATAAAAGTGATTTTAAAACCAGAGCTAAAAAGTAGGCGATTTCATTTTACATATATTTTCAAGTATCCCGCCGAAATATTTCTAAATTTTATTGGATATTTTTCAAATCTTAGCGGAAATACGATTAATAAATATTTGAGAAAGGACCCCACACACCGCTTATGGAAAAGTGGCGACCTGTTAAATGTCATAAATTTTTCATACGTTGCAGTTCTGGACCTCTTAACCAATAGTGTCCATGAAACCATTTAAATCCTATGACTGGTTTTTAAGATACAGGGTGTTAAACTTAAGAAATACCACTTATTTGATAACCGTTATTTTATTAGAAAGCTAATCGATTATAATTTTTTGTGCAAAATCTTATTGAAACGTCTTTTGGCATTCTACGAATATAAATAGGCGACAAAAGTAATTTTTATTCAGAGTGGGCCACAAATAAGTAAGGATATATTTTTCATAAATACTTTTATTGTTCTAGAAAGTGAAAATATTTACCAAAAAATAAATTATTGCTACATTTATCATGTTTGATGATATAACAAAAGTTATTAGGTGTCATTTATACAGGGTAATTCGAAAATATCGACATAGGTCAATATATTTTTTAAGTTCTGAATTAGTAGTAAATATATTGATAGTTTATTCATCAAATGTGTCAAAAAAACAATTTCTTAAATACCCTATACTTTTTGATAAGTCCTGTAAAAGTATTCATATTTTTTCACTGGCTTATCATCCATCCTGTAAAAGATATTTTCTAAAATTATAGCTTTTTCTGATTGGGTTTTGAGATACAGGGTGGTAAAATGAGGAAATTATCCTTTTTTATTACCAGTTACCATAGAAAGAAGTTAATCAATTATAATTTTGTGTGCCTACTATTATTTTATTTATAGAATAAGTCGTAAATAACAAAAGATATATGTTTTTGATAATTTCTTTCATTGGTCTGTCTATAGGATAAAAATATTACCCAAAAAATTGATTATTCGTATATTTATCGTTTTAAATGACATAACAAGGTTGACTAATAAAAATCAACGTAGACCAATATATTTTATTGTGAGTGTCAATATTTTTACGTGACTGGAATATGTATGTATCTACAATAATTATACAGTACGTACTTATTTTTTCGTGTTAGGCATACGACTAGTATACAAGTTAATAAAATGACAACAGGGCAACAGCCAGTCATCGTCAACAACTAGAATTAGAAAATAAGATGGTGATATATTAGCCGAACCGAATGTAAAGCGCAAAGCTAAAGAGCGATAGCAGGGATATCATAGTTGCCACATGTTCGCTTTAAAAGCACTACTATGCCCAATACAAAATAATAAGTGGTATATTATTGTACAAGTTAGTATTAAATTATTAACATATTTATTACTATCACTTTTATTAACTACAGAGTAATTTATTAAATATATTAATAGTTGTTCTATCGAATGACATGTTCTTGATATTTATTTTATTGTTTATGTGGTAAAAATATATACTTATAAAAGAAAATAAATTACTAATAGATGGTAAATACATAAAAGTCCCTTAAAAATACTGCGTTTCATATAAAAACTTATAAAAAAATATACTGACCAATGTCAATATTTACGAATCACCCTGTAAAAATGGCACCTGATATTTTTGTATTAATTATCATTAAACATAATAAATATAACAATAATTTATTTTTTAGTAAATATTTTCACCTTCTAGAATAATAAAAATAATTATCGAAAACACGTCCTTACTTATTTTTGGCTCACCCTGTAGAGGAATATAATTTTTGACCTCTTTTTATATTCGTAGAATTACAAAGGATGGTACAATAAGATTTGGTACAAAAAATTATAATCGATTAGCTTTCTTCTGAAATAATCGCCTTCAAATAAGTGGTATTTCTTAAGTTTAACACCCTGTATCTCAAAAACCAATCACAGAAAAATCCAAAATTTTGGGAAATATTTGCTACAGGATAAATGATACGCTAGTAAAAAATATGTATACTTTTATATGACTAATCAAAAAATATAGTAGGATGTTTTTTTGACACATTTTATAAATTAACTATTTATTTATTTAATCACCCTGCAGTCAATGAATTGGATAATTGTACATATCGTCCCGTACATAAAGTCCCGTAAAAATACTGCGTTTCACATTAATTCTTATAAAAAGATATATTGGCCTATGTCGATATTTACGAATCACCCTGTATAATTGGCACCTAACATCTTCTGTAATATCATCAGACATGATAAATATAGCAATAATTTATTTTTTAATAAATATTTTCACCTTCTAGATCAATAAAACTGTTTATCAAAAACATGTCCTTACTTATTTGTGGCCCACCCTGTAAGGGAAAATAATTTTTGACCCCTTTTTATATCTGTAGAATGATAAAAAATGTTACAATAAGATTTGACACAAAAAGTTATAATCGATTAGCTTTCTCCTGAAATAACAGTTATCAAATAAGTGGTATTTCTTAAGTTTTACACCCTGTATCTCAAAAATCAGTCATAGGATTTAAATGGTCCCATAGACATTCTTGCTTAAGAGGTCGAGAACTGCAACCTATCAGAGATTTATGACATTTAACAGGTCGCCACTTTTCCATAAGCGGTGTGCGGGGTCCTTTATTTTTTAAAGTAGAGATTTTTTATGAATACCTGTAATTGCCTAGTACATCCATTTTTAACTAGAGGTCATTATATTATAAAAACACTCTGTTTTAGAGATGGTTTTAGTAGATGAATGATTGTTTAGAGGTACCTATTTTTAAATCGGTGATACAGATATATGCTGTCCTTTATTGTTTCGTGTTTTTCATATATTTGTCTCGCGTCATTCCAGTTAGCTACACAATTATCGATTAATTTTCGCTGTACATGATAAAAGTGTTACATGTTGCCAGATGTACAATAATTATCGTTTTATACGATAATTTTGGTATTCTATACAATGTACTATTGTAACGTACTTACAATAATTTCACAGTTTGTTCAGACTTCTCCGCAAAACATCGAGACATCACTGTATGGTTAGGTTGAAAATGAGTGGGATGATCTCATCGCCTTCCACTGCGACCCAGATGGGTCTATTATAGCTCATGACTAACTTATAGTTCACCGTACAAGCCACACCTTTTGATAAAGGTCATGGTTGAATTAAGTGAGACTTCCTTAAAGTCGGTAGGCTCCAGTCGGGTAAATCCGAAGATCTGGAACCTGTTTCTTTCCAGAGCGGATAAGGTACATAAAATTTGCTCTGCAGACTCGTCCTCCACGCTGCAGAATCGATAGTTTGATGTTTGTTGCAGACCTATCATTTTCATGTGGTTGCCCAGACGGCAGTATCCTGTCATCAGTCCGGTGAAAATGCGTTGATCTCTCCTACTCTATTCTCGGATCTGAGCAGAGGCGTTCATATGGAAGGGTTGGTTATAAACGCCTTCGAATGGGTTAGCCCTGGGGTATCTCTCTAGTTCGTGAGTGTTGCACCCTTCGTCCATTTTGAGATAATTCCTTTGGCAGTGCTTTTTGTAATGCCCAGGAATGATTCTGGTCCTATGAACACAGATTCGGTTCCTCTTTAAGCAAGTGCGTCGGCTTTTTAGTTGCCCTCCACACCACTGTATCCCGGAACCCAGATCAAAGTAACTTTGTTCCTGGCACCGAGACACTCTAGGGTATTTATACAGTTCCAAACCAGCGGTAGCGGAAGCATTTATGACGAACGTCATTGCGAGACACGGAGTCCCCCTGGAATTACATTCCGACCAAGGACGAAATTTTTAATCCGAATTATGGCAAGAATTAATGAAACCGTTAGACATCAGGAAAACACGCACTACGCCTCTACAGCCACAGTCCGACATAATGGTAGAAAGACACAACAGAACGATATGTCAGTATCTTTGGTTCGTCTCTAATAAACAAAAGGATTGGGACACTTTAATTCCTCTATTTCTGCTAGCCTACCGAAGTTCTGAACATGAAACGACCAGTTATACCCCATCCATGATGGGAGATGAAACTTTCCCATGATCTTCTTTTTATTTATGTTCTTGGTTAGTTTCATTTTTCCGTCTGATTTTAGTGATTTTTTGTTGCTTTGGCTTTTGGTTTCTGTTTATAGTTTCGTCTTAGTTATTTGCAAAATTGTGATGTTTCGCTTTTTTATTTCCTACTGTGTTTTGCAATAATTTTGGTGCTACGTTGAAAACTTCGAGAAAAACTTCATTGATTCACCATATATTCACCATGCATCTGCATCATAAAAAGACAAACGGGGACAACAACTAATTGATAATCAATTTATCACTGGACTAGATTCCGAAATCATTTTTCACATAAGAGAGTAATACCACCATCTGTATTTGGAAGGAAAATACCTATTTATCATTGAATGAATAGTTAAAAGGATTCACCTTTTAATACAATACCTATATTACATTTGTCCTTAGTTAAAAAGACATTTATAAAATATATAACTTTAGTGTTAATAAAATGTAATATCCTAGTCTCTACTTCACATTTAAATTATTGATAGGTATTTTAAAGATTTGAGATTATATATCTATTTGCTCCAAGTAAGTATTCATTAAATATGTATTATTATTTGTATTTATTTTTATCTAATAATATTTATTTAAGTTATTAATAAACATATTTTAAGAATGTTCTATTTTATTATTTATTGATATATCTTATATTTATTTAATAAAAATATGCAGAACCAACTCTCCACATTAGACCCCTTATAACGAATTAATTCTTCAAATTTGGTATAATCGACCTAAATTATTTTGTAAAATAAAAGTTTCGAACTTACTAGTTCCATACTTTATTTTATAAAATAATTTATGTGGAAATCATTTAAAATTTAATTTAAAACTACTACCTACTCCTAAAAATTACCATTTGAATTTACCGCCATCTGTCAGTTGTCATTTTAGTTCCAGCTCCAAACACAAGGTGGCGCTAATTTGGTTTAAAAGTTTAACATTGGCGTGGGGTCTCTAGAAGATACATGCTTTGTGGTTCAGATCCTTCCCGTTGGCTCCAACCAGATCCCAGTAATCAAGTCATTCGGGGCGAATAACTAGAGAGGAGGAAGCAATGTTACGCAGCATCCTGTAGTAGCCTGAGGCTATCATAGGAAACGTACAGATAGAAAAAAAAGTGGAATGTTACTCAACGCTTTACAGTGTGCTGCGGTCGTCATAAGTAAAAGTACAAGTAAAAGAAGACAGAATATTCCAGAAATGTCCAGAAATATCATTATACGTCAAGAACATTTTAGATGACATTTCGAGAAGGTTCAAGAAGGTCAACAAGCTATATAAGTCGACGACCTGACGTCAGAGTTTTAGTTCTATGAGAGACGTTATACATTAATGTTATCAGTTTTAAAGTTATTGTGAAAGTTGATTTATAGTTATTGTAAAGTTCAGTTGAAATAAATTGTGATACCAAAAACCAGCGTAACAATATTATATTAAAAGGTACTTCAAGTTTATAACTCATTTCTGTAGAAACAAGTGTTTTCTCGCAAAGATAAGCCAGATGTCATTTAAGGTTTATGTATTTAGAGTTAAATACCTGGTCTGGCTATCACCCAGACAATACAAATATGTCCATTGGACGTCCATTCGATATACAATTTTGTATGTCTAGACGTCCAAAAATGAGTTTTTTCTGGACTTCCGACATCCAATGGACGTCTAGTGAAGTATACAAATGGCACACTTTTGAACATTTAGAGGACGTCCAATTCTGGAATATATTTGGACGTCGAATACTGGAAATTCAAAAAACGTCCAGGATTATATTTCCATTGAGACCACATCCCCACTTTTTTTATAGAACCACAACTCACCACACACTATTTTATATTATTAATAATTTGTTTATTATTTTCGCAAACCGCTATACACCATTTATTTTATCGTTTTTTTTTAATTAAAGATCGCTTGACCTGAGCAGGCATCGAACTCACGACACATCCATTATTATTTTACGCTTTAAATTGCTAGACGAGGTCGACCAAGGAACCACTTGAAAACTGTTTACTAGATATAGTTATAATGGAATAAGGTTTCAAACTACCGCTGATAGAATTAAATGCAATAGATCTAATTTGTCAATTTTTAATAGCCAATTATATTAAAAAAAAGAAGTGTATAAAGATGGGTATTATATCTGGTAGGCTTAATAAATAATGACCTAAGATGGACGTCCACTGGACGTCAAAATACTACTAAACTTAAAAGTAAGTCTAAAAACAGCCCAGATAGCACAGGACGTCCTAAGGACGTCAAGTACAGGTCTATTTAACGTCTGTACGTCCGGGACCTATTATGGACGTTTTAAGTATGTCCAGTTTAGTAAATCCTCTGGACGTCAAGAAATAGATATCCGCAAAACGTCAATTGTACGTGCTTTACTATATTTCCATGGATTCACATTCGCATTGTATTATTATTTGGTTATATTATACAAAAAACATATATAATGAGATAATATAAATAATTATTAAAGATGGAATTATCCCAATATTCAATTGAATGAAGGCCAAATAGACAAAAACGAAGATCTTTTGAAAGAAAGTGACATTGTTGACAAGTAACTTTTTATTTTTATTTATTTAGATATGATTCAGATTCAAGCACTGAAGTGAAATATTACCAGGGCTCAGGTTTTATTAAAAAAATGTGTTCAATGTTCATGATTCGATGGTGTATACATATTATACGAGTACAAGTTCTATCATTCCGCCATTTGTACCATTTTTATATCTGAGAAAGGTGGAAGTTTTTCAAAGCTAAAAGGTTATTGAATTTATAATGTCTAGCAAGGCAAACTGAAACGAACAGATTGGATTTTAATTTTGATATGCCTTTTATTTTGAATAAGCGATTAAATTATTTTCAGATTCAGTTGAGAAGGCAATTATGACCAAATCAAGATAAAAACTGACTGCTGTCAATCCAGGCATGATTGAAAAGAGCAAAGTAGAGGAGAGACGGGATGAATTTGACGAAAAAGTTTTAATAATTTCACTATTTATAGGTTATTTGCTTCCAAATAATTTTTTTTTGAAATTATTAATTATTTTGACTAATTTCCTTACATCCTATTATTTCCCATTTGAACTTTTGAAAAGTGCCATGAAATGTCCATAAATGGACGTTTGTAAGACATCCTGATTATTAACAATGGACGTTCCAAATACGTCCATAAGACGTCCACGGCCGTGAAATGGACGTTTTAAGGATATCCTGAATGTCCAAGCAGGACGTTTTTAGAACGTCCATAAGACGTATTTGTGCTATCTGGGAGACGTTCTCTGGGTATCGATATTCAGCTGTCAAATTAATTAGCATAAACGTACGTACACTGGATGCCCGGATATGGATGTCCTGACCCTCAAATGGATCTAAAGTGGACGTCCATTGGACTATGTGTGCTGTCTGGGCATAGACGAATTTTTAGAAATAGTACTTATTTAAGTATGTACCAATATTTCCAAAATCAACTCCAGTATGATTCATTCCATAAATGTAAATATGAATGGGCAAAACATTTTTATATTGACATAATTCTAACTTACAATTTAGCCATAATAATGGGATTTCGCCCACTTTGACCAATCCTAATTGAAACACGCGGATTTATTATATTTTTTTAAATATAATTTCAAAATAAAATAAACAAAATCTGCAGTTCATTGTTTATTAAATTTCTTTAAAAGAACATGAACATATATATCACAAAATCCAATACCAACATATGAAAATTAAAATGTCAAAAATGATAAAATCATGTGATAAAATTCTTAGTTTCCTAATAACTTTTTTGGCACATTTTATATCTATTAGAATACCTAAGTGTGCAAAAAATCTTCATTTAATTATTATGTTATGTTATGTTGAGAATGGGGTGTTAATACACTGCAACCTAAAAGATCTATTGTGCCCCCTTCTGTCGCTACTGCACTAAGGAAATGTCTCAATGCCTATAGCGATCCTTCTAATCCTATTTTCTCAAGGAAGTGTAGGATTTAAAGTGGCTTTAAGTTAGGTAAATCTCCCTCTTCTATTTGAGATCCTCCTAGATATAGTGCCCTTGGATTCTGGAGTGCTACACATTCAGTTAGGATGTGAATGGATGTTTCGTCCTCCTCCTCACAGAATCTGCACTCACTATCCTCTACTACTCTCAGTTTAATATGGTGTCCTTTTAGTCGGCAATGCCCGGTAAGGACCCCTGTTACAATACGTAGCCTGTTCTTGCTCAGGCAGATGCAGGCTTTTGATCTTTTCTGGTTATATTCACCCAGAAGTATCTTGGCCTGTCTCAGCCCCAAGAGATTGTTCCAATTATCGGTACTTCTACTACCCAATTATTTTTTAATATCTCCTAATATCTTATTATTATTACCTACTACTCAAAACAAACACCAAAAAATATCACCTAACATTGCTCACGTACTAAACACAACTTGGACTGACTTTGACAGATAACATCATTTTGAGTGATACACAACTTATTTTCGCACATGCGCGTTACAAAACGGTACACTGAAAACACCAAGCTGTCGCTTCTCCTTGATCGGTATTCTCGGGTAATACCTCTTGAATTAAATTTCTTTAATCTAAGAACTCTTATCAATCATCATTTATTAAATGTTCGTTGATAATTTTTTTAAATCAAAGATTTCTTAAAATTTTCTTATAAAATTGATGGTATTTTGTTAGAATTAGTACAAAAAATCAATTTTCAAATTCATCAGTTATTCAACGCACAGAATCAAAGGATTTCTAAACCAACATCTTCGCCGCCCTTTTTTACATTTTTCGTCAACCGTCTCATTTCGGTATCATTTTACCATCACAAACCGTTGAAATGTGGAAAACAATATTTGCTTAAACTCCCGAAGGGAATGGAAATGAAAAAGCAAGCAGTAAGACAATCTAATGTATTACGCGGTTTCGAGAAAATGGCAAAATATTTACTTTCAATTTTCTGCTGTAAATCTCAAATCTCATAAATCGTGGTTGCGTTCGTTTCTTTTATTTCACTACAGGATTTCGAGTAAATCTGACGATTGTTCAGAGAGGGATTTCAACTATAACCACTATAAAATGCCAACGAATGTACAACATAGAAATGTAATTTTTGATTATCCAAATAAATGTTATATAATTTGTGTAGAATAGATTAACTGATCTTTACCATCATTAGGCCTAAGATAAAATATACTTTTGAGAAAATATACAAAATTATTAAATTAAAGCTAAAATATTTTTTGTGTTGATTCCCTTCTATCAATTAATTACATTTTTCTTAACATCAGCTGTTTCAAAAAATTCCTGAAAAATAACTTTGTGTATTTTGCCAATAATCACGCCAGAAAAAGAAAACATTCATCTATTCAAACTGTATTAACGAATTATTTTGAAATAACTAAATAACTAAATTAGGTCTTCAATCTGATGACAACTGCTTAAAAATTTCACCGATTAGTAAAAAAAAATAAAATTATTTCTCAAAGATTACGGATATAGTAATAATAATAAAATATAATAATTTTTATTCACAAAAAAAATACAATAATAATTACAATTACAAAGTATTTTACAAATTTAAAAAACGGTATGTAAATAAAATATACTCAAAAAGCGTATAATCGCTTGTTTCGAAGAAAAAAAAAATAAAAGAAATAGATTTAAAATATAAAATAATATTTAAAAGTAACATAAACTATTAAAATCGATTTAAACATAAATAAATTAAAAACATAACATAATGTAGGTACTATATATTATATTAGCATTTTTTAATTTTTAATTTTATTTTAAAAAACTCGAAAATTTAAAAATCCAAAATATTAAAAACTTAAAAACCTGCACAATAATTTTTTTTTGAGATAATGTTTAATTTTCAAACTAACCATGGATTATACTGCGAGAGTTAGCTAAAATTAATTGTTTTAGTCTTTTTTTAAAAGTATACAAGTTTGATTCCGTTTGAGTGCTCTTAGGAATTATATTGTACAGTTTGGGTGCGAAATAGGAAAATGATCACTGTGAAACCACTTTAAACATTATTGGAGCTAAATAACGACATTTTTCTCTGGTATTATATTCATGATATACTAGACCTTGAGGTTTACGAATATGATATTTGTTGATACAACAAAAAAAATACAATTTTCTTGTATCCATTATTTTTGTTTCGGTATACAAGGTTTCTGTAGGATATCTAGATTTTTTTGAATAAATTAACTTTAGAAATCGCCTTTGTGTGACTAAAGAGTAAAGGTGTGTTTTCAAAGCTGCACCCTACACAGTGATTGCATATCGAAGATGGCTTTCAACTGGAGCACAATAAAGGGTTTTAAGATGGTGTAATGGTAAAATATCTTTAAAAAATTTGAAATTGTACAAAATACTGCCTAGTTTATTTACCGTGTAGGATATGTATAGGTTCCATTTTAAATAAGGGTTTATTATTACTCCAAGGTATTTAATTTTATTTTTATTTGAAATGAGAAAGTCTCCGCCATCAGTAATTTTTAGGTGATCAAACGGTAGTGCACCATATGAATTGCAGCTAAATGGTTAACAATGTGTTTTCTTTATATTTACAGTTAATAATTTTTTATCCAAAAATTTTTTAATTATTAGAAAGTCTTGTTCCGCTTTAGTTTTTAAGATAATCCAGCTATCGTCAAAATAGAAAATAGCTGTGTCATTTGTAAACCTAGTTATGTTTCCTATACTTCCCTGTGAAAACAAATCATTTATATATATGTAAAAAAGAATAGGACCCAGTATAGATCCCTGTGGTACCCCATATTCGATAGCTTGCAATCTACTGCAAACTCCATATACTCTTACTGCCTGAAATATATCACTTAAATAGTTTTTAAACAATTTTAATGAATTACCTCGTATGCCAATGCTCTCAAAGGCTTAGGAGTAGATTGTGACATACAGTGTCGAAAGCTTTCGACAGATCAATAAAAATGCACAAACATGGTTTGCTTTCATTCAGGGAAGTTGTTTTTTTGAAGTAAGGTTTAGAATTGCATCTTCCGTTGATTTTTTTTTCTCTAAATCCGTACTGCTGTTCAGATATTATATTAAATTTGTATGATAGAAGCCGATTTTTTATTAGTTTTTCGAAAATTTTAGATAAGTGCGTAACTTGTGAAATAGGTCGATAATTAGTAGTATCCGTTATGTCTCCTTTTTTAAATATAGGTGGTAATATTGTTATTTTTAAATGCCAAAGGATAAATGGCTTTTACTATACATTGACGTAAAATATATGTTAAAGGTTGACAGATATATTGTGAAATTATTTTAAGAGTTTCAGCTTTTATATTAGCATTGCCATGATATCATGATTTTTGAGTTCGTTAATTATCACTTTAACCTCATTGATTTTGACTGGCGCAAAGAACAAAGAATTTGGAGAGGAAGTCTTCCTTAATGTAAAACTTTTATCAATTTCAATTTTTTTTGCAAGTTTTTTACCCATATTGGCATAAGTGTTATTGAATTCATTAGCTATTTCATATTTTTCTGTCAATGGACTACCTAAACTGTTTTAGGTCACACAAGAATTTCCCAAGGCTATCTTATGGCTTCTAATAATTCTTGTCTACCAGTTTGTTACAAACTACAATTATTATTTTACCCATAAATAGCAACTCTTTTCCTTTTATTAAGACTTCTTTGCAAGAGGAAAAGTTTTTTTACTATCTGCAATTTTTTTTCTTTAACGTTTTTTAGCTACAATAAAATAAAAACTAAAACCTCTTTTAACGTCAACAAAGTAACTTTTAGTGGACGTTAGTGATACTTAACTTTTTGTAAAAAAAAACGACTTAGTAACAGCATCTAAGTAACCATGCTAGCGCCTATTGTACGCAGATTTCTATAAGTGATTATTATATTTCTGTTTTTTCAAGAGATCTACACCGCAGTATTAATGCGCTAAAGAAGATGGCATATACATTGCAACCTCGATGATAGGGTCAAACTTCTGCTATCCCTGACTCACAGACGTAGCCGATTGGGCTGGGGAAGAATTCAACCCATCTGTCTACGATTGGCAAACTTTCAAACACATTTTAGACAAAGACAAAATTGGACTTTGGACCTGGAAGAACTCAAAGCGAACGTAGTAGTTATATTCGGATCCTCTTTGGCTCTGGGGTATATCCCTAAAAAAATGAGAGGGTTAAAAGTGATATTCGTAAACAAACCTGGAAAGATGGATTACACTGTCCCAAAAACATACCGGCCAATTAGTCTAAGATCGTTTCTCATTAAGACATGAAAGGTACCTAAGGGATGTGGGGATTACAACAACAACAACAACAACAACAACAACAACAACAACAACAACAACAACAACAACAACAACAACAACAACAACAACAACAACAACAACAACAACAACAACAACAACAACAACAACAACAACAACAACAACAACAACAACAACAACAACAACAACAACAACAACAACAACAACAACAACAACAACAACAACAACAACAACAACAACAACAACAACAACAACAACAACAACAACAACAACAACAACAACAACAACAACAACAACAACAACAACAACAACAACAACAACAACAACAACAACAACAACAACAACAACAACAACAACAACAACAACAACAACAACAACAACAACAACAACAACAACAACAACAACAACAACAACAACAACAACAACAACAACAACAACAACAACGACAACAACAACAACAACAACAACAACAACAACAACAACAACAACAACAACAACAAACAACAACAACAACAACAACAACAACAACAACAACAAAAACAACAACAACAACAACAACAACAAAAACAACAACAACAACAACAAAAACAACAACAACAACAACAACAACAACATTATACTAAAATCAACTTGCATGCACCCCAACTGATTCAGTGCTTCACTTCTATTTCCCTAAATTATGGGGGAGGAAACGGGCGGCGAATAGCCGCCCGAGGTAAGGACTGATAAAGAAAAAAACGAGATCAATAAAGCTGGTGAAAACAGGTATGTTACGAGTAATAGAGTAATAGATTTTGAGAATCGCTATAGACCAGGTGACAATGGTCCATATTTTGTGTTTATTGAGCACAATAATAAAAATGTTGGAAGACTTTTTCCTATTAAAATAGGACATTTTTTGATGACGGTCGATACATTGAAAAATGATGTTTTGGATATTAAATCTGTGGGTATTAATAGAGTAATGGAGTAATCTAATATTTAGGTATAGGAATCTAATTGAAATTCACTTTTTACACCACATTCCTGGTTCGGCTCTCATCTGCTAATATTACCAGATTTCATGCGGAATTGACTTGTCCTTGAGAATAGCAATCTTCCCTTAGGCTGTCGGCGTGTAGGGATATTATTTAATAGTAATTATTATTGTAATTAGGCCAATAGGCCTGTAAGATATTTAAAAAATCAATATCGGTTTACTTACTGGTCTTTGTTTACTCTCTCAATGTCACTAACCTAAAAAAAAAAAACAAAATTAAAACTTTATTTTAGAGTATTTTAGAGTATTGGATGCTAATCAAAGCAATTAATAAAGACAAGGTATTGTTTTTATGGACTATAATGTAAGAATGAGCCATATTTAATCCATCCGGATCGCAGTAGAAGCTATAACTACTACAACCACTACCACATGCAGATGAATGCTCAACATAGAAGAACTGATATTTTAAATAATACAAATAAATATATGATTTGTGTAAAATAGATAAACTTAACTTTACCATTATTAAGCCCAAGATAAAATAAAAATATGTTAAAAAATACCAAATTGTCAAATTAAATCTAAAATATTTTTTTGTGTAACGTTTTGAGATACTAATCATAAGTTGATATCATTCAGAAGTAACTGTGTCTAGAATATTAAATGTACGATACTTTATAAAGTATTATTTCATACAGTGACAACTTCATTTTATTACTAAACGTTTTTACATGTCTATAACTGTGAATATTTCTTTATAAATTATACAGGTAGGACAAATTGTCCCATAATAGTTCTAAAAGAGTTCCGCTGGATAAGGATAAGTTTTTAACTTTTGCAGAATGTTTTACAATAGCACTAACATCAAAGTTCATTGCAAGAGTTCGAAGGTCTTTTTTCTATTGAGTCGTCTGTTAAGTAAAAAGCACTTTAGTAATTGCTTCGCTTCTTCATTGATTTAGAAGTGAAATAGACCCCTAAGTAAACCCCCAGGTATACCTTATGTTTCTCCACAAACTTTTATATTTATTATTCTACTGTTGGTATCTTCAAGCTCTTTAATTTTAATTTTTATAGAACCAAGGTGTACCAACGATGTATTTTAGGACTTTATTTTGGGGTATTGGAATTAGGTTATTTCCTTTGATGGTACACTTTTATAATACTTATATATCATGTAGTACATTATTTTAAATATTAAATCAAGTATAATTTTTGGTTGGTTAAGAATAATTGCTTATTGACTTTTAAACTGACTCAGCTGCTATCTACGAGAACTGCAAAGACAAAGATAGGGCAGGACACCATCTTCATCTACAGAACCAGAGGATATCTACAAAAATGAGTTCTATCCCTACTAATGTGGAGCCTAGTTGTAGACAAACTTCTATGCAGATTGGCTAACCTCGGCATACCCTGTTATAGAGGTAAGTTTGGAAGTACCCTGTGTGATATAGGCCAAAGAGGACTAGAACATACCAAAAGATGGTTATATTAGGTGAGACTGATTATAAATCCCACGAAAACTGTACTAGTAGTCTTTTCAAAGAATAGGAACCTCAATCTCAAAACAGTTAAATTAGACGGGACAGATATAAAATGAAAAAAAAAAAGTAAAATATTTAGGCCCTGGATAACAAACTTCTCTGGTATATACATGATAAGAAAATAATAAATAAGGTCACAAAAGCCCTAATGGTATACAAAAACATTGCGAGTGAAAGATGGGGACGTAACCCGAATGCACTACAATGGATGTATACAGTAATAGTAAAGACCAATCATCAGTCACGGAGCTAAAGCCTAGAGTAACAGAACTAGTTTAGCTACTACTAGAGCTAATATCTCAAAAAGTATAAAGACTAGATTGTAGTCGCATTATCGATACAATGAGAACGTGTTCTACGGCTGTAATGGATGTGGTTTCAATCTCACCCCTTCATATTTAATGACAAAAAAGTGACAAATCAAGACACGACGTAGAATGATCAGAAACAGAGTAATTAGACAAGTCTACTAGTTTCAGGATCGAAGATACTTGGGACATGGCCTAGGATGAAATGATAAAGAAGTAAAGTTTTGTGAACAACTTCAACACAACAGATCAAGAAAGAATGGAGCCAAGAATCCATCATGTTTGCAACCAAAAGACATGATATTGTTACGTGAAATTAATTTTAAATTAATTTTAAATTTATTTTTAACATCCACTTCTCCATAACCTCTCGTAACACAACTTAACCATCCCATTATGAATTTTTACAATGCATCGTTCGCGCATGGTCTGCTGTTCGGCGCACAGTCCATATACGTTCTTTGAGCAACCATTCCTCATAAAACCCTATTCGTTTAGAATTTTTCTTTCTTTTTGGTGTTTGAACTCAAAGTGCCGATAAATATATTAAAATGAGTTGCTAGTAATTATCTGTAATTTATGTGTCTATCGTGTGTTAACGTTGGGATAACTGTCAGGTTAATGTTTTTTTATTCACATTTTGCTGGATTTCGTTGGAAAACCAAAAAGGTCGGCCATTTGCTTTTTTTTATTACCGCCATGCCGACAAATGCCGGTTTCTTATTACTGATTATCTTATTTTATTTTATATAGATTATAGCTACCCTAACTAATAATATTTTTAAGCTTTCTTATATATAAATATAAATAAGTTATCATTGAATTACTTTAATATATACGCGGGGAGTCAACTAAATAATTGAATTACAAGTCAGTCTGGAAATACAGTTTAACTTATTTTGGCCTTTTAAATAGATTATGTTCAGATGATGTAAAACTTATTGTTGTAACTTATTTTGGCCTTATAAATATTTTATATTCTGTTCAGATGATGTAACTTTAATATTTGTCGTGATATTTTATATTCTGTTCAGACGATGTAACTTTAATATTTGTCGTGATATTTTATATTCTGTTCAGACGATGTAACTTTAATATTTGTCCCGTTTATGCATAAATCCGTTAGATTTCCAAACTTACATGTATATGTACTTTTATACACGGTACTAAGGTTTTTTATTTCTAAACCTGTAGTGGCTCCAAGAAGAGGCTATCCTATGAAGCTTAAGATCCTCCAAGAAGAGGCTACTCTACGAAGCTTAAGCTCCTCCAAGAAAAGGCTCTTCTATGAAGCTTAATATTCTTCAAGAAGAAGCTCCTAGTTGCTACAGAAAGCTCAAAGAGAAGTACCGAGTTACGTAGTTGCTCCCAGCTTTAAGAAACAAGAAGTCCCAAATATCAAAGTACCTAAAGGCGGACATACAAAAGGGAAGTACCGTACTTACGGTACTAGAATGTCACATGGTCACAATTAATAATATTTATCGAAGTATCTAACAGTACATTTAATTAGTTCATTTACTCATTCATATATCAGTCAATTTTATTTGCTATGTGATTTACTCACTAACTAACTATCTATTATTTTTATATGTAAAACTTCACTTTTACTTTTTTATTAAATGTATTAAATTTTCTCACTTTCTTTTATTTGCCAGAACCCATACAGATAACTTAAAGTACCAGAGACTGACTCAATTAAATAGGACATATCAAATCAGATAAGTTTTCCAAGTAACTGAAAAACTTGGTGGACTCAACATTTTGTCGTTATCAGTTTTTAATATCTTTCATTTTATCGTAAAGTAGACCTTGGCCCGCGAATCGGTCAAGCTACTCTGATTTTATTTGTCCTGGTCAATTTATGAATCTACACAGAATCAGCAATTTGAGCTAAATCACCTATTAATTGCCATTTACATCGAAAAAATCACAAATAAAGTAACAATATTCAGTGGTATACGAATGGTTCCAAAATCATAAAAGAAACTGAAATACGAGTGTATGGACACTCTGAAAGTTTGGAAAAATGTCCAAGCATCTTCAAGGCGGAAATATTCACCATTGAGAAGTATATCCAGTTTAACAAGACAAAAGATTATCATCATGTCCAATTGCCAAACAGCAATGAAAGCTTTGCGAAATTACATAATAATCTCAAAAATGGTTTAAAAATGCCTAAAAAAAACTTAATGAGCTAAACGAAGATAACTCAGTTACTCTTACTTGGTTTCAGGCCATAACAGGGTAAATAATAACGATATTTCAGGTAGTTTCGCACGGAAAAAGCCTCAAACATCTTTTGTGGGACTCAAGCCGTTCTACGGTAGCTGCAGTAAAACAATATTAGGAGCGATTAAAAAACAATTGGGCAGTAGAAGAACCGATCATTTGAGCAATCTCTTGGGGCTTAAACAGACTAAGATAGTTCTGGGTAAATATAACAAGAAAAGATCAGAAACCTGTATCTGCCTGAGCAAGAACAGGCTACGCATTGTAACATGTATTCTTACCAGGCATTGCCGACTCAAAAGACACCTTAGTAAACTGGGAAAATAGAAGAGAGTGAGTACAGATTCTGTAAAGAGGAGGACAAAACCTTCATTCACATTCTAAATAAATGTGTAGCACTCTAGAATCCAAGGGCACTATACCAAGGAGCATATCAAATAGAAGGAGATTTATCTAACTTAAAGCCACTCCAAATCCTACACTTACTTGAGAACATAGCATTTAAAAAGCAGTTAAAGGTATCGAGATATGTTCTTGTGGCAAGAGAAGGGGAAACAATTGATCTTTTAAGTCGCACTGTATTAACACCCCATTCCCAATACAAGATAACATAACTTTTATACATAACGAATAATTATTTTTCTTTAGTTTTTATATTACCGTAAAGCACCCAACTTGGAACGTGCACTTAACTTGGACGGAATGCTGCTTGCTGAATACGGCCCTGCGCTGCATCTACTTGAAGCGAGCGACGTGAGTTTGCTTTGTAGTTGCATTTGACCGTCCTACCGACACGTTAGTTTCACGAAAAGGAAGTAAGTAATGCATTTAATTTTTTTTATCGCTATTAAAAACCTAAAAAGATTTTTTAAAAAATATTGCCAAACAAACTCTTTGTATGGAGGACACACTATATAAGATAATAAAGTTCTGCAAGTCGCTATAAATGCATTAGTGTAATAAACTAGTCTCAAAGTTTTAAAACAGGGTTGTAACCTATTTTTTTTTTCATCCAAAAATTGTCTTCAGTATACGTAACTTGGAACTTGGGTTGAAAATCACAAAGAATGTTTGGCTCACGGTGTTATCATAATTTTAGCGATGAAACATCGCGCCGAGCCCTGGAAGATATGAAAAAAGTAAAACATTTTAGGACCGTGTCCAAAAAATATGGAATTCCTTTCGCTACATTATCCCGTAAAAGAAGAGGCCTAAATATCATGCGCCCTTTACCTATACTAATAAGACTGGCTAATTACTATAATTCAGATATCACTGGGTGTTCATTTAGTCAATTTCAGAATGATGTAAAGAGAATATATTGTTACGCAGCACCATCATAGGAAGAAAGAAAGAAGATAGAAGAAGAAAAGGAATGTTACTCATCGCTCTAGAGTGTGCTGCGGTCGTCATAAGTAAAAGTACAAGTAAAATAAGACAGAATATTCCAGAAATGTCCAGAAATGTCCAGAAATGTCCAGAAATGTCCAGAAATGTCATTACCGAAGATTTGGCCGAAGCATCCATCAACAATTTTATCACCTTGAGATGGATCAACAGTAAGGTGGGTCAAAAAAATTTGTTTTCAAATTTTCATAAGCGCTACCAAAGAAAAGTTGTGTATGAGGAAAATAAAATATATTGTTAATAAAAATGATAATCGGACTAATTTTGACCAGGCCCATCGGCCCCTCGAAAAGGACAAAAAAAATAATGATTTAAATTTAACGGCGCTGGTGAATAAACTATTCCTTATTGTCCCAATGATTCAAAAAAAAAATAAATATTAAAAACAAAATATTTTTAACCGGGCCCAATGTCCATAACTTATGCTATAATGCAGTAAATTTTAAATATATTTTTTGACTAGCCCTCGTATATGCTCGCTTGTTTACTATTTAATTGATCTCGTAATCGGTAGAAGGAGAAGTAGACGTGAGCTAACTTGTTTTACGGAAATTACTAATTACCGGCCTTTTATTTAGTTCCGATTCAACATTTGTTCAGTGCGGACCGCATTATCGTAAAGGCGTTAAAGTGCTATACTTTTTTGATAACGGTGTTTCAGATAGTGATTTTTTCAAAGAAGTGAATGTAAGACATTTAAACTAGTGGCAATAAACTATAACGTGACGTTGAAAATGGCTAAACCCTTGATCAAAACTCGGGCAAATCTTTTGTGTCCTCTATTTGGTAGCGCCAAAGACATTCTGCCAGAACAAAATCAGCTACCAACTCATAAAGATTTGATGAAATGTTATTTAAGCGTGCGAATTGAGTCAAAAGGTAATGGCAGTAAACAACTAGCAAATGCTACAGTTGCAAATATTGTAGCCAGTAAAGTAGAGCATGTATGGAAACGAGCTTCCTTGCCAACTTTATCTCGTAAGATAATTATTAAACTAATTCTTGCATATAATCTCAAATATCAAAATGTTATTAAACCTATAAAAGGAAAAATTTCAAACTTTTTACGAGCTAAGTTGGATAATTTCCATAAAAACTCAACAAAACTGTCTGACATATCAACTTGTAAATGTCTTGATTTAGAACGTTGCTCTTGTGAAAAAGAAAGGAAAATACCGAAAGCAGAATTGTCCTTTTTACAAGATCAAAGATCTTATGGTAAAATTAAAATAGGAGAAGTTGACAAGATTCTAACCAAAGAAATACAAAAAAGAGAAGAAAGAAAACTTGGCCATAAAGGGAGTGCCGCCGAAGAGAAAGAGCCAATTCCAAGTACAAGTGGCATTCAAAATAAAACTAAAGAGAAAGAGCCAATATCAAGTACAAGCGGTATTCAAAATAAATCTAAATTGTCTCAAATAGATATGGATACCTGCAATAATTCTTCGGACACGGACGAGGAATACAAATGTCCAGTTTTGGTAAAACAAAGAAGAATTGTTACACCCATATTTCAGCAAATGCGGTGCAGCCTAACTCAAACAGCAAAAATGGCTGACTTGACCGGCACATCTAATAGGGCAGTAGCTAAAATTGTTAATGCCGTTTTAGAAGATTTTAACATTATTTCGAAAGAGGATCAGTCAAACGTAATTGATAAAAGCAAAATACGTCAAGAACTAAGCAAAAACCGAAAAAAACTTCAACAGCAAGAAAAAAAAGACATAAGAGGACTATACTTTGACGGGAGAAAGGACCAAACAATTTGTATTAAAAACAGCAAAAATATAACCCAACAAGAAGAACACATTACAATAATTGTTAAAGAACCTGGTAATATTTACATTTCCCATGTATCTGTAAAGGGCTCTGCTACCGCAGCAAATATAAAAAATGAATTTCTTTAATGCTTTAACGAGTATCATAGAGATATCTGTTATTTAACCGTGATAGGTTGTGATAGTACAAATGTAAATACTGGGTGGAAGGGAGGTATCATTCGATTAATTGAAAATCACATTAAAAGGCCTTTTCAATGGTGCATTTGTCTGCTCCATGCCAATGAGCTACCTTGGAAGCACTTATTGCAAATCTAGATGGATATACCGAAGGACCTTATAGCTTTTTGGGACCAATTGGGGCTCTTTTAAAAAACTGTTAAGACATGACAATTGTAGAGTTTAAACCAATAAAGACATCTCTTCCTCAACTCGAACCAGATGACTTAAGCACAGATCAACTGTACCTATATAAGATTTGCATAGGCATTTATAATGGAACCATTACTTCCACTTTGGCAAAGGAAGATCCAGTAAAGGTGTCACATGCCCGGTAGCTTACAACAGCTAACAGAATGCTACGCCTTTATATCGTTACTAAAAATCCATCTTCCATTCAAGTTATTTTGACCGAATTTATTTTAAAGGTCTACGCACCTGTTTGGTTCGAAATTAAAACAAAACCATATATTTGTGATGAAGCCAGATACCTGTGAAAAGCTTTTAATGCTTTAAGAGGATTCCCAGATAACCTTTCGCCCACCCCGTGGACCTACTTTTGGCAATGTTAAGCGACCCACGTCCATACATTAGAGAATTAGCTGCAAGAAGAATTAAAAAATGTAGGATGCAAACTAATAAAATAGTCAGAGTGTTTAGGGTACCTTTTTTAAATTTAGATGCTGACGATTACATAGACGATAGATTGGCAGAAAACTAGGATCACCGAACCGCCATTATTATTTAATATAACAAATAAAACGTTACATGATATTGTGACAGGAAAAGAAGCCCTAAATTTTAAAAAATTTCCATGTTACACACAAGCGGTGGAACGCTGTGTAAAATTAGTAACTGAAGCTTCTACTAAAGTTTGCGGTGAGTCATCCAGAGATGGATATATTAGATTAAAATTAGAGGGGCGAAATATTTTACCAGCATTTGATTACAAATCGCAATATTTTGAAAATCGAAATGAAACATAAATTGCTATAAAAAAAGGTTATGAGGGTTCCCAAATAGGAGGAACTCTAGGTGCAAATACCTCCGAGTGGTGAGTTCTGGGTTGATTTAGCGATATATAAATCCACTCTTAATTATAAATCACTAAGTCAAGCGAAAAGTTGCACAAAAGTTAAAGAAAAACATATTTCTGTTAACGTACGGCTGCGGTAGGGCCCGTGGGGCTGGTTAAAAATAATATATTTTGGTCCACTTTTTTTTACAGTATTGAAAAGCCCTTATGTAAACTTTTTTTAGTAGCGCCACAAAATTAAAAAAAAACTGGACTTTAGAAAGGCCCGTGTGCCGGGTTAAAATTTGTTAAAAAACTCTAATTTTTTTAAGAATACCTCAAAACATCATAAGATAACGTTTTCAGAAAAGCGCGTTTATTAAAAAAGAAAAAATATAGGCCTGTTTCGACCCACCTTAATCAACAGTCACGACACATCGAAAGATAAAGGTCCCGCTGATTCACTAACCAAGAAGGCAGCCTACCAAATACTTTTTTGAATCTGGGTCCTCTATTGTACTGACAACATCGGTAGTGACATATGTAGTTAAAACACATTTCCTTATAAAATTCAAGGAAAGAAGGATGATACAAGAAACTGCAGTGTTGCCAGGTAGCTTTTAATTTATCTTGACAATACCACAGCAAACAAAAAGACTAGACAGAATATGCGCTTGAACACAGGCATTCCGACTGGTCATTACCAAGTACAAAAGCATCTCCATATTATGGGGCTGTCAGAATCCGCACTCTACAGAAGGTGCAAACAAGATGATGAGAGCATATCCTTTACGATTTTCCGACGTTCTTTTTTATTAGAAGATTTGTGTTTGGCGAGTATGGACTAACACTGGCCCTGATAAGAGAAGTACTGTTGGCCACGTTGTCAACTACATTAAATCTGTGAGCCGGCTCACGAGCTAGGAGGATGCAAAATGGGCTTAGTGAGGCCCTAATACTTTAGTGTAACTCACCCCTCATACGTTAGAGAATAATATGTCTCTTAATAATTCAAATAAAAAGTAATTCATTTAAAATTTTATGGAAATCATTACATGATTTTTTCTTTTCTATCCCGTATTTTAATGAATCAAACCACGGATACTATTAAAACTTTAACACTAGAAAATAATCCAAAAATAAAATCATAAACACCACCAAATAACAATAAAATAGTTTTTTTTAAAAACTCTTGTACGAACCTAAGTAGAATATTTTTGGTCAACTCGCCTTTTCATTCGTTGACGTTACTCCGTCCTTAGCAACGAAAATGAGGCGATTGTAGTGTTTACGAACCGTGGGACTACGTAGCAAGTTTCTTTGGTTTGGGTTGGTTTTCTGTAGTTGAAAAGAAGTGATCCCTTGCTTGCCATCGAAGGAAGCTTCTTAATTTATGTGACTAGTCAGTCTTCCCATCTAGGGGTTTTTAGAATAAGTAGGTACTGTATATGATGTGTATAATTTTTTTTCCATCTAGATCCAGTTTATTTTATTTTTTATTATTTAATCTCTTTTAAAAGTTACAAAAAATATAGCATATAAAATATTTGTTACAATAAAATTATTTCTGAATGGCAATATTCATTTTAGTTTTGGGTAACTATTAGTTTATATGTTACAAATACAGTTTCTATTATGCCCTATTAAACTTTGACAATGAGAATAGCCTTTAAAATAACATTTTCTTAAAAATAAATCGATAAAGTGCATTAAATTACGTCTTATCAACTACCTACATCGCCATTTTAAATTTTGCTACTTGTAATTTTGGCTAATCTATCAACTCGCATGCACATATTCCATAAATTTCCAATTTGTCGGGTATTTAATACCTAACAATTTTAACATATAGATATTCTCGAAGTAGGTCACATCGTCTTTGAAACCATTAAATTAGTTAGTAGTTGTAATCGGTATATCTCTAATAATTAATATTGATTTATTATTCTTATTAAAGGATGTTAAAATTTATAAGACATAATATGAATGTGTTTAATCAACTTACATTAGATTGTAAGTAGCTGCACACCGATATCCGTGGTGATGGATGCTCCTAGTAAGATTTGATTATTTAAAAGATGTTATTGGAAAAAATATTGCCGTTGCAAGGTCATTGCAAGAGCTTTGCGCCATCTAGCAGTTTACCTAACAAGTAATAGAAGCAGGAATTTATTTCAAAGGAAACTGTAAATTATCATTTCGGTAATCTGTCTAAGGGTACGGCGTAGAATAATTTTCTTTTTTCCTTGTCTTCTTATTTTAGCATTTATAATTTCAGCCCGATCTACTGTTATAATTTAATCAGGATATTTATTTTAAGAATTCTATATTCCTGTAAAAACACCCCCTCTTCCCAAAGAGAAGTTTTACTTTCTAAAAGAAAAACTAAAATGGAGAGAAGATCCCAGGGGCGAGTTACTGTTGGGGATTGACATCTGGCGAGCAGGTTTTATCTACAATGGCTTAGTGCTAAGACAGATGTTACACCTCCGGATGTAACTAACCACGTTAGACCTCATTTTTGGCCAATAGTAGTGGGTCATTATTCGACCAAGGGTTTTAAACACCTAGATTACCACAGGTGGGAGAATCATGGTACTCTGAAATAATTTTGAAGTGTCTTTCTCTAGGGACTACCTCTAACCATCCATCCGCAGCTCGGGATAGTTGGTTTTAGTCCTCCGGAATAACCGATTTCCCTCTACCCTCCATAACGCATATTTAACGGGTTTCTCTAAAACCTTCTTTAACACGCTATTGTACCATTTATCCTTACACGGCGAATCGGAGGAGTTGTTTAGTGATGCCTCATCAGTAATGGTATTTACCATTGGAACCGATCGAGACAAAGTGTCTGGTAGGATATGGTCTCTACCTTTCCGTTGGAATATGTCGAAGTCGTACTGTCAATACAAAATTAAGAAATATGAGCATATTTGTAAGTGAGACGGTCGGGTTTACAGTAGGAAAACGTCCCGACCGACCTAATTCGGACCTCGTCTTAGGTTTTTTTGACAATTGCCACATTGGTTTACAGTGACACCCTTACGGCCACACTTCTAACAAATTAGGTATGACTTAGGCCCCACGTTGGGCGCCAATTTTATAACAGTAATTTTAACCCGATCTACTGTTATAATTTAATCAGGATATTTATTTTAAGAGTGCTTTAATTCTGTGACACATTATGGGCTCAGTTGCATAATCTAAGGTCTATCGGGCTTACCAAGAAGTGCGTGTTAGGGCTATCATGGCTGATTTTTATAAAATAAAAACTCTTTTAAAAAGGAAATATGTATGGGGTAAACAGTGAAAAATTGGGCCCATACAACAATAGAAAAAGAAAAAGAAGAAGAAATTTAGGTTGACGCCGTAACCTCAGAGAGATTTTTTGAAACGACAAATTTACAGTTTCCTTTAAAATAAAATCCTGCTTCTACAACTTGCTATGTAAACTGATAGATTGCGAACGCTCCTGCAAAGACCTAGCAATGGCAATATTTCTTCCAATGAAAAAGTCTGTTGGTAAACTGCAGGGACGTAACATTTATATCCTTAGGTATTTTAATCAATATTCATGTCTCATTTTCAACAAAAGAGTAATATGCCACTTTCATTGATTCAATCCATTTGTCTTATCAGAACTAGTGATTGTTTCTTGTAAGGTCGTTTGCTCTGTGACTGCACAATAATATGAAAGATATATTTGATTCATTTAAATATTCTTTCATCTAAACAGGCTGTCGACGAATACGCTTGAAATACGATGAGGGTAAAACTTCATCATGAAGTTCTTCAACTTCTTCAACTTCAGAAGTATTAGCACAACTTACAGAACTGATAGATGGAGATGCATGACGTTTGTTACTTTCGATGGATTTAGTTTGATTTTCCATCAAATTTATAACCATGGCAGGATAATATATAAAATTGTTATCATCTTTATTTAAAGCTAACCTATAACCTTCTGTGTTTTTGCAATAGCCCGCCATAATTACTTAAAAAAAATTGAAAATGACAGTTTCGCGGATGTCAATGTATTCTGGAATTTTATAAATAGTAAACAAAAAACAGCAAGTCTAAAATATTTACATTTACTCTAAAGTGAAAAATCAGTACCTGAAAAAATGTAGCTGAAAAATTTGCGGAATTTTTTCCTCTGTACACAATTCCGAAAAATCTATTTATTATTTAAATAATTATATAAATAATTGTGCCAATTTTGATTTGTGTTTATCATCTGAAATAAATGAAAATGATTTAAACAAAGCCATAAAAAAGTTAAAGCCAAAAAAGGCAGCAGGAATTGCTTATATTCCTCCATATATCTTAAAAGAATGTAGTCACTTGTTAAAAATACCATTGTTACATATTTATAATTTAATTGTTAAAAGTTTTATATTACCTTCATAATGGAAAATATATTATTTTATACCTATTCATAAAGAAGGGAAAATATCAGAAATTGAAAACTGTAGAGGAATTGCAATAAATTGCTCTGTCTCAAAACTTTTTGAACAAATTATTTATAACAAATTGCTATATCATGTACAAAACATCATAGTGGATAAACAGCATGGTTTCTTTCGAGGTAGATCAATTAGTAGTAATTTACTTATATCTACTGAAAGTGCTAGTAGAGCTATAGAGGAAAAATTACAATTAGACGTTGTATTCACTGATTTTAGGAAAGCATTTGATCAAATCGATCATGACACATTAATATAAAAATTGTTAAACTATAGGCTCCCTGTAGGTTTTGTTACTTTGTTAAAAAATTTACTAAGAAAATCGATTTTATATTGTAAGATTTGGTGGAAACACATCAAGTATCATGCGAATTCTGGTGTGACACAAGGGTCAAACCTGGGACCTCTATTGTTTACACTTTTTATAAATGATTTAGCATCTTATGTTAGAAACTCTGAATGTTTACTTTTTACTGACGATTTTAAGCTTTTTAGACGAGTAGAAACAGTCAGAGATTGTGTGGCGATCCATAAAGATTTCAACAATATTGTAGCATGGACTAAATCTAATAAGTTACTTTTTAATATTAAAAAGTGTTGCATACTTTTTATTACACGAAAAAAACTTTCAATAGTTTTTGATTATACAATGCAACAACAAATATTGGAAAGACGTTTTAAAGTTAAAGATCTTGGAATGTGTTATGACAATCAAATGTCGTTTGTTCCACATATTAAAAAAATTGCTCTAAGTAAAAATCGTGCATCAGGTTTTCTTATAAGACAAACATCTCAATTTACAAATTTAAAAGTAATAAAATATCTGTATTTTACTTTAGTACGAACAAAATTAGAGTTTGCTTCAGTAGTATGGGCACAACAACCTCAAATACATTTAGACTCATTAGAGAAAATACAAAATAAATTTTTGTGATACCTTTATTATAAAAAATATCATGTCCTAATTAATTTGAAATAAGAACCGCTATGCTTAGGGAAGAATTTGTAGTACCTTCACTAATTAATAGACGTAAGCAATCTATGATTTTGTTTCTTTATGAAATTGTCAACAATCACATAAACTGTATGCAATTATTATTGTTAGTACCATTTAATGTTCCATCAAGACGTGTAAGATCCTCATTAAAATTTAATATTTCTAAAAGTCCTCTGCAATCTCCGTTAACTCATATCATAAGACTTGCTAATAATTTCAGTTCAATGAGCAATATAGATTGAATAATTGGTCATACCCAATTTAAAATGGTTTTTTATGACTATATAAACATTTTAAGTGTTTAATCTAAACACTTTAAGTTTTTAGTTATAGATATATCTATCAGTTCAGCACTTTTTCTGTATTTTTCGGTTTTGGTATTTATCTGCCTCCGTAAATGTACATTGTACCTGTTATAATTTGAGCATCATGTTATAAAATAACATATATTTGGCTGTTAAGAAAACTACTCATGTAAAAAGGCCAATAGGCCTGTTTGAGTTTTGGTAAATAAATAAATATATAAATAAATAACCATAGGCTTTGAATTGTTATTATATTTTCCCATAAATTGCCTTCTCATATGCAAGACAACCAAAAATTTTTAAGTTACTTAGGTGGACTTTAACACCCATCCACAACTCTTCAGGAGTTGCTCCTTTTATAGCAGTAAAAGGACCACGGTTTTTAAGTTGAATAGCAGTTGACACAGCTTTACTGTAATACTCCTTTGGCAGTTCTGAATCATGCAGCATAAATCTTGCCTTTTTCAACACTGTTCGATTTGTTCTTACTTGAACACCATTTGGGTACGGGTATATATGGTACTTACTGTTAACTCATGTAGAATGCCTTCGGTGTTAGAAAATCAGAAAAACGATTATTGCAAAACTTTTTGCCATTATCATACCGTAACCCATTAATATTAAGACTAATCTGATTCGCAACCATCTTTTTACAATATTTAAAGACTATAAAAGTTTCATCGTTGGTCTCAAGAAAATAGCCAAAAGTTTTACGTGAAAAGTCATCTTGGCTCGAACATACTCGTAGGTTCACATACAAGCTCCAATCGCTTAGATGCACGTATGGTTGGACCTTCAGAAACTCCTTTTCTTGCATACAAGAAATGCAGGGTAAAGTTGGATTGTTGTCACTAAATCAGCAAGATTTGTTAATAATATTAGGATTCTTTTACTTAAGTGACCCAATCTCTTATGCGAAATCTCTTGTGTTACTAGTTACATTGCAACATCTCTATTACTTTTTTGTTGAGGTAGTTGATCTATACTATTAATTTCATTAATAGTTATTACTCTGTTAATTTCAGTTTTCCTTGGACTTTAAAATTGACGATTAACTTAGATTTTTAACTTTTAAGAATTATTGAAATAATTTTAAAATAACTATATACATCTCATTATTTTGGCTTTTTATTCTGTTTAAACTTAAAATCGAATTAAAAATGCATTTGACATAAGACCCATTAGCTCAGGTTGTAGGGTAGTTGCAATTTGAACTTTGGCTTACACGACAGGTCCGCGGGCCCTCGTTCAGAACTTGGTGGTTGAAGAATTTTTTTTTTTGTTTTTTTTTTGTTTTTTTTTTGTTTTTTTTTTTTGTTTTTTTGTTTTTTTTTTATTTTTTGTTTTTTTTTTTAATTTTTGTTTTAAAAAATATGAAAATTGAACAAATACATTTTTTGTTGATTATTTTTTTAAATACATTTTAATTATTATAATAATAACCTGGTTTTACATTTTTTGATGAAATTATTTTGTGGTCGTAGGAAATATATTGTACATCACTTGTGTGAAAAGTGATTTTCCACACTCGTGTGATAGTCGCACTAGGCTTGTGCCTCGTGCGACAATATTTCCCACTCTTGTGAAAAATGTCACTTTCCACACTCGTAATGTAATATACTATATTAATATTAGCCAGTCAATCCTATAAATAGAATTTTAGTCGATTCTAATGAAAGGTTACATGGTGAGAATAATATTAAATGTGCCATTTCAACAAAATTTAACTACCTTAGAAATGTCACTCTTACCAAGGCAATAAATGGTTCTTTATTACCGCCAAAGTAAAAGTAATCAATTACGGTCAATATTAAACAAAGCTTTAATACAACTGTTTTCTCCATAAACATTATTTTTTTAATGTTTTACATTATATTAGCTTCAATAAATCTTTAGAAATTTAAAAGGGTTATTGAAATACATGTATATTGTTATGGGGAATGTTTTTTTGTGAAATATATAGCACTACGTTGTGACGTTATAATTGTAATGAGCTTTAAATAATTTAAATCACGAATCATCATCCCCCATACAAATACTTAATGCTCCGGCTGAAATGTTATCTAATGCAATTAATGAAACGAAATGACTCAATTCTTTTAACTAATGGGTTTAAAAATTTTCATCCATGTATTTAAGATACTTACCTCTGTGCCTCGTATATTTATCAGCTCTTGTATAGAAATAAAAAATAAGTAAAAGTTTGAGACTCTGTATAACTTGTAGTTTTATTTAAAATAATTGATATCAGGGTTTAGTGCGAGTTCAAAAATTCTTTGTAACTAATGTGGGAAAAAGAAACAGAATATTGTTACATAAATGTAAAAATTAACATAGAAACAAAAATAATAAAATAATTCGTCATTTAACGATCGATTCTTGGATCGAAAATGGCGCATTATACTATAAAAATACAGTTACCTATCGAACTTAATATTCTACCCACCGTACGGCGCTTTTAAATACGTAAGTAGATCTCTTTTGACCGGCTATATGGTAATTTCTCAAGACGGACAAGAGATGGCTTATGTAAAATCATAACCTAATCAAATCAGATAGTCCAAAAAACATTATGATCCTATTTTATACAAAAAATAGAAAGATTTATCGTCTTTACGATTACTTAAGTACTCAATTTGGTAAGTACTTTCTTTTAATTGGTCACTAATGATAGTTTTTAATTGAAATACCTGTATAGCACTGTGAAATATAAGATGTCCTAGTGTTAAACTTATTTCTTTTCAGCGTCCATAACAGAAGGATGTTACAAGTACCTGGGGAAAATGGAGGCCTTACGTCTTGTATGCCAATGCATACAGCAGTGATCGACGACTTCCTGGGGACTCTTCTTCGGGCAGTTTTACATAATATTGCGTGGGTAAGTTAAATTTAATATTACCTTTGACATTTATACACTAGTTAATCGTTTATACATAAACATTGAAGATTTAATATTTCTGTCTCTTTATTTTTAGGAAAAAGGAGTTTGGAGAGGAAATTAGAAGGAAAAAATCTTTGTGGCCTTCCTCTTTCGTTACTTCTCTAGCACTCCCTTTTGTTTCATCAACAAAATTCTGATTTGGGTTTTTGAATTAAGTTGGATGAAAAAGTAATTAGCCAATCACAATTTTGACAGATTAGTTACATCTTTAAAATTAGATTATTGGATTTTTAAAGGTAAGTTTATTTAAACGGCTTATTTCATAATTTCGATAATAATTTATCGTTCATTAATTAATAGGTTATTTTGAAATCCGTGTTGTAATTTTTTTACAAATTTACATTTTAAAAATTATAATTTTCGTGTGGTAACATTGTCTCACTACATTTAGTTACTTTTGATCTTGTCAAATTTATCACTATACAGGGTGTAGTCTAAATACTTAGATGAAACTTTTTTTAAATTTATTTCTTTGAAGACTTTTTATCATTAACTTGATATTCTTGGGATTCCGTGTTTCATTATAATATATTAAAAGACATTGAATGACATTGCATCACGATACTCTGTTTGGAAATACTCAATAATTCAGTTGGTGTAAAAAGGAATGCAAAGAAAACCATATATTGCTTTTACAATTTTACATAACTATCTAACTCATTTTACAAAAATTAAACAGAACGCATCATTGCCTTAACACTTTAACCTCTGCGGTTACAAAAAGCAACAAAAGAACTACTCAAAAAGTTTATATTTATAAAGAGTATTAGTCAAAATGTTTGGCTAATCACGGCCTTCAACAAATACTAAAGTTAGAGTATAACTGTTTTAGGGCCACTTTATTCATCTTTGAGTTAGATTGAAAGTAGCAACTTGTCTGTTAGACTAAAGGTTGTACATCTGACAAGTAAATCTACAGTCTAATCGGCACGTAATTACTTTCAAATTTACTCATACCATGGCCTTAGAGTGCCTGATTAAACAAATCTGTAATTTTACAGTGCAGTGCAGTACATACAGTGTCGGCCACTGAATATTTTCCAAAATGCTTTGCACAAGTGCATGTGTTCAAGGAAAGATGAAATTATACAAGAAGCTGCAGACTTGCAAGGAAAGTTTTAAGTAATCCTGACAATATTAAAGCAAACAAAAACCTGACTATTACTAGCCTGATCATAGGCACTCTGAGTAGTGATTGTCAAGTAAGAAAACATCTTCACAATCCGCACTCTGCACTAGATTTGAATAAGAAGACGAGACCATCCATCATATCCTTTACGATTGCCTGACGCGTTCATTTATTAGAAGATGTATTCGGCAAGAATTAGCTACCACCAGCCGATATAAGAGAAGCACCGCTTGGCGACGTTGTTAACTACAATAAATCTGTAGTCTGGCTCACGAGCTAAGAGGTACCTATCTACTTAGAAGTATGCACAATACACCTAGTGAGGTCTAAGTGCCGTGAGTTAACCCAACTTCAAAAGTTATTGTTTGAGCGAGCTGGAAAAGAATAATATCAGCGTTGCCAGTATGCGGTTCGACCAAATTGTAACTTTGTCAAACGTTAGATAAACTGGCATCGCTAATATTATTCATTTAGTGCTCGCTTTAATGTAGTTTTTACAAGCACTTGTGCAAAAGGTATTAAAGGGTGTTCGATAGCTGATACTGGGTGTTTTTTTAGAAAAGTGGAAGAAAACAAGAATGAGATGTGATTGAAAAAGCAATTGATAGACAAACCAAATAACTGAACACTACCTATATTATATTAGACTATTAAAAATTAACTAAGTAGTAGTGAAATTAAATATTAAGAAAAACTGTTTTTTTAACAAACCTGTGCGTGAGATTTTAATTTAATTTAAATGGCTTTAGTCCACACAGGTTGGGTGAATTAGTTAGGTTTTACTTTAATTTTTCTCAATTTATGTATTTTTTTTTGGTCCAGTTGGATAAAATAGTTAACTTTTTTTTTATAATTTTATAAAAAAAATTGCGAAGCTTCCCGTGATGGCTTCAGGTTCTGTTTTCATTAGGCTCTGGACAGAGATTCTTATGTGTGAACTCAACACGTTACGTGTTGAATAGAGAGAGACATTACATAAGAATCGCATTCTGTCGAACGAAGATAGAGCTGCTCAACACCTGCTGAATTAAAAGATAAGAATCCCACTGCTCTGTTGTTATCGATATCTTGTCCTTTTGATCTAGTGAATTTTATATCCATTGTCTTTTCGATTACTTGTAATTCAATCAAATGTATTTCGATAAAATGTCATTCAATCGAATATATTTTCAAAGAAATCCATTTTCGATCAAATATCCAATTCGATCAATTGTTTTCGATTTTGTGCCACCCATATATTTTAACAAATAGATAATAAACAAATTTATTAATTTGATGTTATAATAATTTGAAGTATACTAAACTAAATAGCTCTCTTTCACAAAAATTGATTTTGCTAATAAAAAAAAAAATAAAAACTTGCAGACAAAGATTTTTTGTAATAGAGTTGGTATTAGATTTATTTAATTATACAAATTTTGTGGTTTGATACCAAACCTAAGTTTTGCTGATCTTAACATATACGTACAATCTGCTGTATTTTACTTATGTACTTCCTTACTTTGGCAAAACGATATAAATATATGAATACATCTTCTGTAAGAATATACGGTGTATGATCAAAGCCGAATATGACATATCTTCAGTATTTGAAAGCATAATATTTTTCAGTTAATACTGTTTTTAACTGTATATAGAAGTAAAATGTACAAATTTTTCAAGAAAAACTCCAAAATAAAAAATGTATATAAATTTATTTCAAAATGTATTTGGTACGGTTTTGTTTAAATAATGTGTTTAAAATTGTCACCATTTACTTTAACACAACGCACTGATCGACGTTACCGCTGCTCGTTAACATAATAGGGAAAATTAGTTATCCTCTAAAGTTCATTGGTGTCATAATTAACCATACTGAACAAATTAAATTTACTGCTTTAGATAAACACGTTACTCAAATCTCAGGCGATTGAATTACAAAAACATCTACACAATGAAAAGTTAACAAGATAAAAACATGCACATACTTTAAATTAACTCAATTTTTCATATACAAGTACATGCCCAAATTTGGAATTTTTTATTCTGTATCTTTTCCTTATTTTTTGAGTTTTTTAGAAAAAATATTTTAACGACTTTTATAAACAGTTAAAGTATTACTTTATGATTCATCCTGCATTTTTTTTTTTGGCATAGACTCTTTTGTCATACAGCCAGTCACAAAATGGAAGAGGTAAATCATTAAATATTTCATTTCAAATAACAAGAGGATTAAACGGGGACACTCGCTTCTCGCCTAGGGACTCATCAAGGCATTACAAAAAAACAGACATACACTAGGTCACGGTAAGGGGGTTAAATAAAACAATAGGAAAGAAAACAAAGGTAACGAGTCTAAGAGAATTACTAATCACAAGCGTATACCTGATTCCATTAAAAAATTAATCAAGCAGTCATAAATGTTTGTGGAATTGGAGGACAATAAACTTTGGATATTCCAAGGGGAGCATATTTTGTATTTAAGCAGGTCCTTATATAGCTTGTCATAGAATTTTTTGTTTTTAGTACAATTAAAGAAGAAATGGTCCAGATCTCCTTTTTCATTACAGGTCTCGCATTGGTCACTTTCAGAGACTTTAATTTTGTATAAATGGCTAGGATAACAGGCATGACCAAATCTCATCCTAATCATTGTCGATATGTACTTTCGTGATATTTTATAATGCTTGTACCAAGGGATCGTAGGAATGTTTAACTGAAGAGTCGTATACCTCGTTGGGTTTGTAAAAAAATATTCCTGCCACAAGTGTTGCCATTTATTGAATTAATTTCTTTTTAATATTGCAGCGACATCAGAAACAGATAAATTATATGACGTATTAGAACCTATTACAGAGCCTTTTTTGGCCAACAAATCTACATGTTCGTTGTGCTTCAGCCCAATGTGAGCTTTAATCCAAATAAAATGCACGTTCTGGTCCCTTTCTGAAAATGTTTGGATAAGTTTCTTAATTTTTATTACAAAAGGGCAACTCGATGTATTAGGAAGCCCGTTTTTTTAAAAGATGTTAAAACAGAGAAGGAATCTGATACAATAACTATCGTTTCTCTGTTGCAGGAAGAGGCGTAAATGAGTGCTTCGTAGATAGCTGCAGCTTCCGCAGTATAGATGGAACATTCTTGTCTAATTTTAAAAGATTTTTAGGTTCAAAGAAAGCAGAGCCTACGCCATTAGCTGATTTGGACGCGTCCGTATATAATATTAAGGCATCTTCAAAATTATTTAAAATAGAGAGTAATATATTGCTACTTATATTTTCTTCATAGTTTGTTTTAATAAAGGAAATGTCTGAATAAAAGCTAAAAAAATCATTAATTTCAGGGTGGTGGGTTGTTTTATACAGAGGACTTACAATATTGCTATTGTTTTGTAAAGCGAGACAAAGGGGTGGGGATTTTTTTTAACCCAATATTTATTAGTCAAATCATAACTATTTAATATTATAATCTGATAAAATAATTTAGGATTATTGGTATAGACTTTAATTAACATTTTTTCACTGAGATAATTTCTTCTTATTTTCAAAGGAGGTTCCAGAGCTTCCACGTGTAAGGGTTGAATAGGAGTAGACTTCATGGCACCTAACACTGTCCTTAGAGCAGAGTTTTGAAAAATATTGATTTTGTTTAATAGATTATTACTAGCAGAACCATATAATGTTGAGGATTTAACTCGAATGATGGTGTCGCATGTATTCACAAAAAAAATGAAAGCTAAACTTACATTACATTTTTTTTTACAGACAATATAAAAAAAAATATTGCACTTGGCTAAACTAATTAAAGAAACTAAATAATAGTACCTGGGAGGTAAACTGAACTATGTCGTACTATTTATAGAGGAATGCTGGAGGTATATCACACTATGTTACAGAAAACTTGTTATAAGAAGATAGAAATATGTTACCAAAACTAACGAGTCATGTATATTAAAAAAAAACTTGTAATAGTTAGATTATTAGTAAGAAATACATATTTTGACAATAATTGGGGCTAACTGCATTGCTTGTCGAAATATAATTGATATATGTAAATATGAAACATAAAATTTTCCAAACAATATTCAGTCTGTTCTACTAAAAAGTTAACTAGAATGACTGTAGTGATATGGAAACACCCTGTATATGGATTTCCAAAAATTATTCTAAAAACTACCAAATAAACTGGGCGGGTTCAAAATCTAGAAAAATTAATTAATTATAAAAAAAATAAAAATAATTAAAACCAGTTAAATTAATAAAAAAAATTCTATTTCTCTGCCCTGGCTTTTCTGCTTCTCCTCCTGATGTTGGTTCTTATTTAAACTCTGGTCTTCCTTTTTATACTCTCCTAGTCTCCTACCTCCTGCTGTTTCTTTTCTCTGCTCCTGCTCCTGCTGTTGGTTCTTATTCTAACTCTGGTCTTCTTTTTTATACTTTCGTAGTCTCCTACCTCCTGCTGTTTCTTTTTTATTTGCTTGCCACTGTTACTCTCTTTTGTATCTTAGTTTTAATTAAAGAACTTTTCTTTACATTTTTAACTTTATGTATCTTGTAAATTAATACATAAATTATCTTAACAATCTTTTGAAAACTTACACAAAATTTCCCATTCGACATCTCAAAAATTCTAATGACAATCTATCATTTCCAAAAATCCAAAACAAAAACATCCTTGATCATTTCACAATAATATTTTTCTAGACTCTAAATCGTCCAGCTTTACTAACTTCAATTTTGACATATTAATTTTAAATTGCGTTTTCTGGGAATTTCCCTTATCAGTAGTTTACCTCCGAGGCACTGACTACCCATTAAATAATTTTCAATACTTTGACTTTATCATTTTTTTATTGTACCAATTTTTTTAGTCTATTATGTTATTGTTTTATCCTTGAATATATTATTATTATTATTATTATTATTATTATTATTATAATACTCCTCACACACTAGTATGTGAAGAGTTTTATAGGTTAACCTTATCCTATCTCACGTTTTTTGTCTGCACGATAGATCAAAAACGAAAAAAAGTGATATCAACTTAAAAATTTTAAGCAAAAAAAAACAAGCTCTATAAGGGAACAAAGCCTATTGAGTTTAAAAAAAAATCTGATTTGAAATAGAGGTTTAAGATGGGTTGATAATAAAAACAATTCTAAATTAAAACGAAAAACAAAAAACAAAAAGCGATATCAACATGAAATTTTTAGCCAACATCAAGCTCTATAAGGAAAAGAAGCCCTGTGATTTTGAAAAAAAATCTAATTAAAAATGGGGGTTTAGGAGGATTTAAATAAAAAAAATCATAAATCAAAAATGAAAAGCGAAATCAACATGACAATTTTAATAAAAATCAAGCTCTATAAGGAGATGAGGCTTATTGATTGTAAAAAAAAAATTAATAAAAGTGGGGTGGTTGAAATATTTTAAAAAATTCTAATTATTCAAAAAGAACAATAATATCAACTTAAAATTTTTTGAAAAAATCAAGTTCAATAAGGGGATGAAGCCTATTGATTCTGAAAAAAATCTGATTTAAAATGGGAGTTAAGGGGGATTTGGTAAACTGTGAAGAGTATAATTTAGAATGCCACGCATTATATATCTTCATTCTAGTTTGTATCTGGGTAATGTTATGTATTGTGATGGGACTGATCTTATAAAACAAACATTTAAATTCACTTTCTTTATTTACCAATAAAAGGTATTTAAAAAATATATTATTTTATTTGACATGTGTGACAACTTGTGAAAATGATTAAATTTACAATAAAAACCTAAAAGTGGTAGGTAAAGTTTCATATTATATTTTTTACACAAAAATCAATCAATTTCAAGCTTTGTACATAACCTGATATGTGTTTAAAAATAATCTCAAAATATGAAGAAAAGTCAGCTGACTATAACTAATAATGTTTATAAATGGTTTTCAACGTATTAAAAACAAAACAAGTATAACAATAACCTAAATAAACCTAAATAAATAAAACAGCGTTATTGGCGCTTGTACAAAGTTTTGAATCAAACTTACAAGTGATAAAATTATTGGAAAAAGTGAACACCTTTTAAAATTACAACAAGCCGCCACTGCTTGCTATTGAATATTCAATGTAGCTGTTTTAGTTGTGCTATGTTAGGTTAGGTTGAAAATAAGTGGGATGATCTCATCACCTTCCACTGCGACCTAGATGGGTCTATTGTGGCTCATGACTAACTGATAGTTCACCGTACAAGCCACACCTTTTGATAAGGGTCATGGTTGAATTGGGTGAGACTTCTTTAAAGTCGGTAGGCTCCAGTCGTGTAAATCCGAAGATCTAAAACCTGGTTCTTTCCAGAGCGGAGCAGGTACACAAAATGTGCTCTGCAGACTCCTCTTCCACGCTGCAGAATGGACAATCCGATGTTTGTTGCAGACCTATCCTTCTCATGTGGTTGCCCAGACGGCAGTGTCCTGTCATCAGTCAAGTAAAAATGCGTAGATCTTTCCTACTCAATTCTCGGATCTGAGAAGAGGCGTTCATAGAAGGGTTGGTTATAAACCCTTCTATAAGCTATAAGCCATCCATTTTGAGATAATTCCTTTGACAGTGCTTTTTGCAATGCTCAGGAATGGTTCTGGTCCTATGAACACAGATTCGGTTCCTCTTTTAGCACCACTGTGTCCCGGAACCCAGATCAAAGTAACTTTGTTTCGGGCACCGATGCATTGTAGAGTATTTATACAGTTCCAAATTAGCTTTGAGTCAACTCGATTGGAGCTCAGGGCCTGGCTATCTGAAAAGATCTTTATAGTCTTCTTTGCGGAGAGAAAATCAATCAACTCTCTCGCTCCCAATTCTATAGCAATCATTTCTGCTTGGAAGATCGTGGCAAGAGAGCCTAGATTTATTGATATGTCAACTCTAGGCCTCTGGACAAAAACTTCTGCTCCTACTCCTTTTTCAGTTTTGGAGCCGTCCGTGTACAACGCATAGTCTGTCTGGAAGAGGGTGTGCTAACTTGGTGAATTGGTAATTGTCTTGTCATCATATGTTTAATATTTTTTTTGGTCTAAATTTAAAGTTTAAGATGTCCGATGCACTGTGTAACCTTCCAAGGTATATCATTGTCAATTATAACCGAATGATTTTTAAACTATTTAGATACCAAATCAGGGCTACATAATTAATAAAGGCTGGTTAAAAGTAAGAAGTTAGTAAGTTAGTTTTTGATAGAAACTACAAAAACAATTCGCTTTCATTTAAATCTCTAATGTAGCGCATGCTAAAACTATTTGAAAAACCAAATAACTATTTTTCTTCGTTGCTATTTATTACTGTTTGAGGACAATAGGGTATTTTTAACGATATTCAATAACAAGATTAACATTTTGAATACAAAGTATTCACTATAAACTTTGTTATGTGCTATAAAATTCTGTTTATGGTAAATGAGGCAGAACCGTTCGAATTTCAATTCTCTTGCAATAAAAAGCTTATTGCAAATAACCAGAGAAATATGGAAATTTTCGTGGTTAGAATTTCCTTTCATTGCATTTTATATAAAAAGTTGTAAAGGTCTCCAAAAATAAATTCAGTTGTTAAAAAATTGTACCAGGTACCTTAAAAATATAAACTAATTATTTAGTAACTAGTATGTAATATTTAACAGGAGTTTAAATCAAAATACATTGTGAATTTAGTTATAGTTAACCCTTTTTAACATTTCATCTAAGAATCTCGCTAAACTGTTGTGTTTAGGGATAGGCAATATTTAACTTAAACGAACGTATAATTAGAGTACTTTTTAGTAGTAATATGAAATACAGGGTGTTACATTTAAAAAAATTGAGAAAATCATGTATCTGAGTTTTGACTCACCCTGTACACGTCTGTTGCGCTAGGAAAAAATTAGTATATTCTTATAAAAGTAGACTATCATTAAAAATAATTCATCAAAAAATTTTGATGTTCGATTGTTTCTTTTGAAATATACAGAGTGTTGAACCTAGTACGATTTTCATATAAAATTAGTTTAAACTTCCAAAATACCCAGTATATCCTCATACATGTTGGTATTTTCTTGAAGAGAAAAGTCAGGAGAATTCAAATTTATAATTAAATACAGGGTGTTCCATTTAAAAAAACAGAGGTTTGATCAATTCTGAAGTTAGGGATCACTCTTTATAATCGAAAATAATAATAAAATGTGCAGATTAATATTATATACAACTTTTGTAAATAAAAAAAAAAAAAAAAAAAATCTTTATTCCAGTAAGACCATTGCTACACGGTATTGGAAAAGTCAGTTTTACAAAGTGTTTTACAAAGAATGTATATAATTTAGGCAAGTAAACATAAAAAAATATATATATATAAAATAAACAGAGCATATATCACGTAACAAATAAAAATAAATAATATTACACAGACCGAGTGGAGCCATACTTATTTAGTTAAAATTGTAGTACTCATCTACATTATAAAAATATTTCTTTAACAAGAATTCCTTAAGTTTTTTCTTAAAAGAATTAAAAATTTGTTCATCTTTTATTGACTGGGGCAATTTATTATATAATTGTATGCCAGCATATGACGGACATTTTTGATAGAACGCTGTTCTATGATTCGGAATTCGTAACAAATTATCATGCCTAGTTTGGTAGTTATGATTATCTAAATTTTTACTAAATTCATTAATTTTTTTCCTAATATATATTATGCATTTATAAATGTAAATAGAAGGCAGTGTTAAAATATTAAGTTGTTGGAAATATGATTTGCATGATATTCTTCTATTAAGACCAAGAATTAATCTCAAAACTCTTTTTTGTAAAATGAAAAGCCTATTAGAGGATGATGAATTTCCCCACACAATTATATTATATGACAAATGAGAGTATATCATTGCGTAATATATATTTATAAGTTGTTGTTTGCCTAAAATATTTTTTAGTTGAAATAAAACATAATACCCACTATTAACCTTTTTACTAATATAATCAATGCACGATTGAAATGATAAGGTGCTGTCTAGAAAAGTTCCCAGAAATTTTGTAGACTCGGACATTGTCATATTTAGATTATCTGTTGTCACTGTTATTACATTCTCAATGTTATTAGTAATGTTAAATTTCATCAGTACCGTTTTCTTAGAATTTAATGTTAGGTGATTTTGTAGACACCACTCATTGAATTTGTTATAGAGGAAATTCAATTTGTTTGAAAGTTCCTCTAGAGAATTCGCACAAGAAGCCAATGACACATCATCTGCATATAGAACAATGCAATCTGCGTTTAAGTATGTTGGTAAATCATTTATAAATATAAGAAATATTAATGGTCCCAATACGGATCCCTGAGGAACCCCCATATCTACATTACCTTCATTTGAACAAGTTTTATTCACTTTGACAATAATTGTTCTATGTCTTAAATATGACATTAGCCAACTTAACACATTTCCTCGAAAACCTAAAGATTGAAGTTTAGTTTCCACAAAATCCAAATTTAAGCAATCAAAAGCTTGTGTAAGATCAAAGAAAAGTGCTCCAATAACTTTTTTGCTATCAAGGCGTTTGTATAAAAATTCAACAAAATTATATATAGCGCTCTCCGTTGATCTACCAGGGTAAAAACCATTTTGGCATTTAGTTATGATCTTATACTTTTCTAAGTAAGAAATCATCCTATTATACATAGCCTTTTCGACTATTTTACCTATGACATTTGATACTGTTATTTGTCTATAATTGTTTAAACTTAGCGGATCATCTTTTTTGTATAAAGGAGTTATTAATCCTACTTTCAAATCTTCAGGGTATTCACCATCCTGAACGGAAACATTTATTATATTAGCTAAAGGTTCAGCTACATAATAAGCAATATTTTTAATAATTTTAGTGGGTATGCAATCTACTCCAACAGAATTAGTATTTTTTAAATTTCCAATTATCTCTAAAACGTCTTGTTTATTTACTGGGTCAAAGAAAAACGAATTACTGTTACTCAGAACACATTTTGTACAATCTGTACTAGCGCTTCCAAAATACTTTTCATTCAATAATTTTACTGCATTACTATAGTGTTTAACAAAACTATTTGCTACCTCAAAATTATTTTCAATTATCTGTTCATTGATTTTTAATTTAATTTGTTGATTTGTCTTTATTCTGCCGCTTTTTTCTTTAACTAGTTTCCATACGTATTTTTGCATTTCAATAGGGTTCATCTTATTGTCAATTGAATTTTGATAATAAAATATTTTATCTCGTTTTAGTTTTTATTTATAGTTTTTAAATTGAGTTTTGTATTCTAATTCTAAATGTTTATCATAAAAATTCTGTTTTAACCAATGCAGGTTTTTTAATCTATTACCCATTTCAATTGTCGCTGTGGTAATCCATTTACATTTCCTATTTTGATTTAAACAAACTATTTTCTTAACCATTGGACAAAATTTATCGATTGCAAAATTAATAGCACCATAGAAATCATTTAACATGTCATTAATATTTGCGTAGTTGCTTAGTCCATTAAAATTACGATTATGTCGAAAATAGTTTTGCAGATTACCAATACCATTTTAACCCAGATTTCTAAAAGATATTTGTCTTTTTACAGGAGTAATTAATTCTGATTTTATATTTAAAATTAAACCAAAATGATCTCCTAGATTCAGATCATGAACAGTTTCGTTATAAGTACCTATAGGCATATTTGTAAATACGTAATCAAGTTTTGATATTGAAACAGTCCCATTACTCTTTTTATGTACCCTCGTGGGATCTGTATTTTGAATTGTCAAATTATAACATTGCATAAGGTCTAATAAAATATTTTTGTTGTTAGATTGAGTTAAGTAGTCAATATTCAGATCTCCACAAAGAATAACATTTTTATGCTTCTTTACACAATAATCTAATATTTCAGTAACTTGATTAAAAAATATATCTACATTGGCTCCAGATGGTCTATACATTACAATAATACAGTATTTTACATTTTTAACACAAATTTCTATACCACAACTCTCTGAATGCATTTCTACAGATAAATTTTTTACAATATATATAGTCTTACAATAAATATCATTTCGGACCAAAATCATTACTCCGCCGAGTATACGGTTAGGTCGTACATAGTACTCAGCTATTTTAAAATCTTTAAAGAAAATACATGTATAATTGGACTCTAAACACCAAGTTTCTGAAACACACAGAATGTGCGGTTTGTATTCTTGAATTAATAACTCAAACTGTTCAATTTTATTTGTAATACATTGAGTGTTAACACATATAATTTTAAGAAAATATTGATTCTGGTACGAAATAAAATTAAAATTCTCGGTCTTGGTATCCAGTGTTTCGAAATTGAAATTTCTTTACGATGACACCTTTGGGCCAATAACTAGGGGTATATAGATTATTTTCTAATTCGACATCAGCTTCTACTCTGTAAGAAGAATTACGCCCTTGTGAATTTAACTTCGTTACATTAAATTCATGTCCGGGTGATCTTTTTTCTAGGTATTTTTTAATATCCTCTGGAGTTGAAGTAGGTTTACAACGACCTACATATATCCACAGACGACGAGTTGATGCAAAGTTTCCAAACTCATCTACCACATTTTCGTTTTGTTCATGTTCATTTGTTCCCGTACCCAATACAATTTTCTTGGGCCTCTCTGTATTTCTGCTTCGACCACGTCTAGAATAAGTCTGCTGGTGCGGTACCTTCGAATAATTACTATCTAATCGGACAATTTTTTCTTTCTCAACTGATTGTGATAGTGTCTCTACAATTGTATGCCCCGATAAAGTTGAAGAATCTAAATCTTCAGATTCTAATAAATTGTTTTTTAATAAACTAGCCGGATGATGTGTTAACATTCTAACCATCTCTATATTACTTTCTCTTAAATCGGTTATTTCTTGTTTCAGTATCTGAATTTCTGTAATCAGCACTTCTGTTTGTTCTTTTACTGTTTTTTGCAAAATGTCTTTAAGTTCTTCTAAACTAATTATAATAGTGTTTTTACTAACCTCTGATTTGGTAGTTGTACTTCTCGTCATTTTAGTATATCAAATTTATAATCACAGGGCACAGCTGCTCTCCGGGCACCCAGAGTTTTTGGAAAAAAATTGAGGGCTGAAATGACTTTGGGAGCAGAGATATCAATTTGTTAATTAGCGAGTTTACAACAATTTAACCATAAACAATAGTTTTGACATCAATAAGATGATGGGCGCCTTCGAAAACCAGCCCGAGAAAATTTGCCAGACCTTTTTGTTAAACTCCCACAGAAAATTGTCCATTTTGTTAAATAAATAATTATAAATATCCGAGCGTACAGAGATTAGATGTACGTTTTTTTACTGATAATTTTTAGAAAATTTTAAAGAAAACCGCATGTCAATCCGACTTCTCCGCAAAAAGTTACAGGTTTTCATTATTTTCATGCTAGTTTGACGCCACTATTATTAATTTTTTGTATTCATGAAAGAGAGCGGTTTTGGGAAGACAAGATATAAAATAAATAAAATGTTATATATGTATTTTTACGTATTTTGTATTAATAATTATTAATAACACTTGATATTTAGTGACCTTTATGTCTATTTATTTTGTTAAATTTTGATGAGAAAATAATGTCTAGTTTACTCACTTAACCAATCGTAAAGTTTTTAAGACGGCTTTTGGAAGATTAAAGAACTTTGTAAATAAGAGTAAGAACTGGCCCAAATCGGGTTCCCGGAGTTTTTTGAGGTTTCTGATCATGATTATAATTTTAAAATTGACCCACAGCCGACCTGGAGCTTAGAAGCTCTGATAAACGTCATCTTCCTTGGGACTCTCCCGAAATTCATGCGGGGAAGGAGAGAAACTCGGCGAACACCCCCCAGATACCTGGTGTGCCACCCCCGATAATTTTCCTGACAAGATCGTCAAAAACAACCCGAAAAGCATTGTGAGCACTGAATCCAAATTTTACGTCGAAGATGGTCCCCTAAATACCTGGTGCACTGGAACCTGAACGAATGCCTCATTACCATGAGTTTTCCTCACACAATCGATAAAGACGAACCGAAAATCGTTATGAGGATTTTTTGGGGTGCTGAATTCAAATGTGGCATCGGCAAACACCCCCCGGACACCTGGTGTGCCGAAATCTGGACGTGGACGCCATCCTCGAGAATTTTCCTGACAAGATCGCCAAAAATAACCCAAAAGTCATTGTAGGAAAATCGTTATGGTGGGTTTTTGGGGCGCTAAATCTGAATTTTACGTTGAAGACGACCTTCCTAACACCTGGTGCACCAGTACCTCTATCTTGACATCGATATCATACTCAGGAATGCCAGCCAAACCTGATGTTTTAGATACGGACGTCAATACTGCAATAGCTTTGTGGAATAGTTGATTGTAATTAAATTATGTGAAAAGAAAAGAAAGCGAATGAATAAAAAGTCAATGTAATTGGCGTTTAAAAAATTTTTATTGATCTCAAATCAAATACAATCTAGCTGTAACTTTACCTTACTTGATTAATTAATAACTTTAATTTTAACTTTAGTTATTAGATACATAAAGATACATAACTAAATATCAAATTCTTCAAGTGACACATCGCTAGTCTGTTAATTTTCTTCGCCATCGACTGACGTATTCATAAGTAGAACATCTTTCTCATCTAAGGCTTCTATCTCTGCCGCAATAATATTTTCAACTGAATATCTTTCAGTGTTGTTGTAAGTTGAGCCTACACAAATTTTACAGTCAAGATTGCAAGGGAAGTGTTGCTTTCTGCAACTACAGGACAACAGATTAAAATCTCATCTACAGAATATTAATTCCATAATATTCATGGGCGAAGGATTTTGTGTCAGTTCTACAAGGACCAATGTTTCGCCTTCCTTTTCCACCCCCATTCTGTTGGGTCCATGGTCAGCTGGTCTCCGTGCAGCCAATCTTGTACTTGAAAATAGATCCTCTTTAGATATTGCAGAATGGCGTCTAGTATGGGGAGAATTTTTCCTTAATTTACTTTCCTCTTTAGAGCGGTTTTTGTGTACATTTTGTACCTGTACATATGTAGTGACTGGTCCCATTTTGGCTTATACTCGTCAGGAATATTCAACTTTCTGAATGACAGTAGAGCATAGTACATTGCCAGGATTAGCTGCTCCCCGTTCCCCAAAAATTTCTTCGCTTGGTAAACCAGCTTCCTTGAACTTCGTAGCATGAGCTTGAAGGTCTTGGAATTTCTGAAAGGTCTTGAAAAATTTAGTTTTTCTCTGGTAGTATGTTGCTGAAACCGTATCGCACCCCGTTATTGCATGAAGCATCAAAATATTATCCGCAACTAGTGGCATATGAGACAACATACGCGAAGAATATACTTCTTTAGGTTTATTGGGTTTATTTTTAACGTGAAATTCGGATTCAGCGCCCCAAAAACCTCCCATAACGATTTTGGGTTCGTTTTCTTCGATTGTGTAAATAAAACCCTTGGAGACGACGTTCAGGGCCAGACTTCGGTGCACTTGGTGTTTAGTGGTTCGTTTTCTACGTGAAATTTGGATTAGGCGCCCAAAAAACGCCCCTAAAATTATTTTCGGGTTGTTTTTGGCGACCTCGTCAAAAAAATTCTCGGGGATGACGTCCACCTCCAGGTTCTAGCCCACCAGGTATCCAGGCGCCGAGTTTCTCTCCTTCCCTGTGTAAATTTCGAGAGAGTCCCATGGAGATGACGTTCATCGGCGTTCCTAAGCTCCAGGTCGCTGTGGGTCAATTTACATCATAATCGTGATCAGTGTCCTCGAAAACCCCCGGAAACCTGATTTGACCCAGTTCTGACTCTTATTTACAAAGTTCCTTAATCCTCCAAAAGCCGTCTCAAAAAATGCATTTTTTGAATGAATTTTTGGCTGTAGCAATTCAATTTCCGGTTTGTATAAGATAAAAAGTGGGGACATTTTTTCCAAAAATTCTGAACTTTTTTGCTTCATTTCTTCGACAAAGTGGGATTTAACCCTTTCGGTCACTATTTTAATTGGGTGGAGTAAAAAATCTAAAACTTTACTAGTGGGAAACTAATTTTTTTTGCAATTTTTTGACATAATCCATAAAGGGTTATCTACCCTCGTTCAGGGGTGGCAATACGTCGTCAATTGACGACATCGTGACTAAACGGTAATAAAACAGTGAAAATTGAAATTAAATTTTAATAACCTTAGGAATTATGGAAACTTATAAAACAATTAGAACTCTTATTTAAACATAAATGTACTTTACATTTGTTGCACAAAATACGTGACTGTTTTTTGCACCCTGGATTTTTGCACCTCATCGCAGACTTTTTATCTTCGTGGATTGGCCAATGGTTCTGTCCATCATACCGCACTTCCCGTATTGGACGCACTTCCTGAGTCCCCCTTGAAAATGTAGGTACTCTGGGTGTTGATTCACGAGATGGCCTGCCTCGTTTGCGAGAAGTGGTTTTGTCGGCTAATATAAGCGCTTCAGCTATATAAGCCCTGAAGTGAAGAAGATCTAATACATCTCTTTTTGGTATCCCCAATTGAATCGCTTTCTCTTTGTACTCTAGCCAGGCATTCGTACAAGCTATGTCCAACGCATGAGTGAATAAGCGTAATGTCCATTTTTTAGACCTTATGAAAGTCCTATATATTTGTATTAGAAAATCCATTTTATCTACACCCCCCATGCAAGCATTATAGACTTTAACTACTTCTGGTCGCGAAACGTAAACGTACTCTTTCTTATTTTTGTCCCATCGCTTACATTTATCGGCGTCGCCAATGCCCATAAATGTTGACGCCATGTGAAGTGGTTTATTGTCAAACCACTTTGTCATTATCACCTCACCATCTTGTGAAATAAGCTCTTCCATTTCACCTCTCCCCTTTTTTTTTCATAACTTTATCATCCTGGAATGGAGGATGCTTGAATCTATCCACTCTTGCTGTACAAGTAGCATAAATTCCTTGGTTTCTGAGGTGTTGTAATAAATTATAATTTGAAAAATAATTGTCAAAAAAAAAGCTGCACATTTTTTTCAGTAATTCTTTGACTTAATTTTGAAACTACTGCTGCAGCTAAGCCAAAAACTCCTTTTTCCATTTCATCAAGCTCTGTTGTAGTGCCTTGATATATAATAAAGTCAAATAAAATACCACTTCTTCCACAAAGGGCAAATATTTTAATACCCCAAGGATTGGGTTTATTTTTGATGTATTGTTTTACATTCAAACGTCCCTTGAATGGAACCATTTGCTCGTCTACGCAGAGCTCCTTCTCCAAGGGAAGGGAAAGGCATGTAGCTCTTATTCGATTATATAATGGCCTTACTTTCCAAAATTCGAAAATACATACGTTCATCATCAATACCATCGTCATCAGATACTGACTCAGGCTCAGAATATTCATCTATTCCGGCAACTTCTTCTTCACCACTCAGGTCTTCGATATCCGAATGTTTTTCAGCCAGCTGTAATAACTCTTCATAGGTCAACGACCTCTTATAGTTCATTTTTTACGATAAACTGCAAAGTTATTTATGCATTTATTGACAATTTAGAATTATTTTGGGTTATGTTACCTTGCTTGTCTGTATCCTTATAGTCACACTGTCGTCAATTGACTACACCCAAATTTGGAAAAATATTCTTCACTTATAGGGTTACAAGCTGGAATTTGATTTATTTCACACAAAACTAGACACTGTTGTCAACACGATCCGACACTATCTGTTGTCAAACACAAAACCTGGCGAAAGTAGAACGAACTTCAAATGAACACTAAACAGTGCGCATTATTATATCACCAGAAACCTGTAAATTTTTTTTTTGTATTTTACGATCACGCCACTAGATGGTATCAACGTACTCGCATTCGGTACTAAATGGTGTATTTAATCGACGACAGCGTGACTAAATGGTATTGACAAACATTTATATGCTATACTGGATGTTGAAATTGGGTGTCGTCAATTGACGACGCGGTGACCGAAAGGGTTAAGGCGTGCTTGTTATTTAAAAAGCCATCGCAGTTTCTCCTGTTAATAGGCAATACTCTATAAAATTTTAAGCTGAATCTGTATATTGTGTATACAAAAGAAAAAAAGATTTATTTAACATCCGGCCGAGTTTTATTAAAATATAAACTTCTTTGTCGAGAAAGTAACAACGAATATCTGGTTATAATATCAGGTCAGGAATAATTATTTATCTTTTAATTAAAGGATTACTCATGAATGTCAACATGTTGCTTGCTGTGTTTTCCCTTTTCTATTGTATCTATTTTATCAGATTCAGGTAGACTACATTTTCATTACCCATTCGCTAGAATAACATTGACGCTATAACATCGTACTGTACGACCTTTAATCGAGCTATTTATTTAATATATAAGCCGTAATGTAATATCAACATAATTAATTTTTGGAAGTTTGTCTGGAATCTCAGATTGAATATCATTTATTTTTTAAAGGAAATATCCCGCTCCGAGTCCTTTAAATTGAATTGTATACAGAATTAATACCCAGCCTTGAGGCAAAATTTTAAATATTATATTTTTAAGGAATCAGCTTTAGCGAGTAAAATTATATACAAACTGTTTGATAATACGTTTTATGTACATATTGCAAAAATATATACCTTTTCTCAAACAAAAAAATTTCTATTTTTTTGCTTTGGAATACTGAAATTATTCTTGATCAACAAGATATGTTTTTTTTTTCTTCTTTTTGATCGTCTTATATTTAAAGGAAGGGCTCTTAAATTGAGTTAATCTTTTACCAAATAAAAATATCGCAAAATTTTATTTTTACATCATTTATTTCGGATCACTTTGAAATATGGATAATGTTTGGAATTTGGTTTTAATATATACTACAGTTCATCAAATTTCTAGAGGTGTTCGACGCCCAGACAGAGAACGCGCGCTACGTGTGACTAAGATAGCTGTTGTACAGTCTGCTAAACAAGTTATTTTAAATAGTTTTTAATATTTTTAGGTAATTAAATTTTAAAAGTGTGGAATAGTTTAGGGATTAAATTGGTCTGATTGGACTTTCTTAGAACGTTTTTAAAAGCAGCTAAAGATAGTATGTAGAATTGAAAATAATTATTATGCCATAAAAGGTGTTTTGGAATTCCTTCAACCTTTTGAAATTGAGTCAGAAAATATAAATTTTATAGGATAGCGGAAAATACCTATAATTTTTTTGTAGGCCTTTGTAAATCGTGGAAATGGTTTATATTTTATTTCTACCTTATTAAGGAAAATGGTACCTATTATTAATAACGGTTGTTTCTGAAACATTACTAAAATTTTCGAAATTTTGTTTTTCTACAAAATAATAAACTATACTATTTAGAAAAAAATTTATTTCTCTTATAATTTTATAAAAAATAACAGGGGAATATTTACATTTCTTGATCTATTAAACAAAACGATAAATTATCTCGACGAATGACACCATGTTCTAGTACGGAAGCTAGCTTTACCTTTTTGTTGGTGGTTTCATGGGTTTCATATCAATTTTTTGTAATTGTAGTTTACACGTACATATACCTCTTAACACTTGTTTGCTTTATTAAAAAGTGTGTTGTTGTGATTTACGTCGAAATAAGTCAAAAACAACTTGAAACCCCATATAAAATCAAAAAGGAGAAACGGAAAAAAAATTGAGCCTGTAAATGAACACAACTCAGAAACAAAAATAGCTATCTAATAATAAAAAAATAAAATTTGATTCTTGTGCAGCTTTATCTATATCATTAACTGTTTTTGGTTTTTTAATGGTTTTTCTTGGTGATGAAAATTCCGATATCTCACGGTTATCGATTCTTTTTTTCTCTCCAGAAATGCGGACGACAGTGTTTTTAGATACTCCTGTGGCTGCAGCAACACGATCATTTACATTTTTAAATGGTATTGAAGGTGAATTAAAGTTTCCTTCTCTTCTCATAAACTCTATAACATTGGCTTTTATTTCGCGAGATTGACTGTTAATCACGCGGCCTCTTAATTTGCTATTAAACTCCATACTTAGGTTCTATTAAACTGTAATGAGCAAAAAACACAAACGAAAATAAAAGAAATGTTTTAGCGAAATTTACATCTGACATTTAAGTCTGAATGAAATAGTTAAATACTTGATGCGCAGAGTGTACTTTCATTGCGTAAATCCGTCGGGATGCCTGTCAGTAGTGCTTTCTCTGTCTAGCCGTCGAAAGCCTCTAGAAATTTGATGAACTGTAGGATAGGTTACAAATAAGTGAAAAAATCACATCGCCTTCTGAAAAAATACCGGTGTTACTTCCGAATATTTCTTTGGTAAAAATGTTCTGTAGCATATGTCGCTGGTGTTAGAAGAATTGGGTTCTTTTGTAGAAATAACTAACGAGTCATAGGTAGTAGAAAAAGAAGTGTTTTTAATTTACTATTTTCACTGAAGTAAATATATAGTGGTTGATTCCATTTAGATATAATAATTTTCTTATCTTCACTAAACACTTTTAAATATTTACAATTTTAGTTCATCACAATTTGATTAACTAATACAGTTGATTTTTTAGTTATCAACTTGAAAACATTTGTTTGTAGAATTTCTTATGCCATAATAATTGTAGAAGATATAACTTTCACCAGAAAATAAAATGCATTAAACGCTTGTAAAAATGTAGTAAGTAACGTGCCGTCGGCAGAAAGCGCCTGGCAAAGACAACTGTGAGCGATGATGGCAAAAAGACAACTGAACTCGTTTGTGGCAATAAGACAACTACTGAATGCCGTTCGCGTCGAGCTCACCCTAAAATATACTGTTGGACCGAAATAAGTGTCCGGGCCATAGTTAACGCACCTATTCGGTTTCAACCAATGAAAACATCATGACATAATGAAATACATCATTTGTGCTTCGTTATCTATGCGCCGGACACTCATTTTGTTCCAATGCACCGCTGTGCACCTGAAAACACAGGTGTTCGACGTTTCGGTATTCTGAGAAAAATGCTATTTATAGTTTTATGACTTATGACACATTATATTAGGGTAAAAAGCAGTCGAACTATTTAAGAAATGTTTATTTATTTAGTAGATGTAAAATATTAATTTGTTGATGTTTTTACTGGTGAAATTGTAGAATTTAACCACCTTCCAATATGGTAGATTTATTGTGTCGGTAGGCTGCAGCCAAAGTTCTGGAACCTGGTTCTATCGAAGGCGTTTTTCACGCTAGAGTAAAGTCAAATGTTTATTGTAGACATATATCCTTCTCGTATGGTTACCTAGACGACAATGTCCTATCATCAGTCTTGTAATAATGCGTAGATGGTTTTTTCTCCATCCTTCCCTAATCCGTTCATAGAAAGGTTGGGTATGAACTTTTTCAAGTGAGTTAACACTGTGGCATCTCCTTAGTTACACTCTCTGTCCAACTTGAGAGAAGACCTTGGGAATTTTTCTTAGCAATGTCAAGGAATGATTCTGGCTCTATGATCTCAAATTCGGTTCCTCTTTTAATATGCGTATCAACCTTTTTTATTGCCTTCCACACCGCTGCGGAACCCAGTAGAGAGAAGTAAAATGAGTGCCATTTGCGCCTACCAATGAAATTAAAAAAATGTTTTTTCTACTACCGTGCGTAAAGTACGTACTTTACGCACTCCACGGAGTATGTAAAGTTGTACTTTTTTTCACTAGTGCGTAAAGTAAAACTCTTTACGCACTAGTTAAAATAAGTAAAATTTTACAAAATTTGTACATAACAACAAAATATAACGTTTTATTTTATATTAACATTTTTTTGCTATCTCCTTCTAAGACAAATAAATAAATTATTTTTGCTTATATCTATTTAGTGTCCAACAAATTATCAACAGTTTATTTTAATTATAATTTTCTCTAAATGTCATCGATTTAATTAAAAGTAAACATACAGTAGATGTCAATTTTGGTAAAAGTAAGTTGGCCGTGGCTGTGTGGATTAGAAGAACTGTTAATCTCTAAACTTTTAATTAGTATCTACCTTATAACAGAACACGACAAAAGTATACTTAAGTTCAAGATTAGATTCTAAAGCCAATTTAGCATTTTTTTAAACTCGATCAAGTTTGAGAAGGTAAAAAGTTTTACTTTTTAATGTTTGTTTACTTAAATTCAAATTTTATTTGCAGTTTATTATATCTGTCATAATCGATATGGATTCAAATTTATCTAGCGATAGCGAATTTGATAATACTCCCCCAGATATCTTATACAGTGCACAAAAGGCCACTGAAAATTTATTTCCAGAAAAATCTGCATATATTTATCAGCAAAAATACAATGCATTTATAGAATGGTGTAGGAAGAATAAGGTGACAAAATATTCGGAAAACGTTATTTTAGCATATTTCTCTGATGAATTGAAGAATTGCAAAGCTTCTACCCTATGGTCGATTTATTCTATGCTTAAAAGCACCTTAAAATATAAAAACAACGTTGATATTTCGAAATTCAACAAGTTAATAGCGTTTCTCAAACAAAAAAATAAAAGTTATAAACCAAAAAAATCCAAAATTTTTGAACGAGAAGATCTAATTAATTTTTTGTTGAAAGCTCCAGATTCCAAGTTTTTAATGATCAAAGTAAGTAAATGCCTCAGTAAATGCTTGAATGCTCAGTATAAAATTAAAATATTCTGTAAAGTTTTGCAACGAGATGTAGGGATAAATACTTTTGGTAAAATGTCAGTGTTATAGCAACGTATCTAAACTTGCCCAATCCAACGGCTTTTACAGGACACTGCTTTAGGAGGTCTTCAGCCAATATGCTAGCAAATTCTGGAGGAGACCTTCTAACGGTCAAAAAACATGGAGGATGGAAATCATCTGCTGTTGCAGAAGGCTACGTAGAGAGCACAATAACACAAAAAAACAAAATTTCTAATAAAATTTTGATGGATGACAGTATGCCATCCACTTTCAAACAAAGCTACAAAATTACAGTTGACAACTCTAATGAAGAATTAGTGGAACCACTCGACAGTGAAACTAGAGTTAGACAAAATATTTTAACCTCTTTACTTGAAAAGGCCAAATCCATACCACTCGAAGCTCAAAATAGGATTACAGAAGTAATATCACAACATTTTTCAAACTCTGTGCTGGAAAAGGCCAAAACCTTAAGTTTTGGTAATTGCAATAATTGCACATTCAATATTAATATTCATAAGAGTAAAAAACCTATTTTTTAAATATTTCTTCATTTGTTAGTCATTTTGTTCTGTAAGAATTATAAATTTGTAAAACTCCAATAAATTTATTTTTGTTGCTGTGTACAATTTTTGGCACATTTTACTTTTTTTTTACTAGTGCGTAAAGTAACTTTTATATTTCTAATATTAGTGGATTATGTGTACGGTAGTAGAAAAAATATTGTATGCCACTCGTGTGTAAAGTCCCTTTTTTGACTCATGTGATTGTCATTCACGTTCGTCAAAAAAGGGTAACTTTACACACTTGTTGCATAAATAACTATTATAGGACAGTTGTAATATTAGTCTTGATGTATTGGTCAAATTATTGGGCAGTAAAGAAAATACAAAATGAGACTATACAAGTTTTTAAGATAAATTTGTTGTGATGGATGGGCCAAGTCTCAAGACGAGATGAATTTGAAAATAAACGTATTTCATAGTGTGCAAGGGTCTCGTATATTGCTGAGAAAATCGAATAACGTATTTTATGTATAGAGGGCTGGCATATGTTATACAGATAATTAAAGTAATTCCTGATTGAACAGCATGTCAATGGAAAAAGTTGGAAAGGTAAGCCACGGAAAACGTGGTGAAGTACTCTTTGCGCTCGTAGTTTTATACGAGTAAAAGGATATAGAAATAATATAAAATAAGACAATAGATACGGAGTAGTGATGCCGCGAGACGAGAGATTCTCGTCTCTCGTCTCGTCTCGTCTTGTCTCGACGAGACGAGAGAGACATTTTCTCTCGAAATTCGAGACGAGACGAGACGAGAGAGTGTCATTTCTCGACGAGAATTTCTCGTTTCTCTCGAGCTCTCTCGAGCTCTTTCGAGCTCTCTCGAACATTTTACTTTTTGCTTGTTTAAAGTTTTCAATTGTTTATCGTAACTTAAAATTTAAACATATTAGATATTCAGAAAGTCAAAAAGTTAAATATAAGACACGTATTTAATATACATATTAAACGGAAACAAATAATACGTGTGTAATTGAGATTTTGAAGTAGTAATTTATAAAGAAAACATGTCATTTATTTAAAATTCATTTTAAATGAAAGCTGCAACAACTTTTTTATCTAACTTTAAACGAAAACGGTTATATACATCTTCACTGATTACGAAAAATATTATTTACATAGTTCTTGGAATAATTTTTATGACTAAAAGATAAAAATTGTATAAAATAATTTCCAAGCAGCTTCTGATGATAAAAAAACGGATCTTTAAAAATATATATAATATTTTTTTTCGATGATTAATTAAAGTTTTTATTTTCCAACTTTGTAAATTGCTAATAAAAAACTTAAAATTGTTTTTTTTTTTTTACAACGGGGATCTATTTCAAAACCATTCAGGATTAGCTCCAAGGAAGGAAAAAATCTCAAATGTACAGTTTAACAATTATCACACTTGCAATGTACATGTTCAAGCAGCAAAAAATTATTAACTAACTATTCCATAACTAATTAAAAAATTGCAATAAAATGTTTTTGCCAGCGGATAATTGTTCATTTATATATTCAGTAAGTGTCTGAATTTTTTTCATTTCTTAATTTTCATATTTAATATCTTTTAATAAATTTTATTGTTAACATTTTCGAAGTGGAAGTGACTTGCGCAAGCTGCAGTACCCGTTTTGGTCGTATTTTTATCACTTTGAGAAAATTATAAATATTGGTAGTACAGTTCCGGCAGTTACGAATTTCTTTTAGGAAATTTCCTCCTCTTTTTAAATCTTTTTTTAGATTTTAAAAATCTCCATTGGTTTTTGAGATTTGTTCAAAAAACCAAACCTCCTTTTGTTTTTTTTTTTTAGTTAATTGTTTATAACTTTTGCAATTTTTGCAAGCAGAACTTTATTATTTTTTTTTTCAAAAATCATCTACATCCTATTGCCAATCAAATGACATCTTGCTTATATTTTTCCGAGACTGTTGAAAAAAGTTAACCAAAAAAGCACTTGTTGACTAGACTATTAAATGGAAATACATTTGGTTTAAAGAAAGAAAAAATAAAATACTTTATATTTATTAATTTGTAAATATAAAAGTGAAATGTAAATTAAAAAACAGATTTGGAGTGTAGATTTATCTACTTTTAGCTCAATTGAAATTTTTTATATAATTCACCCTATATAAACAGAATTTTTGCAATAAAAAAAAAAAAATTAATAAAAATGAATGAAAATTTCAGGTTTATGTACACCTGAAATTTTAAAAATATTAAAATTGTATATGTATACAATTTCTAAAATATAATCATATGTATTTATTTCGTGCAAATTTTATTTTATTTATATAGAGTACAAAATGTCAAAGGGTTAAAAAAAACTGAGAGCTGATAAATTGTACAGGTACAGTTCATCAAATTTCTAGGGGTGTTCGACGCCCAGACAGAGAACGCGCTACGTGTGACTAAGATAGCTATTGTACAGTCTGCTAAACAAGTTATTTTAAATAGTTCTTAATATTTTTAGGTAATTAAATTTTAAAAGTGTGGAATAGTTTAGGGATTAAATTGGTCTGATTGGAATTTCTTAGAACGTTTTTAAAAGCAGCTAAAGATAGTATGTAGAATTGAAAATAATTATTATGCCATAAAAGGTGTTTTGGAATTCCTTCAACCTTTTGAAGTTGAGTCAGAAAATATAAATTTTATAGCGGAAAATACCTATAATTTTTTTGTAGGCCTTTGTAAATCGTGGAAATAGTTTATATTTTATTTCTACCTTATTAAGGAAAATGGTACCTATTATTAATAACGGTTGTTTCTGAAACATTACTAAAATTTTCGAAATTTTGTTTTTCTACAAAATAATAAACTATACTATTTAGAAAAAAATTTATTTCTCTTATAATTTTATAAAAAATAACAGGGGAATATTTACATTTCTTGATCTTTTAAACAAAACGATAAATTATCTCGACGAATGACAACATGTTCTAGTATGGAAGCTAGCTTTACATTTTTGTTGGTGGTTTCATGGGTTTCATATCAATTTTTTGTAATTGTAGTTTACACGTACATATACCTCTTAACACTTGTTTGCTTTATTAAAAAAGTGTGTTGTTGTGATTTACGTCGAAATAAGTCAAAAAAACTTGAAACCCCATATAAAATCAAAAAGGAGGAACGGAAAAAAATTGAGCCTGTAAATGAACACAACTCAGAAACAAAAATAGCTATCTAATAATAAAAAAATAAAATTTGATTCTTGTGCAGCTTCATCTATATCATTAACTGTTTCTGGTTTTTTAATGGTTTTTCTTGGTGATGAAAATTCCGATATCTCATGGTTATCGATTCTTTTTTTCTCTCCAGAAATGCGGACGACAGTGTTTTTAGATACTCCTGTGGCTGCAGCAACACGATCATTTACATTTTTAAATGGTATTGAAGGTGAATTAGTTTTCTTCTCTTCTCATAAACTCTATAACATTGGCTATTATTTCGCGAGATTGACTGTTAATCACGCGGCCTCTTAATTTGCTATTAAACTCCATACTTAAGGTTCTATTAAACTGTAATGAGCAAAAAACACAAACGAAAATAAAAGAAATGTCTTAGCGAAATTAACATCTGACATTTACGTCTGAATGAAATAGTGAAATACTTGATGCGCAGAGTGTACTTTCATTGCGTAAATCCGTCGGGATGCCTGTCAGTAGTGCTTTCTCTGTCTAGCCGTCGAAAGCCTCTAGAAATTTGATGAACTGTATGTATGATTAAAAAGCTGAGAATGCGAATTTGCTTATAATTACTAAATATAATTAAGTTTTTGTGAATAAAATAAACAAAACAAGGCTAAACGTTTAACATTTTATTCTTAAACTCGTTACAAAAAAATTAAATGCTGGGAAAATCTATACTTATAAAACAAAACAACAAACCAAACAAAAAACACGTATAGAAAATAACAAAAATGATGTATTTTTAAATACCTAGATCTTTATTTAGGCTGCATGAATACCAAGAATTTAAACATAAAATAATTGTCGCGGATTCTGCGTTAAGGCGGTTTCGGTGTTTTCTTATTACAAGACCGGCTTTTGAAAATAGTCTTTTAGTAGGAACACTAGTAGCAGATATTGCTAGTAAATTTTGGGCCATTTTAGCCAGATTTGGATATATACCTTCATGCTTCCTCCACCACTTTAAGATATTTGTATCACGACTAGCTCTTTCTCCATCTATATTCTGCCTTTGCTATACTCTTGGAGATAAGTTGGAAATACAGCAATTTTTAATCTTTTTTTCGAAAACGTGTTATATGTTTTAAAAGCATTCTTCAAAATTCCTTTTATTTGAAATCACTTGATGGCATCACAAAAATTCTAACTTCCAATTTCACCTGCCCCCTCCCCCCCCCCCCCCCTCCCACGAACTGAATTCCAAGACGGACAGATAGATAAGCAATTCCATAAGTGTTTCTTATTGCCAATTTTTGCACTAATAAGACAAATTACCTAAAAAATAATTCGTTGTTTTTGTGTTCAAAAATTTTAATTTTTTTCATGTTTTGTCCTTGGTAAATCTTTTTTAAATTTGAATTTGATATATATTTTTATCACGAGAGAAATGAAACGAGACGAGACGAGAGAAAGGCTCTCTCGAGCGAGAGAAACGTCCTCTCGTCGAGACGAGAGAACATTTTTCTCTCGCCTTACGAGACGAGACGAGAGAGGCTTCTCTCTCGTCTCGTCTCATGGCATCACTAATACGGAGGAAAATACAAGATTTAATCTATGAGAAAAGATCGAGATAATATAACAATGGATTTTACCTTAACATAATTAATAGGTTGAATTATTAGAATGAAAATAAATGGGATAATTGATTTGCCTTCTACTGCGACGTAGATAAATGTATTGTGGCTTCCGTATTATTTATAGTTCACCGTAAAAGTCACACCTTTTGATAAAGGCCATGGTTGAGTTTAATTTCGGTGTGATTTCGAACAGCTCAAACTCGGTTCTTTCCAAAGCGGAGCAGGTACATACAATTGTGCATTGCTGATTCATTTTGCACGCTGCATAATCAGTAATCCGATGTTTGTTACATAATAACGTTTTCTTCCTGTTATCTAAACGACAATGTCCTGTTACGAGTCATGTGTGAATGCGTAGATCGTTTGTAGAATAAATTAAAATTTAAAGTAAAAAAAATAGTGTCTTCGCTCTTCTGATCCTCTTCTTGTCTACTTACTCTCGCACTCCATTATGGATTCTTAATCAGCACTTCAGAGGGTAGGTGTGTTAAGTCATATTTTTCAGAAAAAAAAATTTTCTCCACTTTCTTTACATTTGGTTAAACAATAAGTGAACTTTAAATGCCTCTCCTGACAAATATAGATTTGGTAACTTAACACACCTTACCACTGAGGTACTGAAATGGCACTATATTCTGCTTTTATCTAACATTACTGAACTAACTCAGAAGGCTTGATTCTTCTAAGTCTTTTTATTAGATTGGCATTGTTGAGAAGCTGGATAACCTCAACGTTTTCATATTGCAGCAGTCTACTGGCAAATTTTTGTATTGTATTTTTAACTTTAAGATCTCTATGAAGATCAGTATTATAGCAGTACCAAGGTGCATCAACGATGTTCATTATTACTTTATTCTGGAAAAGTTAAATAACCTAAATATTGCGACAGTGTTGTAAGTAAGTAAGTAGAGTACTGGAACTAGTACACTACCTTGAGGTACTCCTGCCTAAATTTCGCTTAGATCTGAATAGGCTTCTTCCTATTTAATTCTGAAATACCTTCCTAAAAAAAAGGTTTCAATAGTTTAAAATATTGACGCAGCAGAATCAGGCCTTAATGCCATACTTTATCAAAAGACAGTGGAGCAAACTTTTTTCTATCAGAGACTTTTCGATAATATCTGCAATTCTATAAACTTGGTCGATGGTCAAGTGCTTTTCTCTAAGGTCAAACTGGGAGGGTATTAGGTTCTTATCTATTTTTATTTACCCAACCTCTTAAGATGCAATTTTTTATAGTATTTCGGGATAACAGGTACGATGTAACTTCATTGGAAAGTTTTGGTAGATATTTTAGTCCAAAAAACGTATTAATGTATTGGTCATTTTAACAATACCTTTCCGTGGAAGCATTTTAAAACTTTTTCCAGTAATCAGGTCAAATCCAGATGCATTTTTCGAATATATTGATATGGTCTGTTTGTATCTGGGTTTTTGATTATTTAATGCATTTTAAATACTAAAGTTAATGATACAAACATCCATCTCATTTATTAAATATTTACCTTTATTTGTTATTGTTGTGCTCCGGCTATGATTTGTGTTGTCGCAGGCGTCTTAGGTTCAAGGTACGTATTATTTTATTGATTTAGGTCAATTTTTAAATTTTGTTAAGTTGTTATATTTTATTCTATTTGAAATCCTGTTGGTTGATTAAAATATTCCCCTTTTACAAATAAACTATGTTTATTTCAAAATTGTTATTAACATACATCAATCAATACAGACCAAGAGAAAATACAATTAGATAATTTTAAGCAATTATATTTAAGGCTGGGAAATGGACTAAAAATGGCGGCCGTTTCTGTCATTTTACAACTTGTTACTAAATCATGCTTTTTATATTAATAAAGAAAAATTACAAGGAAATTGAGTTATAATTATAAACAGCAATGTTGTAAGAATGAATTGAATATAAATATATTCGATAATAACTAATCATAATTTCACATTATCATTTTTTTTTTTTTTTAATTTGAATTTTTGACTGCGGGAACTGAGTCCATTCGCCAAACCACATCGATTAAATTTTATCTTAGTTCAATATCATATAGTAAGGATAATACGCTCACGTCTAGTTTTACAAATTAATTTTATTAATTTTATTTACATTATAATTATAATAATACAGTATAATACAGAATAATAATACAGTATTTACAAGTTCTTTTTTTTTTTACCAAATTACAGCTTTTTTTTTTTTGTTTTTGGTTTTTCTTTGTTTTTGGTTTTTCTTTGTTTTTTTTTGTTTTTTAATGTTTTTTTTTTTTTTTTTATTTTTTTTTTTTGTTTTTTATATTTTTTTTTTTTTTTTTTTTTTTTTATTTTTTTTTATTATTTTTTTTTTATTATTTTTTTTTTATTATTTTTTTTTTATTAATTATTTCAGGATTCACAGGGACACTACACGCTTATGGGTCTTTATAAGCGATTTTGACAAACAAGAGGACCACGGATAGACTTGGAAACAGTTAGGATATATACAAAGGGTAGATCCTTAATATACCTTAACTAAACATTTTGCGAACACATATATACAACTTTTTTATATTTTTACTTTTAATTTTACAATGTGTTTATATAATATATAAAAATATTTTGCGTTTTTTATTTCTAACAGTTGGGCTAAATTGTAAGGTTTGGTGATGTCGGAAGATTGATTAATTAAATTATTTAATAAATTAACATATGTTTTATTGGATTCACAACCTAAAATGATATGTTCTGTTGTTCCTATTTCTCCGCAATTGCATAATGGATCATCTTTTAAATTTATTTTATGAAGATGTGCGGGAGCTAGTGAATGATTAAACCTTAATCTGCAAATTGTGGATAACATATGTTTGTTTATGGACATGTCATGAAACCAAGGTTTACAAGGTATAATTGTTTGTAGATTTTTATAAAATTTACCTTTATTTGAATTATTATAATCTGATTTCCATTTATTTCTAACTAAGGTTTTTGAAAAAGCAGCCATATCTTCTTTTGTGCATTTATATTCTGCTACATTTGTACTTATTGACCCTTTTCTTGCTATGTTATCCACAACTTCATTATTTATTAATCCACAGTGAGCTTTAATCCAAACTAGCTTTGTCATGATGTGCATATCACTTATATTTTTAACAATTTTCAAAATTTCAACTATGATATAGTTCAAATTTTGACATCGGGACTGCGTCAGTTTTTCAACAGCACTTTTACTATCTGAGAAAATGACAATATTTTTTTGGAAATTTTCTCTGGATATGTAACTAATAGCTTCTAAAATTGCTATTAATTCCGCGGAATAAATAGACATTTTTTTATCAAGGTTAACACATTTACTAAAATTATTTTCAGGTATCCAGAAAGCGGCGGAAACATTGTTTTGCGATTTTGAGGCGTCCGTATAAATTTGAATAAAATTTGGAAACATTTTTGCAACGTCATGGTTGAATATTACATTTCTTAATTGGGGTTCTAATTCATGGTATTTTTGAGGTAACAGAGTTTCTTTAAAATGTATTTCTTGTAAATCAATTTGAAATATGGGTGGAATATTTGTTGAATACGTATCATTTAGGCTTGCTTGTATCTCGGAATATGAGTCTATTAAGGCCGGAGATTTTTTCTTTTGCCAGTATTTACTTGTGAGATCCAAAATATATAAATCATTAATTTTTTTTAGTAAATCACTATTTTTGTGCTTCAATTTATATATAAATTTAGAACTTAAATATATTCTTCTTAGATATAAAGGATATTCAACCGCTTCTACATAAATATTACTATTTGGTGTACTTCTTAATACTCCCAAACATAATCTAAGACACTTGTTTACTAAGACATCTAATTTTTTTGTATGTGTATTTGCAGCTTGATGGTAAAAAATTGAGCCGTAATCTAGAATGGATCTTATAAATGATCTATATAGACATAAAGAAATATTAGCATCTGCGCCCCATGATGTATGTGTTACTGCCCTTAATATATTTAGACCTCTTTCTGATTTGGTTACAACAGAGTCAATATGATCCTTCCATAGTAACTTTCTGTCCAATACCATACCCAAATATTTAACTTTATGTTTTACATTAAATTCTGTTGATTGTAGTTTTATATTTTCAGGTAAATTGTGTTTTTTTGAAAATATGCATGCTTGACTTTTATTCTCGGAAATTGTGAATCCTTTATTAAAACACCATGATTTAATTTGACCATAAAAGTTACTAACACTTTGGCTCCCATTAGGTACAGAACAGTTATTTTTATATATACAGATATCATCTGCATACTGCAACATCTTGACGGTGTTGTATGTGTTTCTCCACATTTGTTCTAGGTCGGCTGTATATACTAGGTATAAAAGTGGAGAAATAATACTTCCTTGAGGTAATCCTTTGGATGCAGACCGTGGGCCAATTATCTCATCTTTGATTTTAACGTATATTACTCTATCATTGAATAATGCAATTATTTTCTGACAGAATTCCGCCGGTAATCCTAATTGAACCATTTGTTGAAATAAGATGTTTAAGTTAACGTTGTCATAGGCGCCTTCTATATCTAAAAACAGTGTCACTGTTGATTGGTGGTTTGAGAATGAAAGATTAATGTCAGTAATCAAATTTCCCAAATTCTCTATCGTCGAGTGTTCTCTTCTGAATCCAAATTGACTTTTAGGAAGGAGATTGTTAGATTCTAACCAAAACTCTAATCTTGATTTAATCATTCGTTCAAATGTTTTTAGTATACATGACCCAAGTGAAATGCCTCTATATGAGTTTGGTTTTGTAGGGTCCTTATCGGGCTTTAAAATAGGGATAATGATATAGTTTTTCCAACTCTTTGGAATTTCGTTGTTTTTCCAAATATGATTGTACAATTTTAAAAGGATGATTTTGCTGCTATGTGGTAAATTACTGAGCATTATATAGTGAATGCTGTCCATTCCCGGAGAAGTATTTTTTTTATTTTTAAGACTATTTTGCAATTCTTGCAATGAAAATTCTTTTAATAAAGGATTATTTGAATTTCTATGTTCTAGTTCTAATTGTTTTTCTGGTACCCAAGGAGGTGCAATATTATGAAGAAACGTTTCTACCCAGTTGTCCCTAGTTATGTTATTTTTAGGAATTTTGTATATATTTTTTAATTTTTTAACTTCATCCCAAACCTGTTTCATTGGTGTACTCCTATTTAAGTTAGAACAAAATTTACGCCAAGAAGTCCTTTTACTCTCCAATATAATTCTTTTTGTGTATGCTACTGATCTATTAAAATTAATATAATTATTGACATTTGAATTACGTTTGAAGAGAAGAAAGGCTTCTTTTTGTTGTTTTATTGCATTTTCGCAATTTACATTCCACCAAGATTTACAAAATTTAGGATTGGTAGTTGTTTTCCGCTCTGGCATAGATAGACGAATCTGTTCTTCAAATTTTTTAATAAATTCATCATATGTTATATTTTTTACGTTAATTTCTGAAGAAATTTGTTCCATTAGATAGGAAAATAACTTCCAATCCGCTTTATTTACATTCCATCTAATGTGGCTATTTGAACTTATGAGCGTATTTTCATCGTCTATATTTATTTGAATATTTACCGGAAAATGGTTGGACCCTAAGGAGATCTTATCAGTGTTCCAGTCACATAAGGTTGAAATATTTCCAGAACATATTGTTAAATCAATCGCTGATTTATTTTTTGTATTATGATTAGGAATTAATGTTTCTGAACCGTCGTTTAGAAAATTTAAATTATTATCTTCTATTGCAGTTAGTAACTCAGTTCCCGCAAAATCTGTCAAATCACATCCCCAGGCAGAGTGGTGACAATTGAAGTCTCCCCCTACAATGAATGGCTTTTGTAGACTACTAAAAAAGCGATTCCATTCTCTAGTTGTAATTTTTAAGTTAGGTTTAACATATATTGAATAAATATAAATATTTTTGTTTTTTACTTTAATTGTTATTGATGTGCACATGACATTATTTATCTTATAAAATAGTTTAGTATTATAAAAAGTAATATTATTTTTTAAAAGGATAGCGACTCCGCCATAACCATCATCTCGATCTAATCTGAAGCAATTATATCCTGAAAAGTGTCTGTTTATTTGTTTTTTTAACCATGTTTCACTTAACAAGACTACATTAATATTATTATCGAACAGATATTTTTCCAACAAACCTTTATTGGGAATAACCGATCTAGCATTCCATTGTAATATTTTAACTACGAACATTATTAATAATTGGAGAAATTTTTTCTTTTATCAAATCTAAAATTTCATTGTTATCTGTTGAAAGAAATTCTTTTATACCATTAATTATTAATTCGCATAATAACTGATTTCTGAATAATTCGTTTGAATAATCATTTTGATTCCGGGAAGAGGAAGGAATGGGCTGACTTTGGGGTAACTTATGATACTGGGGAATATTTCTGTGGCCTTCGAAGACAGGCCTGGATGGTATATTAGGGATCGAAAGGATCTCTCTATGCTCTTGACTTATGGAATCAACATCTATTGGACTTACAGCAGGGCGTTTTCTTTTTTGTGTTATTGTATATTTAGAGCTTTGGTTACTATTGTTTGTAGCTGATGCATAACTGGATTTATGTCTGTTTAAAGCTTCTGAGTAACTAACATTTTCAGTGGCCATCATGTGTTTAACTGTTTTTTGTTCAGTATATTTCGGACAGTTAGCCTTGTCGGTAGCTGTATGATTGCCCTTACACAACACACAGGTGGGATTTGTTTTGTCTGGACATGTATTATCACTATGGTCTTCGCCACAAAACCTGCACCTAACTTTTCCCTTACAATGTTTACCGATATGCCCATAACGTAGGCAATTGAGGCACTGAATAACTCTAGGGATAAATTTTTCAACTTCGTAAACTAATCTCTCTATTATTACCTGATTTGGGACTGTTTGTCCTTTAAATGAAACAATAATTGTCCCAGTGGGAATTAATTTATCATCTACTTTTCTAAACATTCTTTTAATATTTGTAACTGTTACTGAAGTACCGAATCTACCCTCAATAATATTTTTTAATTCTGTTTCTGACAAATTAACATCCACGTGTCTAATAACACCCCGTTTTTGTGTATAAAAAGTAGGAATATATACGTCATAATTATGTTTTTTTAATGAATCTGAATTAACCAAATGGTTTGCACTATTAAATGAATTAAATTCTACCCTGACCTTATTTTTTCCTATAACAGAAATATTAACAATATTATTCTGGATTTCGGGTTCGGCATTTAAAATAATTCTAGCTGTCCCTATTCTGTGTAATTTTCCAATATTACCTGATTTGTTTTCCACAAAAACATAGTATGGGCCTTTATCTCCAAATGAATAGAAGTTTTTTTCTTGATTATTTTGACTTACTTGAGATTTTTCAATGTTATTTTCATTATTATTTACATACTCATTTTTTGATTTTAGATCCTCTTCACTGCTTTTCATATCCTCACTAGTTAATATTTCATAGCTTACATTATTCTTTCCCCTATCCGGCGGAATATCTTGTACCTCCATTTCCATGTTTAATTGTAATAAAAATCACACCTAAACACGGCAATAAAAAGTGGTTTTGATAAATAAGTAAACTCGCACTGTTCGATTTCAATCCTCACGCTGTGAATGCTAACCGAATACTGCACATTATCATTAAAAACTTGAATAATTTTATTGTAAGGATTATTAAGCAAATTGTTTTCAATGAATTCTCTATGATTTTTTATTAACTATCCTACAATATGACGGTTGTCGGTCTAATAATTATTACAAAAAGCATGATTTCAATTAGGCATTCCAAACTGAATGGCTACCAGTGGGTTTTGACGGGGTATGATATGGCAAAATTATGGCAACCCTGTAGGCCTGGTGATTTGACAAGATCAATGAAATAGATAGTTACATAGATTGATCATCCATATTTTTCAAAATAAACATAAGCTTATGCCTTAAAGTAAAAATATAAGCAATTATTTTTTTAATTACCTAAAGGCAAAAAATTGGTTTTAAAACACATTTTTGCTAAACCGATTCAAATTAATAAATATTTACCAGACAATATGGCCGCTCGTAAACGACCAGCTTTGAGCAATCTATATAACTATATATGTATCATTGGCCCTGTTAATGACAACATGACAACAGGGTTGCCATATCTAAACTGTCATTACCCACTGGTAGCCATTTGGACAGGTCGTTGGAATGCCTAATTTGCAAATTTTGACACAATTTTTAAAATTGACGCGTTACTTATCATGTCATTTTAGTACATCGTGTTCACCATTAATGCGACATGAAAGGCTAAGTTAACATATGCATTGGAACTTGGGTGACAACTAATGGTTGCCAATCAGAAAAGTAAACGTCATAATATGTCAAAATAATGGTTGACCAATTAGAAATTCAAACGGCATGTCAAATTATTTCAAAGTACAATACGAACCGACGTTCAAATATACTTGTATATGATAATACGACGTTGCCGTTCTATGTATGTTTACAATGGTTTTAAAGATATTTATTGAGTGGCAAAATTTTCCTCCATGGACAAAATCGGGAAGCTCTTGAGGCACAAGCACTTTTGTTAGTTGACAAGAATTAAAAAAAAAAATAGTTTTGTACGTTCTCAAATCTGCTTTATACAGTGAGTGCCAATAAGTTGGATCTATATGTGATTTTTTTTTTAATATTACGATTGAAAAAAACATCGCATACCAATCATCTCTGGTCAATTAAAAACTTAAAACTAACCCATATCAAATTTGACTACTGGAATTAGTTCTGTCAGTCTCGTTAAAAAAAAAAGGATTTTTGAGCGATTTTTCAAAATTAATTTTAAGAACTGAAGCCAAATGGATATTTTTCTGCAAGATTAATTTTGAGTTTGTTTGGAGTAGTTATTATAATCAGTTTTATTAATGTTAATTGTATTGGTTTATGACCAATTTTAATAAAAACTAATTCAAATATAACTAAATATTTTTGTTTATTGCAAAAATAATTTTTGATAGGACCTGGGACAGGAAATATAAAAAATAATTAGACATAAAATAATTAAAAAGTAGTTTATTAGAAAAAAAAATTATAGTACATTACAATAAAATCAACCTAAAATATAATACAGATGTCAAAAATATTGGAAATGAATCCTTTATATATCTTTCAACATTAAATATTTGTTACACTTTTTTTATTCCTTGAGGAACTTTGGAATCAAACGAATTTTGGGAACACATGACTTTCCAATTGCACTTCTTATTTCTCTTCCTCTTTCTTCTCGGAACATTTGTATGATGCCCCATATTTTATAAGGTAAAAGTTCATACACTAACTACTAAAACGTACCATCACTAAATATATCCTTATAACTAATAAAAGTCTTATAAAAGTAACAAAATCACAAATAACGAAAAAGCACAAAAAAATAACAACACCCACTCAAAAATCTGCCAAAATTCAAACACGAAAAAAGAACTGTTTACGTTTTGTCGTTTAGACTTCAATCCCTCAACATTTGAATTTTTTGGCTTATTAGTTGCCAACTACCAGTTGCTTAGTTCCGAAATTCACAATAATCGATTATCCAATCGATTGTTAATTTTCGCAATTTCTGTCTAATCAACAAAAGCATGAGCGATCACGTTATTGTCAAATTATAATTTTACTTAAGTTATATCATGATGCATTTTAGAGGTACCATTACCTAATAAGTAGAAATAAAAAAATAAAAATTATTTTATTATCGAAACGAATCGAGGAATCATTCAAATTATAAAATAATCGATTTATATTTATAGAAGTTTTGCAAATTTTAAGGTAAAATGTAAACAAAACCCTTCGAATTAGGAAAAACCATAAAGTATTAAAATTTCTACCCAACCATAATAGTATATTATGCAACGATCATGTAATGATGGTTATTAATACACGAGCATTAACCGGGATACGAAACGAGCCAAAGGCGAGTTTCGTATGGTTTATGCGAGTGTTTTAATAACCATTACATGAGAGTTGCATACGCTATTTTTTCTACACCCGATAAATAATCAAGACCTATAAATATTCTATTTATATTGGCATTGAACACAATAACAGTAATTACTCGTATTTCTATAAAAAATTCTACAAAATTGTAATTAATGGTATTACCTTGGGTATTGGTATTACCACAGATTTTTGGTGCAAAATATTTTGTACTGCATTTTCTCCTTTCTCCGATATGTGTGGAGGAGTCTTCTATATCGCTGATATCAGACATTTTAATATTATAATTATCGAAGTTTAGCTATCTACGAAAATTTAATACGTTTTGACAACTAAAACAATTACATAGGAATTTAGGACAAACGTCAAACATCATGCTTGATTGAAAAATTGTAGGTTTCTATTGATTAAAAATCTGTATCATAATGAAAAATCTGTATCATAATGGGTATCATTATGAAACGGATTTTGGGCATATAAGTGCATTATTATAATACGGGTGTAGAAAAAATACCTTTCACTCAACCCAAAAATTGCGATGTGGAAAAGTTCAATTGACCCGGTTCTTTAGGATTAAAATTATTATTATGACCGTCAAAAATATAGTTTAGAAGTGAATACAATATACCAGTAATTTAAATAAATGTTGAAATATTATTCTAAAGTAAAATTTAATGTTTTTTTTCTTCTTATCACATTTAACCTACTTACTACTTACCAACTGGGTACAAGTTTTGACAGATAAATTTTTCATGTAACAGTGCAATTGTTAAATTGAAACTGGATATCGAAAAATATATTATTTCTCAAACAATTTATTGGTATCTGTCTACCTAGATTTGGCAACCTGGATATAAAAACAAGTACGCTTGAAAATAAAATTGTAATACGAGCTAGAGGTACAGGTATTGCCATCTATGTACAATGTATTGAATACTTGCTTTGTTGCAAAACCGCTGGCTCAAATATCGCAGCCTTAAAAAAATATAAAATAATGGACCAAAAATGGCGGAAGTACCATCCTCTAGTCAGTGATTACAGTTTTCTTTATTTTATTTAATGGCCGATACTGTAATCGCTTCCTAGTGATTTGCATAGAGGCCTCCTGCATCGGCTTTCTAATTTTACCTAACCTAGAGAAAATATACAATTGTTCATGCAGAAAAATTAGAGAAAGAAATGTTCCTTTTTTTTTATATACATAACAATTATGTTTGTTAGATTAAACGTTCATCAAAAATACTTTTAAGTACGTAGTCGCAATAGAAACCTTATAAAAGTTATTCAACACTAAGTTCACTAATTTCTATCACAGGTTTACAAGATATTTGTATGGTTTCAAATAAAGGGAAGGAAAATTTGTTCTACTGGGTTCAAGATACGCAATGGAATGGCGTAAGACCCGTGTATCAGCTTCTTGTCCAGGTGAAATATAGTGTTTCCAAATAAAATATAGATGCGCTTACCCTTTACAAGTCGTACAGTATGATATCAGAAAGAATATTTTAATACTTGCAGGATTCCACTGCTCCAGACATGGAATATTGTTACAATTTCATACAAAGTTTTACAAAGGAAAACCAGCCGAAAAGTCCTCCATTTTCTCCTCTCCTATCAACAACCCCTTGGTTACCCGTTGCTAAGATTCCCAATCAGAGTATCAGAGAACAAAAAAAAACAAATAAAGATAAGTTCGCATGTTTATTTTTTTGTTAGTCAAGAAACGACTTTTTTTTTATTCCCATAGTTATTTTAATTATCTTGTGGCTAGTTTATTTTTAATTCTGTTATGGGTTGTTTTCAATATTATTTTTCAGAATAACTCCTGTGAAATTAATTATTTTTATATTGTTAATTTATAACTTATTTGTTATTGATTTTGACAGTTATATTTCACATTGTTCATAAAATCCTCATACTAGCTGTCCTAGTATACAGTGTGTCCTAACTTAAGAATTAAAATTTGGTTATTCCATTTCAATATATTTGTTTGGGTTTCCATATAAACTTCTTTTGGAGAGGTAGGTTTTAACGACTGTATCATCTTGTGCTAGTTCCATCTAGTCCAGAAAATCTTTACGATTATTTGGTTGGAATGTACTGTTTAAATGTTCCGCAAATCTGTTTGCTTTATGCAAATTGTTTCGGGTCCAGCTTTCGTCTCTATTTGTCATTGGTGGGTTAGGTATAGTATGCCGTTTTAATCCTTTGGTAGCTTACCTGAGTAAATAATCGGTACTACCCAGATAGCACACGACGTCCATTGGACGTCCATATTTTGTCCAAATAATGTCCTGGATGTCCATGAACTTCATATGGATATTCATTGGACATCCGTTTTCCGTTATCCAATGGATAATACCCATTCAGAAGTCCAATGGATGTCCAAAAAATGTCCATGATGGACACTATAAAAATGACTAACTTAAAATAAATTATTATAATTTTTCTTGTATAATTTAATTATTTACTACTAGGTTTTAATTAAAATAAATCAAATAATTTTTCTCTTATCTCACCTCTGTTGACAAGAGAAAAGTAAAAGGCCACTCAGGCCAGACTCGAAGAAGAATAGAAGAATGAGGTTAAGATTGATAAGAAGAAAACAAAGCCTATATGTATGTAGCACATAGATGTTTATCTGGTAAGAAAGTAAGTATATTTATTAATTAAATCATTTAAAAATCTAAAAATTAAAAAGCAAATCGTTTGTTTTAAACTAATATAACCTATCAATTATATTTTAAACTTTATGTTTTCGATTTACATTCAAAGAATACCTTTCTTTTAGAACTTTTGTCAAATGATTTACCTACCTATTTAAGAAAATGGCTTTACTAAAAGCTAACTTATATGCTGCAAATTCGAGATGATGTCAACACAATTATTATTGTGAGCAAGAGGTGAGAAAACTTTCAAAGGAGAAGAAAAAAATTCAAGTTTCTATTTGTATGGCATGAGACATTAGCAGAAGAGGCTATTTAGAAGATACAAATATTTTTAAAGAAGCTGTAAGTTTTACTTTTATTAAAATAGAATCGTTTTGTAACGTTTAAGAATGAATGCATTGAAAGTGGTTTCATAAGTTATTTCTCTTTAATGTTGACAAATATATATTTTTATTGCAATTTTAGATTCAGCAGTTACCAAAACCAGGGACACGGACATGACGAACTTATAAAAAGATGTTTTGTTTCCATAATTTCTAATATTCTCACAAAAGAATTCGCATAATATGATGGTATGAAAGTAAAATGGTAATTTAAGAAATAATGAGCAGTTTTTTGTTTATATGTAAGTATAGAGTTAAAGTACATTAGTGAATGCATATTTTCATATTAGTTAATAACATTTTATCTAAAAGTTTTACATTTTTAACTATCACTTTTGCCTGATCAGGCGTGTATTAGACGATTGATATAAGACTCAATATTTGTATAAAATGTAATGTCTTTTTTAGCTGCTGCTGAGAGTGACAATGGTGCTGCTTAAAAAGTAAGCGAAATAGTCTTAAGAAAATGACAGAGAAGGTCAATAGAAAGGAGTGTGTATAAAACTAATATATGCTTGATATTATTTATGACAATAAAATTAAGTCCATAGTTCGCAATTATTTTATATTACTACCTATAGGTGGTGATGTCCGTCAGATGTCCATAAATTGTCCAAAAGCAATACAAAAAGAGTCCATATATGGACCTTTCATGGAGTCCAAATGGATGTCCATGAGTGGGACATTTGTATAGTCCAGTGGATGTCCATTGGATGTCCTTTGGTAAAATGCTGGACGTCCTTTGGACAGCCGACATGTCCATGAATGGACTTCCGATGGACATCCAATGGATTGAGTTGTGCTGTCTGGGTATTTTCGTTAATTACCTTACCCACGTATTCGAAAATCAACTTATTTTTAATGCGCTTTATTTTATGTTTTAGTTATTTTGTTGCGTAGTTTAAAATTGTTTTATCATGTGGTGCTCTAGACTGTTGCCATTTTCTTTTAATTTTCCATTTTTCTAAGATAAGATTTATGATCTCTTTCGGATGATTATTACCCTGTACCCTGCATTTATTCCAAAATGTGTTTTCCCACGCTGCTTTTTGAATATTTTTGACGAAAAGTTCCCGGTCTACTTGTTCCTCAGTTCTTAATGGAATCGAGAAATCAGTTAGTTCCAGGTTAAATTTAAAGCTTTTTGAATTTGTGCCTTTGTTGACTATCTGAATGAAGACTTTTACAAAAATGATATGTTTAACTTCCTCCAGGAAACACAAAATATTATGTCAATCCTGATAGACCTGATGACACGCTCTATAGTTGACAGTGAATATCTTCATTTGTGCAAGTAAATACAACAATTGGCTAATAATTATCACAGTGGGAATTTTTGGACATATATGGTTTTTGCAAGAAAGTCTTCAATTATACCTAAATGTGGGTGCTTAATATGTAATGTCAATGTCGTCGTATTTTTTTCTGTCTTCTGATTAAAAAATAAGATCACGTAGTGATCACAATGTCACTGTCTCTATTCGATTTCCTGATCTAAGGACAGGCGTTCATAAAAGTTTTGAGTATAAATGAGTTAACCCTGGGGTATCTCTCAAGTTGATGAACGTTATACCATCTGCCATTTTAAGATAATTTATTTAGCAGTGATCTTTGTAATGCCAATAAATATTTCTTGTACCATAAAATCAGGTTCGGTTAGTCATTCAGCGCACGTGTCGGCTTTTTCATTGCTGTATCCCTAAATTCATTACAAAGTTACTATTTTCCAGATACCAAGGCACTCAAAGGTGTTTATACAGTTCCAAACCAGCTTTGTCTAAACAAAATTATTTTTATATATCTACATTTATAAAAGTTGCTGTCGATGCTCTTTCTAGAATTTTTTGTAAAACATTTAATAATTACTTACCTTTTTCCTTTTTTAATCGATTAATGTAGAATCTTCTCCTATGTTGTTAATATAATAAAGTTCTAGCTAAAGTGAGAAAATGTGTTATGTATGTAACAAACTGATATATTTATTGGTGATATTTTTGATATCTACTAACATAACGTGGTTTATATTTTTTAGTGTTAGCCATACATATTTATTTTCAATTTTAATCTATTTACTATTAAGACATCTTTATTTATCGCTAATAAATCTACCTTGAACGAAACTCGGTTTAATTGTATTCCTTATCTGACAAGGTTAAAGATACTCGTCTTTGCGTCGTTAAGTTACAAGTGAAATAAATTAGTTTTCTTTTTGTGAAATTATTAGTGGTGATGATCAGATACCTACTTGTTTACAATAATAATTATTTTAAAGTTAATTTTTTATACTTATGGAAATAATGAAAATTGTTTGCTCCTATTGCAACAGAGCAGAAACCAAATAAAGTGGACTACTAAGACTGCAGTCAACGATGAGTGGGCCTTTGACCCCGCTTTTTTAGAAGATGTGACAATGGAAAGAGAACAGATATCGACCTGTTTGACAAGAAGTATCAAATCTCTCGCCATTAGTTAAGTCATATTTGGCTCAGTAGAACTTTTTATGCTGGAAAAAAGGCTGTTTAAAGCGAGTACTAGATACTGTTGGTGGTTGGTCAATCCAAAGGCTAGAGTAGCCTAAGTACTTCTTTAGTTACACGACAGTCCAGCAGGAGGACATCTCGGTGTTAAGAAAACCCTTCAGAGAGTGAGTGAAAGGTTTTATTGGATAAACAGTTTCGATGATGTAAAGGACTGGTGTAAAAAATGTATCACGTGTGCTATGAGTAATGAACCGCAACGAAAAAGGACGGCCCACATAAAGCAGTACAGCGTCGGTGGCCCATTTGAGGAGATTACCTTAGATATTACTGGGACATTGCCTATAACCTAAGTTGGTAATTAATACATGATGGTGGTTATGGATTATTTTACGAAGTAAGTGGAAGTCTACACCATTCCAAATCAAAAGGCCGTAACTGTTCCAGATGTGTTAATAAAATAATTTATCAATAGATTTGAAATAAGCTTAACGATCCACAGTGACCAAGGCCGAAACTTTTCTGATAGGCTAGCCATGAAGAAAACCAGAACTACGGAATTGCAACTAACTTTGGATAGAATTGTAGTGCAAATGAATAAGACAATTGGCAAATACTTATCAAAGTGGTTTTTTAACATCAGCTGTCAATTAATATACAGGCCGAACACCAGCAAAAGTTGTGCTGTTCGAATGTGAGATGAGACTACCATGTGACCTTGAGTTTGGATAGCGACCTGGAGAAGTCATAGCCGGTGAAGTTTATATAATCCAGTTACGACGAAAAATGGACGACATGCATGAGTTAGTTTGCTCGCATCTTCAAATCGCCAGCGACAAAATGAAGAAGCGATATGATACCCAAGCTGTTTTAAGAAAGGTGACAAAGTTTGACTCTATAACCCAAAAAGACAAAAGGGTTATTTCCCAAAGCTTCAAAGGTCATGGAAAGGTCCGCACCTTAACAAGGAAAAAATAAATGGTATCATTTATTGTATAAGTAAGATCCCGAATGGTAAACAGAAGATAGTGCACCAAAACTGGCTGGCGCCATTTGTGGGTTATTATGGCGAGAAAGAGCTCCAAGAAACACCTGATCTTAAATTTAAAGAATTTGTAGGTGCATATGGAGGTACCGAAAAAGCTAGACATGGTGCTACAACCAAGCAACAACAATACCTGCTCGCGGTTCCTAAAGACTACTCGCTGGTCCATAGCACTTCCGCCAGCTCTGGTATCTGTGTCCCGGAACAAGTTTGGTCGATTGCCAGAATTTTAAAGTCAGATACCAACGCCTGGAAAAACCTTGAAACTTCAACATGGGTCGCGTTACATTTTCTATTTGGTAACAGAACATTTTCCGAAATCGATCCATTTATCATGATGTATGGGACGCATTATTTAGTCTGAGGGAGCATGTACTGGAGTCCAACGTACATACACTAGCCATAATAAAGACAGAGAGCAACCACCTGAATTAGAAGATCATTAGAAACACGATGGAAGTAATTTTCCAAAGTACCGAGGACCAAATACTGGTCTGCAGCCATTCGTCTAGTGTTCAGATTTCATCAGAAACTTTCCTTGTTATCGATTTCTAAGTTGTCTATGGTATTTATTCCCTGGCAATTCCAGAATAATATGTTAAAATGGTTAAAAATGTTCGGCTATCTCTGTACTTTTGTCTTCACGTTAAGCTGTATTGTTTTTGTTTTTCGTAGCTGACTTCTAATTACTTGGCATGTTATCTTCTTTTGTTGTTAAAATTTTTTGGTTTTTATTATTTCCATTATATTCATCTCGTTCCTTATTTGTTGTTTGTTTCGTTAGCGTATTCGTTCTTTTTATTTTAACTGTGTGGGCTAGTTTTTTGTTTTTGGTTCTTATATTCTATCTGTTTTACTTATTTTTCTTGATTCTTCTTGTTTACTTTCTGGGGTTCTTTTACTGAATTTTCTTCCTTTAGATTTGTCATTTGGTATGGCATCTATAGCAACAGTTGCATTTTTTGCATTTTTATTCAATTTAAGTGTTTCTACAGTAAATGGTTCTCCATTTACATATAATCTGTTATAATTCATATTTACTTCGTATCCTTTTTGTCTTGCTTGTTTTGTTTCAAACGAATACACGATTTAAAAGCATATATTAAAAAGACTGAACGAGGGATATCTAGTAATCAAAGTAAATTTTGGGCATTTATAAATAGTAAGAAATTACAATCCAAATCCCCTCAAATGTCTTATGACAACAATTCACTAAAATATTAGATATTCGGATTTGCTGACTTCTTCAAACAGTCATATATTATCTCTAGCCCGTATATTGCTAATTCAAATTCACGACTCAATGTTCCTTTCCTTAATGTTAATAGTTTTACCGAAAAAGAGGTATATGAAGCTCTAAAGTCTATTAAACCTAAAAAGGCAACTGGTCCAGACCATATTTCAGCTTTTAGTTTAAGGAATTGTGCCTTTCAACTTACCCCTCCGTTAGCCACCCTTATAAATATATGCTTCAGGACATCAACAGTTCCAGATATTTGAAAAACCTTAAAAGGATGTCCAGTTTTCAAAAATGAGGATAAAAAAAATATAAACAATTACAGACCAATATATATAATATGAAATTTCTCCAAAATATTTGAAATTTTATTGGAGAAGTTCTTATATCATTATGTTAGTAAAATGCTATCAGTCAATCAACAAGGATTTATGAAAGGTCGCTCATCAGTCACCAACCTGGTTACCGTCACATAATACATTGCTGAATCTATTGATGAGCGCGCTAAGACGGATGTCATCTACACTGATTTCTCCAAGGCATTTGACAGACTTGACTATATTCTTCTTGGAAAACTTACAGGATTTGATTTGTCTCTCCTTTTGATAAATCTCTTTCAGTGCTATTTAGTAAATCGACTGTTTCTACAGCTTAATAGGTTTAGGTCTGTCAAATTTGTAACAACATCTGGAGTTCTTCAAGGTACCAATCTGGGTCCGTTACTATTTAATATTTTCATCAATGATATCTCAAGTGTAATAAAAGGGCAGTTTCTACTGTATGCAGATGATTTAAAAGTATACAACCGTCTGATAAGTATTGGCGACTTTAAACAACTTCACATTAACTTAAATCTAGTGGTTGTATAGTATAATAACAATAAACTTGAACTTAACCCAATTAAGTGTAAAGTTGTCTTTTACTTTAAAAATCGACCCGATAAAATATAATTATTTAATAGATGTCTAACTCCAGCGACAATATACTTTTACCAAAGAATACCTACCCAAGAAGCGAAACTGAATGAGTTTTCGTATGAACTAAAGCATGGGAACTTAATACACTGGGAAACGTATGAAAATTAATCCATTTTTGTCGTTTGGTTCATAAGAATTAAACACATTAAAGTAACAATGGCATACAGAAAATTCTTACTATGTTCTTTTTGAAAAATAGATTATTTTAATAACAAAATAAATATTATTATTGTACTTACAAATAATGACACTCATTACACAATAGCGTAAGCAAATAACCTGGGAATTTTGAGAACAATTGAAGACACAAGTGGATACATGTATCATGTCACATTTTTTTAAAAAATGATTTTCATGGCCTAATATACTTAAAATATACTATATTTTTTGTTTGTGGTAGATAGTTCTAATTTCCAATTTTGATAAATAAAGGCTATACATCAGATAGGAAGGTATCATGAGCCATATATCGTAATGCAATTGTAAAACTTTAAATTTGATTTTCCCGAAATAATCTTTTTGTGACATGACACCTTTATCCACTCGTGTCTTTAATTATGGAACAGTGGTGCAAGGACCATCCACTGTTTATCAATTCCAGGAAGACAGAAATGGTCGTTGTCACAAGGAATAGGAAGAAAATTGAATTAAAACCTCTAGAGCTCTTAAACATAAAACAAAACTTTGCAACAGAAGTGAAGTACCTAGGTAGCTCCTTTGACAACAAGTTAAAATGGAACTTACACTTAGAAAATAGAGTCAAAAGATCATACATTGTTTATGAACAATGCCGCCGAACCGTGGGGAGCACCTGCGGTTTCTCCCACAGAGTCGTCACATGGATTTACATGGCCCATCATAAGACCTATGCCGATATACGGTGCAGTTGTCTGGGTACCGAAAATCCAAAAATTGACAGCTATCCGCAAACTAGAACAAATTCAAATAACAGCATCTCAACATAACAAGAGCCATGAAAACCACACCAACCAGAGCCATGGAAGTCGTTCTTTGTCTCACTCCCCTTGATATGTACATCGAGCAGGTAGCTTTGATGACAATGACACGCCTCTGGGACAGAAACTGATGTTTAGAATAGAAGAGCCGGAAATGGCAGGTATGATTCATATCTACACCGTCAGTTCTAAAACAAAACAAGGCTCAGGATGTGGAATATACTCCAATTCATTGAACCTCAACATAAAATGGGCTGTGAGCAGTGTAGCTCAAACCAAGCTCACGGAGATGGTCATGACAGCAAAAGAAATCACCAGAAACAATATCACTGGTAGAAACAAGCTCGTCTATACAGATAGCAGATAAGCACTACTTACCCTGAACAGACTACGAATTTACGAAACTGTGGCAAGAGTATGCATCAACAATATGGTGCTGATTCACTAGCCAAGAAGGCAGTTAACCAAATACTTTTTGGACCTGGCCCTTCTATTGAACTGACAACATAGGTAGTAACAGACCTAATTAAAGAACATTCTCTTGTGAAATTCAAGGAAAGATGGAAGGAAACCAGAAACTGCAGGGTTGCCAAGGAGCTTTTAAGTTATCCTGACAACACTACAGCAAACAAATACTTCATTATGACTAGACAGAATCTGCGCCTGATAGCAGGTATTTAGACTGGTCATTGCCAAGTACGGAAGCATCTCCATATAATAGAGCTGTCATAATCCGCACCCTGCAGGGGGTGCGAACAAGAAGATGAGACCATTGAGCATATTCTCTATGATTGCCTGCCGCTCTTATTTATTGGAAGATTTGTTTTCGGCGAGTATTGGCTAACACCGTCCGATATAAGAGAAGAACCTCTTGGCCACGTTGTAACCTACGTTCAATCTGTAGATGGGTTCATGTGCTAGGAGGTGCCTATGATTTTAGGAGGATACACAATGGGCCTAGTAAGGCCTAAGTGCATGGGGTAACCCACCTTCCACACGTTACATATCCAGAAGTACTGTAGGTAGCTGCATGCATTTCGATTGCATCCTGATATAGCAGTGACTTGGTTCCTCGGAATGAGTTTGTCATATATTTTAATTATTGTTTGTTTACTGTTTTAATTCAAATGGTTTAAAAAACAAAAAAAAACATTTTAAATAAAAGACTAATAAATTACTTAACTATACTGCAGTTTTCACAAAACGCTAATAATAATATACCAAACGTTGCTCTACATAAATTGACAGCAATATTTGACGTTAAACCACCTCTAAAACACTGAGAAAACCTGGCAGTTTTTTGTCCACGAATCGCCCATTTAGTTTCGCTTCTTGGGTAGGTATTCTTTGCTTTTACAGATCTTGGGGTAATTTTATTTTTGATCCCGGTTTGACATTTATATGCCACATTGATAAAATGATTGAAACATCGCATGTATAGTTTTATAACTCGCTATACCAGGGATTTCAAAGATGTAGCCAAAATAAAAACGTTATATTACTCTCTTATAGGATCAAAGCTTGAGTATGCATCTATCGTCTGGAGTTTGTTTTACCAACTTCACACGGATCGAATTGAAGTAGTTCAAAGGCGGTGTCTAAAATAAAAGAGGATGGTGTTTATCTACCAATCGGAGAACCACCTCAAAATCTTCTTCAAAGATATCACTTTTTAAGCCTCATAAAAAGACATGAATACCATTGTTATATGTTAGGTTTCAAAATTGTTAACGGCTTAATTAATTCGTCTGAATTGTTAAGAAAAATTGATATCTGCATTCTAAGAGTATACTCTAGAAGTTCTGACATAAACTACGCCGCAGATGAAGTGAGACAGCCAAAAAATTGCCTAATTTTGACTAGCTGTAACTTCGACATTTCTTTGCCGATGTTAGATTTTCAGCCAGAGGTGGAAAGCGCCATCCTTGCTGTTTGCGTCAGTGGCATTGAATATATTTTTTTTAATAGCTTCTTGTTGTACAGGGTGTGAATGTAAGGCAGCGAAAAATGTCCGTTTTTTGGCAAAGAATTTGGAAAATGTGGGGGGCCAAATCAAGTTCTTTCTGATGTTGAGTCGATCACTAGATCGACACTTCAGGATATCTTTGCCATTTTTTTGATACTTTGCGTTGCTATGGAAATATCGCCATTTTATGAAATTCCATATTTCTTTAAGAATTAGCCTTTTTTAATTAAAGAATATCAGATACCGACTAAACTGCATCAAGGAATAACGTGTAAAGAAAATGGTCAACACCAGCGGCGTACAAAAAGGGGTTTATGAAATTTAAAAAACGAAATCTTGATTTTATTTGAAATTTTTAACACTTTTGGTAAGCGTTACAGTTTAAAAGGTGTCATAACTGTAATGAGTTTGATTTTGACTAATTCAGAGGCGTACAAAAAGGGTTCAGTAATTAAAAAAAAAACAGTTTTTTTATTGGTTTTTATTTTATAAAGTGTGTACATGGAATTCATTAGAATATTAAAATAAACCTAACCTAACCTTAATAAATATTTGTTAATTATTAATAAGTAAGGCGTTGGACCTCCTCTAACCTGAATAACTGCCTGACACCGCCTTGGCATGCTCGAAATTAAGTTATTAGTTAGCTCCATAGGAACTGCCTCCCAGAGCTCTAAAATCATCTCCTCGAGATCGTCTAGAGTTTCTGGCTGGCGTTCCCTTCGGGAAAACTTCAACTTTATACAGCTTCAGACGTGCTCAATAGGATTCAAGTCTGAAGATCTAGGAGGCAATTCAGTACGATTAAGGTTATGCTCTTGTATATATCTGTTTACTAATAATGCTCGATGAGGACGAGCATTATCGTCCACAAGAACAAAATCCTCGCCATAATTTCGAGCATGCGGGAGAACTAGCGGAATCAGACATTCATTCAATAAACCTGGCCGTTTACATTACCTCAAAATACCACGAGTTCTGTCCTTCCGTTGTGTTGAATACCGCCCCAAACCGTCAATCCACCACCGCCAAATGCAACTTGGGAACGCATATTTTCTGCTAAATAACGTTCTCCCCGTCTCCGCCAAGATAGCAATCGGCCGTCGGAATTGTAGAGGTTGAAACGGCTTTCATCAACGAAAAGACAGTCTCTCCACCTATGATCCCAATTTATATGTTCTTGGGCCCATCTTCTCCTGTTGGCCCGGTGAATGTCAGTTAAAAGTGGGCATTTTGGCCGACGACGAGCATTTAATCCCTGATAATGTAGGCGTCCTCTAATAGTGTCTGCTGAAACGTTTAACTGCAGTTGCGCTCGGATTCTCTTGGAAGTCCAAACTCTGTTTCTGATTGCAGTCCGTACTACTGCTAGATCCTGACGAGGATTAGTTCTTTTTCGAGATCCTCCCCCGTGTCGGTAAGCAGCAGTACCATTGTTACCTTCTCTCTGCAACGCTCTTCCAACGGATGATTTCTTGACATTAAGAAAATCAGAAATCTCTCTTATTGTGTGATTTCTCTGCCGCAATCTTAAAATATTCACCAAATCTGCAGCCGTAAGTCGCGCCATTTGGACAATAACAATTTATTTTTGTTTTGACTTATGCAATCTAACGTCAAAATCTTATCTCTATGGTAATATTTTTGTCGCCTTCTTGATAAAATTGCAGAAATAAAGTTTCGTCAAAGCAAATGTCCCGACTTACAAATGCAAAAATGATAAGTACCTATTATTGCTTACTGACACTATCAGTAAGCGCTTACAGGGTGAGTAGCTTTACTTTTGTATTCCTCTGAATTAGTCAAAATCAAACTCATTACAGTTATGGCTCCTCTTAAACTGTAACGCTTACCAAAAGGGTTAAAAATTTCAAATAAAATCATTTTTAAATTTCATAAACCCCTTTTTGCACGCCGCTGGTGTTGACCATTTTCTTTACACGTTATTTCTTGATGCAGTTTAGTCGGTATCTGTTATTCTTTAATTAAAAAAAGGCTAATTCTAAAAGAAATATGGAATTTCATAAAATGGCGATATTTCCATAGCAACGCAAAGTATCAAAAAAATGGCAAAGATATCCCGAGGTGTCGACTTAGTGATCCACTCAACATCAGAAAGAACTTGATTTGGCCTCCATATTTTCCAAATTCTTTGCCAAAAAACGGACATTTTTCGCTGCCTTACATTCACACCCTGTACAACAAGAAGCTATTAAAAAAAATATATTCAATGCCACTGACGCAAACAGCAAGGATGGCGCTTTCCACCTCTGGCTGAAAATCTAACATTGGCAAAGAAATGTCGAAGTTACAGCTAGTCAAAATTAGGCAATTTTTTGGCTGTCCCACTTCATCTGCGGCGTAGTTTATTTCACAGATATAATAATGTACCTTGTACAAATGTTCTGAAAAATTCTCAATTACATATTATTAGCCGCGTTGTGAATAGTGTGAGTAGTGACATTGACATCTTCTCATGCAAACTTAAGGAAATAAAATATCATTTCCTAACTTAAAAAGAACAAAAATAGAATTTATTGTATATTACCTACTAGCTGATTACATTTGTATATTTTGTTCCTCTTAGTCTACATAATGTATGTGTTCTTTTATTCATGCTCTGTAATTGGGATTACCTGTAAAGCATTGTAATAAATAAATAAATTTCTTCTCTGAGTACCTTTCTTTGTTTTGTTTTTATAACTCCATACGTACTAGATGTCGGCGCCTGTATCTCAGAAACTATGCGAAGTATTTGGTAATTATTTTCCAATTTCTAACTTCGATACTAAATGACATCGTAATACTTATGACGAATGATCGAGTAGATAGTTCAAATAGATTGAAATTTTGAACAGATTTTTCTTGCGGTGACCTTGAAAATAAATACCAGATATTTTTAGAAATAACTGCTGTTAAAAACAAAACAATCTTAGATTAACGGTTCTTTATATATGGCCGACGTCCTTTCTTATTTATACACCCGATACATAAAAAATAACCCTTATAACTTTTAAGTAAATTATTTTCTCATATTTCACTTATAAGGGCCTTCCTTCTACTAATTAAATATCTTGTATATTATATATTGTTATAGAAAATAAAAGCATAAAGTGACAATGAGCATGTTGGAAAAGAGTTAATGCGATGTTATATACAAATAACATTGTTTGAATTAAAAGGTTTACTTACTTACCGAAATTTGTAGAGACTTGAATTTAAGGAACACTCAGTATAGTATTATTGATACCTAGTCAACCATTTATGAATTGTATTTGAAACTAAAAATAAAATTGAAATTTAAAACTTAAATTTATAAAATGAAATAAATAGAATGAATCAAAAAAAAATAATAATGATGTGATCAATAAAAGAGAAAATTTGTAAAATAGTTATAAGCTACAGTTTAAACGTTACTAGTTAAAGAAAACAAACAGTGAATAAAGTGATATCTACAAGGAAAAATATAACTTAAGTATGAAAAATTAGCTTAATGAATGACAATTTGTTACCAAAAAAAAAAAAAAGATAATAAATCAACAAGATAGACAGACATCAAAAATTTTGGATAAAGAAGTAAAAAGCAGGTAACATTTAAATTGGATCAAAGAAACTGGATTAAAGGAGCCCTGAGTTAAGATATTGAGCTATAAAAGGTATTCTAGCTACCATTTTTACAAGGTAATTGACATAAATAATGATTTGACAAGTGTACACTAAGTACTGAAGTTACTTACCCTTTGGACTCGCCGAGTCATAATATGCACAACATTAATAAAGACAGTTAAACATATTCCTGCAAGAGTTTGTCACTATTCGAAATACGGACCTAACATTGAACTGAACTGGTTCACAAACAAAACTATAAACTTTCATTTTAATAGGCATTTGAGGAACACTTTTAAAACACATTTGCTAAATTAGTTATAAGGTAGTTTTAGGTGTACATAGTTTAATTTATTTATTAGCATTGAATGTAGTTGAGCCGTATTGTTTGTTGTTGTCTGATCGTGGTGTCATTTTGGAACTTAAAATTAAATGGGAGTGGCTATTGAGGTCTAATCTAACCGGTGTCTTGTGGTAAACTGTATTTTGGATAGACAACCAACAATACGTAAACTACATCTCCGTTTATGGCACAAACTACTATTTCAACAAGTAGAGAAGAGGAAATAGTGAGTTCGCGTCAGTTGTTGTTCATTTACATTTTCTTTTGATTTATTCTTATTCCAAGGAATGTTTTTGACAATTTTTGAAAGTTTTATTTGAATAAAAACATATGTTCAATTTTAAACAAATTTATTTTGATTTGGGGTTTAAATAATAAAAAAATATAAAATATAAAATTTGATAAGTATTATTGTGGAACCGACACCTCTGAAGAAAAGTCTTTTGCTCGTACATATCTGAATAAAAAAAAAGTAAGTAGTTAAAGAGTATAATCTTGGTAAAATTCCAACATGATCATTTAACTAATTGCACTTTAGTCTAATAAAAAAAAAAAAATGATAAAGTTTGATATTAGTAGATATGTATAAAGGCGCTCAACATAAATAAAATAAATAATTAAATCTAAGTACTAATACAAACTATATCAAAGTGTCGAAGCCAACGTGGGGATAGGAGTAAAACGTGGGTATTATAAAAGTGGTAGTATAAATAAAACAGTGGTGTACATAAATAAGTAAAAGGTGATTGGTGTATTATTATTAAAGTAAAATAAAGTGTAAAAGTGAATAAAGAAGAACAGCGATAAAATGGATCTTAGAGATGGGAAAAGAATAGGAGAAGAAAGACAAGAAGAGCTAGAAGGACAGGGAGATATGGAAGTGGAAACAGATATAATTGTTGGTAAAGGAATAGAAGAAATAGAAGACAAAGAAGAACAGACAACGCATGCTGAAGAAAAGAGAGAAGAAAATTACGGAATTAAGATGATATTAATGGAGATAAGAAAACAAGAGGAAAGAAGACAACAAGAAATGCAGAGACAAGAAGAAAAAAGACAACAAGAATTGTTGAGACAAGAAGAAAAAAGACAACAAGAAATGTTGAGACAAGAAGAAAAAAGACAGCAAGACAAAGAAGAAATAAAACAGGAAATAGCGAGTGTAATGAAGAAAATAGAAGAGTCAAAGTTATACACACAAAGTAAAATAGAAGAAACGAAAAAAGAAATAAGAGTCGAGATGATAGCTAGAATAGAAGAAGTAGAGGAGTTACAAAACACAAAATTAAAAGAAACTGAGAACAATCTAAAGAAAGAGATGCAAGAAAAGGAAATTAATATTAATTCAAGAATGGGGAAAATTGAGAATAAAATAGAAATGAACAAAGAAGAGATTAAGAAAGTAGAAAGAGACATTATGAAAAACAATAAAAATATCCAGATGGTAGAAGAAAAAATTACCAAAGAAATACAAATAAATTTTAACATATCTGAAGAAGAAAATAAGAAAACAAGAAATGAGCTAAAAGGTGAGATACAGAGCATAAAAAGTCAAATAGAACAAGGAAGAAGAGGAATGACAGAAAATATGGAAAACGTGGGATTTAGAGCCATGTATAGCGGGATAAATCATAAATTTGATGGCAATATTAAAAGATTACATCCAAAGATATTTATGAAAATTTTGAAAAATAAAATACGAGGAATAAGCGATATTGAAGATATAAAAGAAATTATTCGGGACCATCTGGAAAACCACCCGTTAATATGGTTTGCAGCAAGGGAGAAAGAAATCTTAATTTTTAATGACTTTGAAAAATTGTTTTTGCAATATTTTTGGGGGGAAAACATTCAGGCATCAATTAGGGAAAATTTATATTTTGGCAAATTTTTAGAGAATAAAAGTTCTAGTTTAAATAATTATGCGATTCATTTACATGCAATGACTCAGTATTTAGAACCACCAATTCCTGAAGCGGAAATTATTATGTTTATTTCTAGGCATTATAAAGCGGAAATAGGAGAAACTATTGCAATACAAAATATAAAAACTTTGGATCAATTATGCAACTATCTTGTAAGAGTAGAAAGAAATTTGGCAACACAAAATAGTAATAATAATGGCTTTTATAACAATACAAATAATTCTGGGAACGATTTTAATTATAAATATAAAAACGAATATAATTATAATTTCAATAAAAATAACAATTTTAATAAATATAATAATAATGATAATCAATATTACAGAAGACACAACAATTACAATGACTATAGACGTTATAACAATGGCAACAATACAAACTATAACAATAATAACAAACTTAGAAGTAACAATACGAATTATAACCAGAAATACAATAACAATTATAACAATAATGAAAATAGATACCAACGGAATGAAAGAAATAACAGATACGATGACAATTCAAACAGACATAATCAAGAAACAAGCTATGGAGCTCAAAGACCACATGAAAGAAGAAATTCAGAAGATAACATGCATACACGAAATCAAGGATATGAGAATAGAAGAGTAAATTATCAAAGAATTGATGATGGAATTACAAGAAATAGGTCGGAAGATAGAAATCAAGACATGACTAGTATGAATGTAATTGAGACATGTACAGGACAAACGACTGCACAAGTACATAATGAAAATCCTTTTTAAAATCGCACTCACCAAAAGAGCAAAATCTGTATATCTGTGCTTATGAAAATCCTATAGAATTTATAGATTTTTATAAGAATTCAAAATTAGATGTAAATATTGGTTTAATTTTAATAAATTGTTTAATAAATAATATCAGGGCTAAAATACTTATTGACACAGGTTCTGAAGCTTCGTTAATTAGTCAAAACTTGGTAAATAAATTAAATATTGCAGAAGTTAACATAATTAAAATACCAAAATTAAACTTACTAGGTGCTAACTCTAAAAAACTGTGTGAAATTAGTAGGTCAATAAATGTAAATTTAAATATTGAAGGCAAAATAATCAATGTACAAATGTTAATAGCTCGTAACATTGAAACAGAGGTAATTATAGGGTCTGATGAACTGGAGAAACATAAAGCCATCATAGATTATGAAAAAAGACAAATCCAAGTGGATGGAAAATGGGTAGACTTTGAAATAAATCAGAAGGAAGAAAATACCAGAAAATTGGGAAATATGTACAGTGAAGAAATAGGTGTAAAAGAAGGTATAGAGATGTATCAAAAGGATAAGGTAATTGAAGAAATAGGTATAAATTGTTCCAAGGAATGGATAGAAGAAATTAACAAGTTGATTAAGAAACACCAAGGTCTATTTTCAAAGGAAAATAGAGTAGCTGCTAATTATGTACATAGAATTGAAGTAAATGAAGATATAAGAAATTTCAAGGCCAAAACGTACCCAATTCCCTATAAACACAAGGATAGAGTTCAAGAAGCTATAACTGAATTATTAAATAATAAAATAATTGAAAGAAGTACAACACAGTACATAAACCCTATAGTGGTAGTAGTTAAAAAAAATGGTGAATTACGACTGTCTTGATGCTAGGACTATTAACAAATTTTCAAAGCCTCAATATGAAGCACCTATGTCAGTTGAAGCTATTTTAGGAAGAATTACTAAAACTACAATCTTTTCAAAATTAGACTTAAAGCACAGTTTCTGGCTTATTCCGTTACATGAGGATAGTCGAGACTTTACGGGTTTCTCTATAGATGGAGAAATTTACAGATTTTGTGTTGTGCCATTTGGTGTGCAAAGTGCATGTAGTGCGTTAGTTAAGGCACTCCATAAAATTTTAAATAAATACGAATCATTTGTTCTTCACTACATTGATGATATTTTAATTTTCTCAAAGAATGCAGAAGAACATCTATTTCATGTGCAGACAGTGTTGAAGGAACTGGACTTCGCTGGTCTGAAATTAAATTGTAATAAGTGTGAGTTTTTTAAAAGTGAAGTTAAATATTTAGGATACAAATTGAATCAGAATTATGTACAATTAGATCCTGACAGAATAAAAATAATACAAGAATATGCAAGACCGAATAATTTAAAAACGTTAAGAGGATTTCTTGGCATGCTTAATTATTACAAGAGGTTAATTCCTGACCCTAGTCAAAAGGAAATACCATTAATTGAACTGCTTAAGAGAAATACTAAGTGGGAATGGAATACACAAAGAGAACAGGCTTTTCAAGAAATAAAAGCACAATTTGTTGAGAATCTCAAAATATATCACCCTATATATGAAATACCTTTTATTCTTAGAACCGATGCCTCGATACAAAGATTAGCAGGTGTATTGGTGCAATACCAAGAGGAAGGGGAAGTACCAATATGTTTTGTTTCTCGTACTACCAAGAAACATGAAAAGAACTACAGTGTTAGTGAACTTGAACTAGCTAGTATAATCTTTGCAGTAACTAAGTTAAGATTTTATTTAATAGGCAATCGGTTTAGTATAGAAACTGATAATCAAGCTCTGACATCAATATTGAATAATAAATTTGGAAATAATAGGATTCATCGCTGGTCATTACTCTTACAAGAGTATGATTTTAAAATTAAGTTTGTTCCTGGCCACTTAAATATTGTTCCAGACTCAATCACTAGGATGGAAGAAGAATCGAGGGGTAAAAATAAACAAATTAAAATAGGAGTAAATTTATTGAAGAATGAAGAGGGAATATTTTCAAAATTGAAAATAATAGAAGATCAAACCAAACTAGAAGATAAGGAAAAAGAAAGAGCATTATTTAAGGATGAGATTTACTATAAAATTGTAAATGAGACAGAATTATATGTCATAACACAAGAGCTAACGAAAGAAATCTTAACAGAACTACATTTGCAATATGCACACCCAGGTAGTCGAAAAACTTGGTTGATATTCAGAGAAAACTACATATCTAAAGGTGATTTGGCTATATCTAAGGAAATTTCAACAAAATGTGCAATTTGTCAGTTAGCAAAAGAAAAAAATATGCATAATGAAAATGTACCAAAAACAATTTCTGCAGAAAAACCATTGCAGATAATTGCTATTGATTTCATGTCAAACCTTATACCAAGTGTAGAAAAAAATAAAAATATTTTAATAGTCTTGGACATATTTTCTAAATTTATTAAATTATACCCTACGAGGAAAACAAACACAAAAATTGTAAAAAACTGTTTAAAAGATTATTTCATTAATATAGGATTACCAAATTATTGTATAATGGATAATTCAACTTACTTTAATAATGAACAGTTAAAATGTTGGTTAAAGAAGTCCAATGTTTATGCAACATATACAAGTGTCAGACATCCAAGCTCAAATCCCTCAGAAAGGTACATCAGAGAGATAACTAAATACTTAAGAATATTGACACATAGTCATCACCAATTATGGGAACAACAGTTGTCGAATATTGAAGAATTTATCAATGGTGTTCCAAATACTGTAACAGAAGTGCCTCCGATAGTACTAATGAAAAAGGTTCTTCCAAATAGGCCATGGATTTCTAAAAATAAAGAAAATTATGAAATGCTAATTGAAAAGGTAAATAATAGACTCAAAAGACAAGGGGAGAAATTTATTAAGAGAAAAATGAAAAATATTAGGAAACAAGTTACTTTTAATAAAGGAGAATTGGTAATAATTAAGGCATTACGAGTCCCTAATAGAAGGGAAAACAAGTGTACAAGGCTTCAGTTGCCTTTCGAAGGGCCATACGTTATTGATAATGTAAATGGTATTAATAGCTATCTTCTAAAAGATCCGATAACATTTAAAATAAGAGGAATTTTCCATATCAGCCAGCTATACAAATTTTGTTCAAAAAAAAATTAAATATTTAACGGTGAAATTTAATTTGAATGTACTTAACAGTATATTGACTTTAAAACAGTACTATGACTTGACGATTAACAGGAAAATAAACTTGAGTCAAAATTGCATAGGATGATTAATAAATGTTAAAATTCAAGGAATAATTAAGAAATAGTGAAATGGGGAGATAGTAGACTCATAAAGTATCACCAATTAAAATATAACCTATGTAGCATAAAGGTAAGAAAAGTGTAATTTAAAGGATAATATTAAATATTAAATTTTGAATGTATAATGAAAGAATTAAGTAAGTAAACATTTATGTTGCATTACTTGAATAATTGAGGATATTGGTGATAATTTATCAGATCAATAAAATAGTGTAATATTTAATGTTATAGAAAATAAAAGCATAAAGTGACAATGAGCATGTTGGAAAAGAGTTAATGCGATGTTATATACAAATAATATTGTTTGAATTAAAAGGTTTACTTACTTACCGAAATTTGTAGAGACTTGAATTTAAGGAACACTCAGTATAGTATTATTGATACCTAGTCAACCATTTATGAATTGTATTTGAAACTAAAAATAAAATTGAAATTTAAAACTTAAATTTATAAAATGAAATAAATAGAATGAATAAAAAAAAATAATAATGATGTGATCAATAAAAGAGAAAATTTGTAAAATAGTTATAAGCTACAGTTTAAACGTTACTAGTTAAAGAAAACAAACAGTGAATAAAGTGATATCTACAAGGAAAAATATAACTTAAGTATGAAAAATTAGCTTAATGAATGACAATTTGTTACCAAAAAAAAAAGATAATAAATCAACAAGATAGACAGACATCAAAAATTTTGGATTAAGAAGTAAAAAGCAGATAACATTTAAATTGGATCAAAGAAACTGGATTAAAGGAGCCCTGAGTTAAGATATTGAGCTATAAAAGGTATTCTAGCTACCATTTTTACAAGGTAATTGACATAAATAATAATTTGACAAGTGTACACTAAGTACTGAAGTTACTTACCCTTTGGACTCACCGAGTCATAATATGCACAACATTAATAAAGACAGTTAAACATATTCCTGCAAGAGTTTGTCACTATTCGAAATACGGACCTAACATTGAACTGAACTGGTTCACAAACAAAACTATAAACTTTCATTTTAATAGGCATTTGAGGAACACTTTTAAAACACATTTGCTAAATTAGTTATAAGGTAGTTTTAGGTGTACATAGTTTAATTTATTTATTAGCATTGAATGTAGTTGAGCCGTATTGTTTGTTGTTGTCTGATCGTGGTGTCATTTTGGAACTTAAAATTAAATGGGAGTGGCTATTGAGGTCTAATCTAACCGGTGTCTTGTGGTAAACTGTATTTTGGATAGACAACCAACAATACGTAAACTACATCTCCGTTTATGGCACAAACTACTATTTCAACAAGTAGAGAAGTGGAAATAGTGAGTTCGCGTCAGTTGTTGTTCATTTACATTTTCTTTTGATTTATTCTTATTCCAAGGAATGTTTTTGACAATTTTTGAAAGTTTTATTTGAATAAAAACATATGTTCAATTTTAAACAAATTTATTTTGATTTGGGGTTTAAATAAAAAAAAAAATATAAAATATAAAATTTGATAAGTATTATTGTGGAACCGACACCTCTGAAGAAAAGTCTTTTGCTCGTACATATCTGAATAAAAAAAAAGTAAGTAGTTAAAGAGTATAATCTTGGTAAAATTCCAACATGATCATTTAACTAATTGCACTTTAGTCTAATAAAAAAAAAAAAAAATGATAAAGTTTGATATTAGTAGATATGTATAAAGGCGCTCAACATAAATAAAATAAATAATTAAATCTAAGTACTAATACAAACTATATCAATATATTTAAGTGTATCAATTTTGTGAATCTTTATTTCTGTTCACTTTCTTTTATATACTTTATGTTAAGAGAAACGCGGATATTCATCATAAAACTGAGCAAGCTACCGTCTACTTTTTATTGGTTGTAAACTTCCTTTCATTACTTGTTTTATTTAAGGGAATTTAAAACGTCTAGTAGCATTAAACTTTACAGTAGAGGTTTGAAAGGATTAGGTACATTGCAAACTTAGCTAATGTTTTAGGTAAAAGTTAAGGGTTGTTTTGAGGTAAAAATATATTTACTTGTGTTAATTAAATCCTGTAAGAATAGAAAAAATTCTTATTTTTTTTTTTATTTCAAACATTGCTAGATATTTATATATAAACCATATTTCTTCAAAAAAAAAAAAAAAAAAAACGAGTGCGGCATAAGGTTTTAACACGTAACGTTTCTAGTAACTAAAAATATGATAGGCTTACCTGTAGTGAGAAGAACTGATTTTTAAATTGTCAGTACTAAATAGTAATTATTGGTCTAATTGAAGAACGTTTTGAGGTTAGATACTTGTTCTGATTTTATTATAAATATACTGTGGTAAATTCATAGTATTGTGATATTTGTTTATTTTAAACAACAGTTTATTTATAACCAATTTATTTAAACACATTTATTTTATAACACTACTATTCTAATTTATATACATATATTTCGAATGTCTTTAAACTGTTCACTATTTCAATTCACTGTCCATATATATCTGACTGCGTTGTTCCTCCACCAATATTTATATACAAATTTAAAATTATTGTGAAGGTTCCAGAATGCTCCTCCGCCAAACTAGAAATATCTCGTTATATTTGGAATATACTAGAAAAATTATCTCGTTCTTTCTAGAATAGTAATCGAAAGCTCCTCCGCCATAGTCGTCACATATGTTTTGGTTTAAAGGTTTAATTATTTATGATAATCGGACAAATTGAGCCTCAAAGGCCAAATAAGACAGAGAGGGACTTGGAGGATTAGAGCATGACTAAATAATGAAATGGCTCACATTACATTGCCCCCTCCTTAAGAGATAGTTTCTTCTGGAACTCCCACAAAATTAAAATGAAATGGTTGTATCTGCAACTAAACCCTCTTGTACAATTTCCAGTTACATGGAAGAAACAAAGGAATATCTTCGCTGTAACATGGGCACTGGGCGAATGGTTGCAGACCAGTATTTGGACTCCGGTATCTTAAAAGATAACTTCCACCATGTTCCTAATGATCCTCCAATCCAGTTGATTTTCTTTTATCTTGGGCATGGCTAGTTTCTGTACATTGTACTCGCGTACGTGCTCCATTAAACTAAGTAATGCTTCACATACATCATGATAAGTGGATCGATCTCGGAAGGTGTTCTTCGTTATCAAATAGAAAAGGTAGCGCGATTCATCTTGAAGTTTCAAGTAGAAGTACTATGGACCAGCGAGTAGTCTTTTAGAATCGAGAGCAAATCTTGTTGTTGCTAGGTCGTAACACCATATTTGGCTCTTCCAGTACCTCATGCACCCATAAATTCTTCAAAGACAAGGTCTGGTGTTTCTTGAAGTTGGTTTACTTCTTCATGGTCAACCTCAAATGGCGCCAGCCTGTTTAGATGTACTACCTTCGGTTTACCGTTTGGGATCTTACTTCTACGGTAAATTACATCATTTAGTTTATTCTTGATGAGGTACGAACCTTCCCAAGACCTTTGAAGCTTCGGAGTATAACCCTTTTGTCTTTTTGGGTTATGGATCCAGACTTTGTCGCCTTCTTTGAAACATCCTTCTGTGGCTTGGGTATCGTATCGCTTCTTCATTCTGGCGCTGGCGATTTGAAGATGCGAGCGAACTAACTCATGTATATCGTCCATTCTTCTTCGTAACTGGATCACATAATTTTCACCAGCTACATCTTCTCCAGGTCGGCATCCAAACTCGAGGTCGCACGGTAGTCTCATCTCACGCCCAAACAAAACCTTTGCTGGTGTTTGGCCTATTGATTCATTGACAGCGGACCTATTAGCCATTGAAAAGAGCGAAAGATACTGATCCCAATCTCTCTGATGATCTGAAACCACTTTTGACAGATATTTGCCAATGATCTTATTAATTCGCTCTACCATTTCATCAGATTGTGGGTGAAATGCTGTGGTTCTGGTTTTCTTCATACCAGTCTGTCATAGATTCTACGGAAAAGTTGACTTTCAAAATTTCTGCCTTGGTCACTGTAGATCTCCAAGGGAACTCCAAATCGACAGAAAAACTCTTTTATCAATACATCTGCAACAGTTGCAGCCTCTTGATTTAGAATGGCGTAGACTTCCACCCACTTTTTAAAATAGTCCATAACCACCCAAATGTATTTATTTCAATCCTCGGTCGCAAGGAATGGTCCAGCAATATCTAAGGCGATCCTCTTAAATGGGCTACCAACATTGTATTGCTGCATGGGAGTCTTCCTTTTTCGTTGAGGTCCATTTTTCATAGCACAGGTGGTACATTTCTTACAGCAGTCCTTTACATCATCAAACCTGTTCATCCAGTAAAACCTTTCCCAAACTCTCTAAAGGGTTTTCCTAACACCGAGACGTCCTCCTGATGGACTGTCGTGTAACTGACGGAGTACATTAGCTACTCTACTTCTTGGAATGACCAACTGTCTTCTGTTCTCGAAACCATAATCATTTTCAAGTAGTCGCTTTAGTAAGCTGTCTTCCAGGATAAAAGAGTCCCACTGAGCCAAATACGACTTAAGTACTGGAGAGAGACATTGGATACTTCTTGCCAAGTGGGTCGACGATATTTCTCTTTCCATTGTCTTATCTTCTTTAAAACGGGATTGTTCTTTTGTTATCCCCTAAGTTTGACAGTAGCCCACTTATCGCTAACAACCGACGGTTTTTGTACTGTAACTTCTTTAACAGAATTTGCCAACCACTTTCCACTCAAAGTTCCTTGACCAATACCTTCATTGCAGTTCGGATGTTTCACCATGACAGGCATTGCTTTCTCTACAGTTCCTTGCAACTAATCTATTCTACCTTATTATAATGCTAAGCTACTATAACAACCTATACTATACTACACTATTCTAAGTTACTCTTTTCTAAGTTACTTTAATCTATTTTACATTATTCTATTCTATACTAGTTCTATTCTATTTTCTTTTATACTATTTTCTAAATTTTTATTGACTACTGAAGATATGATCTTGACTTGAATCGTAAGGATCCTGATTTTATATTCTATTTTACATTAAAACTTATTCTAACCTTTTGTCTTATATATGACAGCCTGATTACTTCTAGTAAATATTTTAGGGTCCAAAGAACTGTATTTAACTACACAAAATAGTACATATTATATATAACTCTTTAAAATAGCAGATACCTATAAGTACATTTGTTTACATTTATTTTATGACATCCACAAGTGTCAAATTCTTCTTTAAATAAGTAGGGTCACACTCTTACTAGACTTTCTCCTACTAACCTTTACTATTTAATACCTTCCACTGACTTATATGGATTTTCTATCATTTTGGGGAACTTCCTTTGGGTAGTTTTTATAAGCTCAGCTTTGTGGTAACATGTGTCATATGTTCTAGTAATTCTAGGATCTGAACGTTGATCTGAAACTGCTAAACCACTCAGAATATACCAAATGAATGGTTTTGATTTGAAACACTTTTTGGTGGGTTTAAATATATTGTGATTGAGTTTACAACTAAAAAGGTATTCCGACAGCTCCAGGCGAGTCCCTACAATTATATAAGACATTTTTCTTGGCTTACCTATAGTTTAAAAGGCTATTTATATATGTGGCTTATGCAAATCCTTCTTTTAGACCTTCTTTTAATTACCTGGAAACTTTTTCAGTCACTTTCTTTAACTTTGCGGCTCTTTCTTCTTCAAGCTATCTTCACTTTTGCTATATAGCTAACCTACCGTACCTCCTACTACACTTGCTAGTACCAGTTCGGAATCTGCATGCAAGACAGAAGGATTACATCGATACTGATTATCCCAGGACCAACTCCCTACTGGTTAAGGATTATTTACTGCTTACCCTTATGAGACCTTCCTTGGGACCTAAAGTACAAGCAGCTACACTGGTCGTCTCGCCATCTGGATCACAAGTAAGATCATTCCTTTTCATTAAAGGCCCCCATTTACCTCGACGTTCCGACCTAACCTCAAACTGGCTGCGTACATTTTTAGTTCCCTCTTCAAATATTTAAATATTAATCCCGTAGAACAAGCTTATATCTATTGTGTAACATAGTAGTCAATTCTTATGCAAGATTAGAGATATTTCGTTAGATTTTTATAGCTACGAAAGCCTATTTTGTTGATTAGATTACTGCTCACGTGGTATAAATACGGTTTGTAACGAATAGTTACTATTCAAGGACCTCACATTACATATTCTCAGAACTATAGATTGCAGGTATATCTTAATAATTATCATTATAACGGCGTGGTATTAAAGTATTTTTTTCCCATTCATATTTATTCTAACCTCAGAAATAAATTAGACGATAATTTGTTTTATTAAGTTCTGTCTAAGGACCTGACCTACTCTCCGCGGACACATAAAAATTGAGCTAGCAAAAATAACGCTAGGCCCCTTTCATAAGTAAGGGTGGATCGTAACAGTCTTTCTATGTTGCAAAAACATTTAATTAACGAATTATATAATTATCTGTTTTCAACGTGGATTACGACTAAACCTGTATTTTATGAGCCATAACTTTAACGCGACACTGTCGATCCGAAAGTTTTGTATTATGGGGTTAAAATGGTTTTAGGATTTTCAGGTTAATAGGCTTACATAAAAATGATCCATTAATGAAATAATTATTTTCGTTTAGTAATTAAAATATAAAACTCGTTGATTTTTTTATGTCTGCATTAATTTTGGCCAATAAAAATTTGGTAATATCGACGGCTTTTATTATTTTATAAAAATATGAGTGCATATTTATTTATTTAACGAGATTACCTTCAATAAAAATAACGGTTTTAGAAAATATTAAAATTTTTAATAGTAATTATCAGTGCGATCATAAAGTGTGGAAACACTTTATTATCTTACGAGTTAATTATTTTCGGAGGTAAACAGGTCGATTTTCTTTTAGTTTCTATGCTAAGACGAAATGCATTGGAGTAGCAACGTCATTTAAAAAGCTTTACATTCGGAAGGCGCCATTTTGGGACGTTATCGATTAAAAATTTAAAGATGGACATTTTGAGTTATGCCACTTTATTATTGAGTGTGCGCACTATTGTCACCAAATGTAGCAATTAGTTAGTGTAAAGTTCCATTTGTAACAACTGATAGGTATTTAGCTACTGTTGACAATATACTTTTAAGGGACGAGTGCAGCACTATCACCAGCCTAAGGGCCATGGAGTCCCAAAGGAACATCCGTTCACCAGTGGTAAAAAGTAATAATAAAATTAAATAAAAAAATTACCCTTTAATACCATAGTCGAGCGGCATTGGCAACTAGTTATAGCCTCTTCTAGTCCTTAGGGGTTGAAACGCCGAGACTTCACAAATTCTCAGAATATTTCATAACTGATTTTGGAAAGAAGAGTAGTAAATAATAATAAGTTAGTATTAAAAGAGTTACATATGTATAAAATAACTAATAATTGAGAAGTGCCCATCTGGCTAATCTTCCTGTTGGAGATTTTAGGTTGAGCAACCAGTGAAGTGGTAGGTGATCAGTCTGAATGGTTACTTGTGTACCTTCTATGTAACCTCTGAATTTTTCTAATGCCCATACTACGGCTAAAGCTTCTCGTTCAGAAGTTGAATAGTTGCGTTCTGCTGATATCAAAAGACGGCTTGCATATTCAACTGGATGTTCTTCTTCCCCTTCCCCTTGCAATAAAACAGCACCTAAGGCATAGCTACTGGCATCAGTGCGAATATTAAACGATTTGCTTTCATCACATTGTTTAAGTATGGGAGCTGTTTCCAACAGTTCTTTCAGTGTATCGAAAGATAATTGTTGAGAAGATGTCCTTTGCCATGGTGCATTTTTCTTAGTAAGATCACTTGATGGCTTTGATACTGCGGTACCAACTAGCTGTTTGTAGAAAAGATTATAGCTCTTTAACATTACGAGGTGGTGAACGATTAGCAAGTGCAGTAGTTTTTTTGGGATCTACCGATATACCATTAGGCGTGATTAAATGTCCTAAATATTTCACTTGTTCGCGAACGAATACTGATTTTTCGCGATTGACACATAGTTTAAATTGATTAAGTCTATCGAAAACAACTTTTAAGTCTTGTAAATGTTCTTCAAACGAACTAGATAGTATTATTAAATCATCCAAATAACTTAAGATGATAATGTCTTTTAATCGGCGACGAAACCGATCCATAAGTCTTTGGAACGTTCCAGGGGCACCTTTCAGCCCAAAAGGCATGCGCAGATAACGATAGGTACCGAAAGGCGTAACAAACACGGTTTTGTCCTTATCACAATCCGCGACGCGCACTTGATGGTAACCCATTCTAAGATCTATTGTAGACATGTAAAATGTAGTTTTGGCGGCATGAAGTAAGTCATCCATTCGCGGTAAAGGATATGACGCACTAGTAGTGATCGCCTTTAGGCGCTGATAGTCAACACAAAGACGTATACCTCCATCTGTTTTGGGAACTAAAACAACCGGAAATGCCCACGCACTTTCACACTCTTCAATGAATCCTTGATCTAAAAGTTTATCCAACTCGACCTTAAGAACTTGTTTCGTTGCTTCTCAGGAGTTTTTGAGTTAGGATTTTTTTTAATATTTTAACCCCCACTATCCATTCTAATTTGTTTATTTATTTATTCATACCCTTATAGAGATTTTTACTAAACATTTTATATTGATATCGCTTTTTGTTTTTTTATTTCGATTTTTTCCTATGCAACTACCCTTTTGACTCCCAATTTATTTATTTATTTTTTAAATCAATAGGCTTTGTCTCCTTATAGACCTTGATTTTCCCAAAAATTTCAAGTTAATATTTTTCGCTTTAATTGAGGATTTTTTTAAATTTTAACCCCCCCTTAACCTTCCAATTTAATAATTTTTTTTTGGATCAATAGGCTTTATCTTCTTATAGAGCTTGATTTTACTAAAAATTTCAAGTTGATATAAGTTTTTTTTGGTTTATGATTTTTTTTTTATTTCAATCCCCCTAGTCCCCTTATTTTTATTCAGATATTTTTTAAACTCAATAGGTTTATAGACTTATAGAGTTTGATTTTTATTTAAAATTTCCAACTGATATCAGTTTTCGTTTTTGAACTAGGATTTTTTTTTTAATTTTTACACTATTTAACCCCCATTTTTATTAAGAATATTTTTAAAATCAATAGGCATCGTTCTCTTATGGAGATTGATTTTACCTAAAAATTTTAAGCTGGTATTATTTTTAGTTTTTGACTTATCGTGCGGACCATAAACGTGATATCGTACAGAAAAAGTTAACCTATAATTAATCGAATAAAATTTCGGGGTTAGAGCTTACATTAAATTGTAATTAGATGAAACAAAATGGATTCTATGTATTTTGAGATAATCTTTTCGAAAAAAGGCAATACAAAATGTAGCTGTTTTTCGAAAGTGCCGAAATTTTGGATTTTGTCAATTTTTCAATTTTGCGAAGGCGCATGTCGGAGGGTGCCAGCCAAAAACCCCGGCGACCAAATCCCCGGGACCAAATCCCCGCTACCAAATCCCCGGGACAAAATCCCCGGGGACAAAATTCCCGACGACCAAACCCCCGGAAACAAGAATCCCTGGTGGCAAAATCCCCGAGGATAAAATCCCCGACGTTACAAAATACCCGTGCCAAAAAACAATGCAAAAAAATCGAAAAATATTATTCCATTAAGTTTCAAAACATGATAAAACATACTTATGCCCGATATACTCAGCCTTTTACAAAACAATTTTCACGATCAGCAGCGCTAGATATTATTCTTGATGTAATAATAATCTCGTGTATTTTTCAACTGTTATATGTCGTATATCAACGAAAATAGAAAATATACATAGCATAAATAATGCTCGCAGGTGAAACTGTAGGAAAAGAAAATTGTAAAAAATGGAAAATCTCTTTGTCGGTATTGGTGCAGGTTTTTGATTGCAACGACAAGTTATTGTTCCTCCATGGCGCTGCGCAAAATTTGCGATTATAATATTTCTTATTGTAATGTGTACATATTGTTTGTGTTAATTATCGAAATAAGATTTTTAGCTTTGTTTTTAAGATAATTATTCATAAATTTGTATTTATGTTCGATATTGAAATTATGAGTTTGTTAGAATAAAATTTCTGAGTTGTGCCAGTTTATGGTATTTTAAGCAATTATTTTTTTGTATCCAAGGGTTTTTTTTACCGGGATATATTTTTATTCAAGGGATTTTTGTTTCAGGGTATTTTCTCGCCGGGGATTTTAGTTTCCGGGGATTTTAGTTTCCGGGGATTTTGTCGCCGGGGATTTTAGTTTCCGGGGATTTTGCCGCGCTGGGCATTTTGTCGCGGGGATTTTGTCGGCAGAGCTTTTGTCGCCGGGGATTCTGCGCCGGGGATTATATCGGTAACCCCATGTCGAAAATAAATCAATATTTTCAAAACGCAGTTTGCGACATTTCAAAGCTTTGAAAAAATGATAATTTTTATGTCTCTTGAGAAATTTTGATCCGATGCACCGTTCTCGCGGTATGGACGATTGAAATTTGTTTAGTATTTTGAGGCGGCGAAGGTCGAAAAATTGAATTTGTTAAATGTTCAAACACTAAATTCTTCATAACTTTGGTAAAAATTAAGATATTTAAAAAAACAAAAATGCATTTTGAACTTAATGGCTGTGACTATTGATTCCCAGAAGGGGGCAAGAAAAATTCCAAAATTGGGCATATGGCGGAAGGGCAAAGTGTACCGCGGGCCTAATTTCATTATTTGCCTATAACGGCCAAACTATTTAAATTTTTTTTTAATTATACTTACAGAGCTTACTCTTAAATGTAACGTCTTATGTGTGTGTAAATTTCACCAAAATCGGACTATAATTGGTCAAGATATCAAACAATTAAACAAATTTTTTTCCCTAAAAAAAACTAAATTTTTTTTCGAAAGTTTGAAGTGGCACAAAAATGCCAAAAATGCACCCAATGGCTCAAAATTTTTTTGTTTAGTACTTTATTGTGTCTAGAATATAATTACATTACGAAAAATTCTGCAAAAATATTTTATCTATTTTTTTGACCACTGTTCATTGAGTGACGACCAAAAAACACGGTTTTTGAGAAAAGCTGTCTAAATTTGGCGATTTTTAGTTTTTTGGTCTGAAAATTAAGCAAACCCGAATCTCATGTCTTCTGAATGTGTACACAAAGTTTAAAGTGTGTATGTTTCTTTTAAGTTGTAGAATTCTCCTGACAAATGTCCTATTACACGCGCTCCGCGGGATCCAAAACTCCTGTATACACTGCATTTCTGTAATTTGATTTTTTTTGCGATTTCCAGTTTTAAATTTCTTACATACCTAAATTTATTAGACTTTAAATTTATTAAATTGTATTTTACTGACTTGTTATAAGACGTTTCTTAAGGTCACTATCCGACAAGTTTAAAGTTCAAACGGTCATATTATTACAAATTGAATCGCTTGATAGTGTGCGCTAGATTTTTAATAACCGTATTCAGCAAGCTCTGTGTACACGTGGTTATTCGGACTTCTTCAGCAATTTATTAAGTACGTTCCTAAATTAAAAAAATTCTGTCACTGTCTTCTTTTAATTGTTGAGAAATTTAGTTAGGTCGAACAACGACTTGTCGATTCATTCAAAGAAAGAGAAAAAATTGGGAAAACATTTAAAAAAAAAATTTGGCCACGTTTTCGCGAACTATTGCATATTTGCAATGCGACCTATGACATTCGAAATATAACCGAAAACTACGCATTTTTTGTGCTTAGAAAATTGCTCGCAAAACGGGTGGTTTTCTTATAAATCCTTTTTTTTTTTTTTTTTTTTTTTTTTTTTTTTTTTTTTTCGAAAAAAAAATAAGCACACTGTCGATTTTTTCCGTAATTTGGGTACTTTACAGACTGAAAATATATAAGAATCAGTTAGTTTAATGAGAAACAAGCTTACTTTCTCTTCCAATTTCCAGAAAACGCCCCTTTTCTCAAGAAAATTCGAGTAACTTCAATTCTCGCGAGAATTACCGATCTTTGCACACGTGCGCTCAGAAAACAGTGGATGCCAGAAAAATGTATATGCCACAGTTTTTCGTGTCTTTTTTTTTCTCTTTCATCTGATGGGAACAGTTTTCTATTCAGATAATTAGATTTCAAGTTATTTAAGAAAAAATTACGAGAAATCAAAAAAAATTGTTGCAATTTTTTCAAAAAGTATTGCAGATTTCGCCACCCAAACCGTCTCATTCGGAACGTAACTAGACAATACATATTTATGTTATCCATATATATTTTGTCCCATTTCAAGTTTTCTTGTAAATAACTAAAAACCAGAGAACAAAAAACAAGCTTATCACCAAGTTGGAACTTACACTTAGGCTTAGAATTAATTTCCTAACATTTTTAAAGTATACCTTTTTGTGTATTTTTTTGTGCTCTTTCCAATGCCGAAGTTAGTTTTTTCAAATATATTTTTTTGTTAGATGTTTTCGGAAAACCCGGAGAAAATCATATGTGAAAAAAATTAAAAAAAAATACGCCTTCCGGTTTCCTGCGCATTCCCGAAAAATTGTGACAGATTTCGCCGCGGGACTTATTTTATTTGAGAGCCAACACAAAAATACGCAACTTCTTTCACGGGCACATATGTCTAACATTAATAATTTCGCCAAAAATTAATCGCAAATTTTATGTCCATGGTTATGATCAAAGAAACGAAAAAACAACTTTTTGGTAAAAGCACTTCTGGCGGCGAGAAATTCGCCATTAAAACTACCTGTGCATTGAATTCCCGAACTATTTTTGACTCCTCTTTCGATTGGTGCATTTATTTTTACTATCGGAATGATACTTGCCCAGATAATTAGCATTTTTACCATGGAAAATTCCGGAAAACCCGGTTTTTCCTAATTTAAAAAGAATTGAAAAACAGCTACATCTTTTTTTGCTTTTTTTCGGAAAGATCACATCAAAATACATAAGGTCCACTTTGTTTTATCCAATTACAAATTAATGTAAGCTCGAAGGGGCTTTTTTTCGTTATTTAATTGGACTAAATAGGGGAGAGTGGAGATGTTTGGGTCGTGGGAGGATTGGGTCAGTTAATTTATTTCTATCTTTGGTAAATATTTTCCGCTCGTACATGTATTACTGGTTGCGGTGCTCATATATGTCATTGTAAACAAAGCCTTATGTTTGTCTGCTTGCGTGTTTAGTGTCCTATGAAAAATAGGTGAATTTTTAGGTAAGTTTTACTAAAAATTGTTTTATAAGTAGGTCACAGTTTTGAGCTTGCATGTAGCATGACGCGCTTTTAATTTTTTCTGTGATTAAACTGATATTTAAGTGACAAACGTACGTGATAAATTACAACCTAAAACATGTTGTTAGCATAAGGTAGATGCTTTTTTTGTGAATATTGATGAGAGGGAGGTTTGGGTCAGCAGCGCGCGGGAAATTTGAGCCGACCCAAACCTCCCCACGTTCTTTTAGTGAAAGGTCATAGTTAATTTTTATGCCATTTACTTATAAACAGAAAACTAACAGAGAAAGAAAGACTCCTGAGCAGATATCACAAGCTGTGCAACTCGTTCTTCAGAATAACATATCAGCTCGGCAAGTAGCTGCAAATCTAGGGTTTTCGAGGTCCGCTTTGCAAAGGCATGTGCAAAATGCTAAGAAAATGCCATTAGAGAACTAACAGAATTATACTTTCGTAACTAACCCATATTCTAGACGCGTGTTTTCAAACGAGCAAGAAACAATGTTTTGCAGACTTGCAGCAAAATGCATTAAGGTTTGACCACTAAAGAAACGAGGGAGTTCGCTTATCAATATGCGAGGAAGCTAGAAACCAGTTATCCAAATGAATGGGATGAGTCTTAAGCTGCTGAGCATGATTGGCTACTAGGTTTCATGAAGCGGCACCCTCAGATTTCTATACGACAACCTGAGGCAACAAGCTTAGGAAGGCAACAAGCTTTAATGCCCATAATGTTGGCAAATTCTTTGCAAATCTGAGGTACATTTTAGAAAAATGTAAATTCTCTCCAGACAATATATACTAGCAGTTAAAGGACAGAAACAAGTAGGGCAAGTTACATAAATGCATCCGGGAACACGATCCCTCCGGTTTTTGTTTTTATATATATAAACGAAAACGTTTGTCTGCTTTTACTTGATAATCATGAAAGCCACGTCAATGTAGAAGTCATATCCGTAGCCAAAAAAAAATGGTGTGCACCTTCTAACTTTTCCGCCGCATTACAGCCATCGTCTGCAACCGCTGGACGTATCTGTGTATGGCCCGTTTAAGGCACGCTACAATGAATCTTCTTCCGCTTGGATGACGTCAAATCCCGGACCAACCATAACCATTTATCACATAGCAGGTTTATCCAAAACAGCTTTTGATGGTGCAATGTCAAGACAAAACATACTATCAGGATTTTAAATAACCGGCATTAACTCTTTCAATCCGCAAATTTTTTCAGCTGACGATTTTCTTATGTCTGCAGTTACCGACCGACCACAACCAAAACAAATCAATGATGAAGCTGAACCTACGACTTCAACCTCATTTTCACTTACGACTTCTACTACACCTACGGCCTCTACTACACCTACGACGGTATCCAGTCAATTCGTCGCGCGACAATTTATCGCGCGACCTTTCAGAGCCAGCAATTCATCGCCACGACTTTTCATCGCTACGACAGTTTATCGCTACGATAATTCATCGCCACAAAAATATCGTATTGTATCTATGATTTATAAACAATTTTTTTTGTGCTATATTGAATTTTTCTTATAAGTACCAAATAAAATTATTTTTTCGAAAAAATTACAAAATATCTTACTCTAAATTATACAAAAATATGATTTACTTTTTTTATGCTAATCAAGTAGTTTTTACTAAGAAAAATATAATAAATATCAATAATGTATTATTGATAAGCTAATTTAAAGTGTATAAGCGGCAGTCGCAGGTTCTCAACAGTCCTTTACCTACTATTTAAAAAGAATTATCTTCATTAGCCAATTCGGGTAAGTTACCACATTAGTTAATAATAATAGAGAATTATAATCATCCTTTATTAATCCTTTCAAGGAGAAATTCATAGTGCAATCAATATTTAATTCTAAAAAGGATTATCTTCAATAGCTTGTTTGTGTAAGTTAGTATTTTAGATGCCCTGTTTATAATATATGTATATAAGTTTTAAATAAGAAATACCAACGAACTGTAATCATTCTTATTTTGTTTTTGTACGAGTTTACATCATTGTAAAATTTGAAAATGCCGTTACAATTTGTTGACAGCGAAAGAGGTCACAAAATGCTTTTATACAATGGCCATACACATTCTAGAGAAAAAATTTCTGGAAAAAAAGGTATTTGGAAATGTTCTCTATATCATAAATGGAGATATACCGGTCGCATTCATACCATAGGCGATGAAATTGTGAAGAGTACCGAACATAATCATGTGTCAGATAGTGCTGATGCCGTAGTAAGAAGAGCTGTTAAAAAAATGAAAGTTTTAGCTGAACAAAGTGGTTCCACTACTCAACAAATCAGTGCAAAGGTTTTCAAGGGTTTATCATCATCGGCTGCAGCCAGATTACCACAAGTGAGTGCAATGAAAAGAACTATTCAACGAAAAAAGGAAAAGACAGAAGGAATTCCTGCGATTCCAAATTCTCTGCTTCAATTAGTTATTCCACAGGAATATACACTGACAAGCAGTGGTCAGTTATTTTTAATGTACGACAGCGGCCCATCAGAAGATCGAATATTAGTGTTTACAACAGCAAGAAAACTTGACTACATGTTGGAGTGTGAACACTGGTAAGGAGATGGAACTTTTTCAGCAGCCCCTAATATGTTTTCCCAAATATATACAATCCATGGCGTGAAATATTCAAATACCATTCCAAACAGTATATGCAATTCTGCCGAATAAAAGAGAAGAAAGCTATAGACGTTTATATGCAGCATTAAAAAATTTGAAACCTGAACTTTGCCCTACATCTTTTTTAACGGATTTCGAAAAAGCAGCAATGAATGCGGTACGAAGTGAATTCCCTAATACTCAAATTCGTGGATACTTTTTTCATTTTTCTCAGTGTATATGGAGACAAATCCAGAATACCGGATTTCAGAGGCGATATGTGGATGAAGAAGTGTTTTCATCAAATTTGCAGCTTCTGGCTGCACTTGCTTATGTTCCTGAAGACGATGTAGAGAGTGCTTTTGATTTATTATTGGAAAGTGAATTCTATGCAGAAAACGAGGACTTAATAAACTATTTTGAAGACACGTGGATTGATAGATTAGACAGAAGAGGAAGAAGACGGTTACCAAAATTTCCTATATCTTCTTCGAATTGTTACAATGCAGCCAGAGAGGGAATTGCTAGAACCAATAATGCAGTTGAAGGATGGCATAACAGTTTTAGTTCAATTGTTTCCATTGCACATCCCAAAATTTGGAGGCTAATTAAGGCTTTACAATAGGAGGAAAGCCTTAACAAAATGAAAATATAGCAAATTGTGGCAGGTAATGAAATTACTCAAAAAAAAATTTACAAAGATTCTGCACGTTGTTTAAAACTACTTACAGAATCCTACGACGCTCGTAATACCATGGAATATCTTCGAGGAATTGCGCATAATTTTCGAATGCAAGTCCAAATTATTTAATATTATTATATTATATTAATTTAATTTAAAATGTAATAACTAGCAACTACAATTTTTTATAATATATTTTTTTTTCAAAATACGTACTTGTTTTTTATTACCTATACTAAAAAATATAAAAAATAAAATTTTGATTATAATAAATAAATTATAATAAACCATAAAATGAATTCTAAAAAATGGCTGGCGACAAATTGTCGTGGCGGTGAATTGTCGTAGCGGTGAATTAATCGTCTTACGATGAAATGTCGGCTCTGAAGTTTCGCGCGATGAATTGACGTAGATCCACCTACGACTTCTACTATACCTACGACTTCTACACAGAACGACTGTCTTATAACTCCTAAATCCGTGTTGCCATATCCCAAGACAAAACCTAGAACTGCATTAAATCGGGGGCGTGTAAAAGGGCATACGCGAATTCTAACAGAAACGCCAGAGAAAACGAAATAGAAAGATTATAAAATAAAAGGGTTATGAAAACAGTGGCTACAGTAAAGAGGAATTTTGAAAAGAGATTAGTCAGAAAAAGATGAAGAAAAAGAAGTCACTGCTAAGCATACCAGAAGACAGTGAAAGCGATGAAGTAAGTAAGAACGTAGTTATTTGGTGTGAAATCTATAGCCGTTCTGTTTGCTGTACAGAATGCACCACGCGAGTCGTTATGTGAGTATATTTTACATATTTTAAATTTAGTTGCTTGAGGTAAAATATATACTTTGCCATTTGGTTTGTTCATAAAATCAACAATAAATTTGGTAAAATAAAAGTACTATTTTTGTAGGAATCGGGTACCAGTTAGAGATGTAAAACGTCTCACGGAAAATGAACTTGAGGCTATGGCTCGCGCTTTATTTGACGAAGAAAGTGAAGAAGAAGTTGGGGGAGAATCAGATACGTTAGAAGATGAAGCTATAAAGGAGAGTGATCATAATATAGAGTCGGAAGAAGAACTAAATGACACAGATGAAGAACAGGAGAATTCAGATCAAGAAATAAATAACTCAGATGTAGATGAGGAAAATGAGAATAGTGAGACCAATGAAGAAGATAGTGAAGAATATTTTGTGGCTAGAGATAAGAAAATAGGAATGGTGTGGAAGAAAACTCCAATTGTGAGTAAATTTAGTAAAACAAATAAAAAAAATATCGTCAAAATATTTCCTGGACCTAAGCAATGTGCACGAGATATTACTGATGAAAAAAGTGCTTTCGAAATTTTTTTTACTAATGATATAATTAAAATTATTGTTCAATGCACAAATTTAGAGATTTTAAATTGCGAACAAATTATCAGCGGCCAAGAGATACAAAAAACACCCACAAAAATGGAAATATTGGCTTTTATAGGATTATTACTTCTAGCAGGAACCAAGAAGCAGAACCACACACATTTTCTTGAATTATGGACAACTGATGGAACTGGCTCAGAGATATTTAGAGCTTGCATGAGTTATAATCGGTTTTTATTTTTGCTAACTACTTTAAGATTCGATAATAAAAATACTAAATGTGATAGAAAATTAACTGATAAACTTGCTCCTATCCGATTAGTTTTAGACAGTTTTGTGGACAACTGGAAAAAGAATTATAATTTGGGAGAACAAGTAACAATTGATGAAATGTTGATACCTTTTAGGGGTAGATGCAGCTTTCTTCAATACATTCCAAACAAACCTGCAAAATATGGTTTGAAAGCGTTTGTGTTATGTGACTCCAGAACATTTTACGTTAGCAACTTAGAGATGTATTGTGGTCAACAGCCAGAAGGGCAATACCAAAGGTCAAATACGCCCACTGATATCACTCTTCGTTTACTTCAACCGTGGAAAGGCAAAAACCGAAATTTGACATGTGATAATTGGTACACTAATTACCCTTTGGCTAAAAAGCTTTTAGATGATAAATTTACAATTGTTGGAACACTAAAAAAAAATAAAAAGGAGCTGCCGTCAGAATTCTTACCAAATAAAAAGAGAACACATGGTTCGTCTATCTTTGGATTTCAAAAAGACGTGACCATTGTATCCTATGCCCCCAAAAAAAATAAGGCTGTAATTTTGCTTTCGACAATGCACACTGATGCTGCAATCCATCCTGAAACTAATAAGCCAGATATTATAATGGACTACAATTGTTATAAAGGAGGCGTTGATACTGTAAATAAATTATGTGGCTCGTATTCCGTTCTCAGAAGGACAAGAAGATGGCCTTTAGTGTTATTTTTCCAAATGGTGAATATAGCAGGTATAAATAGTCAAATTTTATACAACGCCATACATATCGAGAATAGCCACAAATACAGAAGAGTTTTTCTGAAAAAATTGGCGATGTCTATGATGAAGCCGCACCTTTCGGAAAGAGCTATCCTGCAGACCTTACCTTCGGATATCCAGTGTTTTCTAAAAAGATACAAACCACCTCAAGAGGAGCATAGCGAAGAACCTCCAGCAAAAATACGAGGAAGGTGTTTTTGTTGTGGAAGACAGAAAAATAGGGTGACAACAATTTCGTGCCATACATGTCACAAACCAGTATGCAAGGAACATTTAATTAGTAAAATTTCTTGTCCGGAGTGCAATAATATTAGCAATGATGAGGATGCTAGCGAGTAGTAGTTTACACAAACTCTTTTTGGTTTTTGTTTTGTTTGATATTTTTTAGTTTTTAGTTTTTCATACATTTATTTGTTTTCAATACATTTATAATAGTGCTTTTCATTCAATAAAAGTTTTTGAAAATATATGTATTTTTTTGTGGGCTTTTTGAGCATTTTTGGTAATGGTGTATAAAATACACCACGCGAGTACTAATGTTAAATATTAAGGCGCGAGTAGTTAAAGGTTAAACAGTTTTCAAAATCTGAATTAAAATGTCTTTATGATTTGAGTCTCATATGATACATACATATTTGTTTGTTTTAGGAATCCATATTTTTCTTTGTATTCTTATTTCTACTCTTACTTTGACTCTTGTATGCAATTATCCAATAAAAAGTCTTAAAATGCGAAAATCTTTACATTTTCACCTGAAAAACCACAAGTAGTCAGTGACCCATTCAGCCCCATTACCTGACCCATACCTCCCACTATAAGGGAGGTCTGGGTCAGAGCGTCTTCTGAATTTTTTGTACTTTCTAATGATCCTATGTAATAATATTTAAAAAAATGTTATGCAAATTGATAGTCAAACATTACTAATTACAACTGTCTGACATTAAAGTAATATTTGTTTTATTTTCAAATAATTTATCAAATTTTCTAAAAAGTGACCCAAACGTCCCCACCTTCCCCTACTCTTTACAGACCAGTGTGTGAAGACTATAATAATGTGTAGACTATGCCACATAAATTTTATAGTCATAATTAAAAATTATATATTTTAAAAGCAGTTTGTACTTGGTGAGATACATCAATTTTATAGCTCAAGGTAACGCATTTCTAACTATTCAAATTTTAAAACTTGTATATGTACATCTAAATTACAGTCTACACTCATTTTTCTGATGATATTTGCCGGCCTAATATACAAAAACTTCGTAACAAAAATCTGTTATTGAAATATAACCTAACTTCGCTAAACGATAATCATTAACTCACTGACACGAAAAGTTAATTATAGGAGTATGAGATGGCACTGTTAATGTACTACTGAGGTCCATTATTGCTGAAAGGGTTAAAATAGTTTAAAGATATTTACCTTTGTCACACAAATCTTCACAAAAACTTTATTTAACACCTTGAAGTGCCTGTAAATACCGGAAAGGCCGAATGGCCAGAGTCTCCGGAAACAGCAATTACTCGAATCTCCTACTCAAGTCTAATCTTTCTGTCCACTATCGACAGTATATTTAAACCCAAAATATATATAACCGTTTTACTTTTTATAATTCTGTAATCCAATGTAAGCCATTGACTATAGTAATAAGCTAATTGAAAATTGCGAATGTAACATATCGAAGATCGCAAATCGAATTCCGAAAGGTCAGAATTATCTGAAAATAAGTTTTTAAATAAATTTGAAAATTCGAAAATAAATCTCAAAAATCCCCATACGAAATATTAAGACCATCCCCGAACCCCAAGTGTGAAAACAAATATATGTAGATTTAAAAAAAAACGGAATATCTACAGTCAATGTCTTGATAGCCTCACGGTAAGGGCACATGTCCCTAAAACGTGTTTGACTCCCGCCAATGGTTTTTTTTTTTTAAATCTACAAATATTTGTTTTCACATTTAGGGTTTGGAGATGGTCTTAATAATTCGTGAGATTTGCTTGCGAATTTTCAAATTTATTTAATAACCCAATTGTTTTTTTTTATTTCAATAGGTGTGTTTTCTTTTTGAATATTAAGTTAAAAGATTAAAAATACTTTTTGGAATTTTTGTGAAATTCTTTGTTTTACTAATAATAATGCCATAATGCCAATTATTTAAAAAACTTACTCATTTAGTGGTTTCTTCAAATTGAAAAACTATACTTACTTTCGTTTCTGTTAAAAATAATAGGTAATATAATATCGTTATAAAAAAATAAAAAAATAAAATATATAGATGAAAAACGATAAATAACTCTATGCTAAGCCCGAAAACAGAAATAACATTTTGTTACTTGACATATAGTCGGGGTTTAATTTTATTTATCATCATACTCGCGCGAGCTGCGATCTATTTCGAGGTAGAAGAACATCTACCCCTTTGAAAAAATTCTTAAAGATAAAGTAGAAAAGAAAAAAGAAAAAGTAACAAAAAAGTAGATTCAGGCACCAAAGATAAAAAATTAGATTTGGACACCAAGAATGAGGGTTGTAACGGTTGGAACCGTTTTCGTTATTTGACCCAGACATAGTAACGGTTGTAACAGTTTTCGTTATTTTGAAACCACCGTCTCTACACAAACGTCATTTGTCGTTTATGCCTTGTGTCAAAACTCGGGTTGTCATTTCGATTTATCTCTGTCATCGAACAAGTTTGTAACGTTCATTTTTGGCCACACGAATTATTAAAATTGTTTTGGCTTACCTGGTTAATCATACGAAAAAAAAGGGTAAAATCGTATTGATGATACCACTATTATTTTTGTCATTAACTAATTTCACCTGTATCCTAACTTTCGGACATCATTATTACAATTTATTTCATCTCACCACTAAGTAAAAGGATGGCAGTTCTCCTAAAAATAGACCAAGTATCGTTGTAAATTTATATATATTATGTATTATAGTCTCACCTTGGGTAATTAATTATTTACGATACCATTCTTTAAGAATTTCATTGCTTATTTTTGTTATTAGGTTAATATTTTTTAACTGTGACAGTGAATGACATAAACGTCACTGGACGACAGAACACCGACAAGTGTCATGTTTGTAGTACGTTCCAATATCGGGCTCAGAACCCGAGGTAAGGTAGTTTCACAATGAGCGATTTTCATGCGTGAGGGATTTTTTGGCGATCGCTGTTGTATTAATTTTTGTCGGGAACAGTTTCCCAAATGTATATACTGTATATAAATATAGTTTTTAGGGTACCTTTCGTAAGTGGTCTCTTAAGTTATATAGTGGGGAATTCTTGAGGATGAATTTCTGAACCCACTTGGCTTGACATTTATCGGAAAGGGATTTCGGCCATTTTGGACGGCTGATGTATTTTTTTTAGTCAGTGGGTGATGAATCACGAGAAGGGCGAATTTTGCATCGAAGTAGAATTTTGTTAATATTTAGCCCCATCGGCTTACCTAATTAAAGGGATTTTAGATTCTACTTCATGGTTAATTGTGGGTAAATGGACATTTCGTATTTTGAGAGGAATTTTAGTGTATTGGTAAAATCCTATGGTCATTGGTCCAGCCCATATCTATTATAGGATTTTAACGCAATACTTGGAAGTTCACAGCATTTGGAGTGTGGAATATTGTTGTGCTGTGGATCATCTCACGTGTTTCTTATCCTTGGAAGGCTACCAAGTTAACCTTTACGAAAAAGGGTTTCACCCAGGGGGTTGTTAGCCCAGGATTCGACGATAGTTTCACCCAGGGGGTTGTTAACCCAGGATACGTCAACAATTTTTACCCAGGGGGTAGCGACTCAGGATTTCAACAGTTGTACACAGAGGGTTATATCGTCCGGAGTTCAACGGTTTCATCGAGGGAACACAGAACATTGGTATGCTAGTCGCCTAGCTTACTTGTAGCTAGATTTACAAGGATGATTATCGTTCTGGATAGGAAGATGGGAATGCTGTGAAAGAAGACACCCTACTATCAAGTTTTTCTTATACGTTATATTGAAGGTTTCATGTGTGCACTGTTAAACTATACATTCACTTTCAACCGAATGTTGTCAAGGTATTCTCAACATTATTTATACTTTTGAGCACAGAATGTTCTAGGGTTCTTTCACTCATAACTTATGTATTATCAAATATTACATCGTTTAATTGATTAATATTTCAAACTTTTTCTTAATTTAAGCACTTAATGCTGATGTAGTAATCCTTCGGGTCGCAGAACACTTGGACTGCTTCCACGTTTAAGTTGTAATTCTTCAGTTATTAAGGGCTACTGTCATAATTTTACTTTTTCAATTTATTCAATATTAAATAGACCAGACTTAACGATCAAGTTCAGCGATCTCAGAAGACCCGTGTGGGGGCAGAGATTTAACAACCTCTTCCTATTTATGGGAGCTTTAAAGTATATCAACGGTGTCTGAAGTCCTTTGTGTATTTTTTATTTATTTTTTTTTAATAACCACTTAATGCTGGAGTAGTGATTCTTCTAGTTGCAGAACATCTGGACTGCTTCTATGCTTAAGTTGTAAACCTTCAGTTATTAAGAGCTACAGTCAAATTTAACCTTATCTTTCATTTTTACATTTTATTTATTTTTTTTTTTATGATAAGACTTAACGTATAAGTTAAGCAATCTCAGAAGACCCGTGTGGGGGCAGAGATTAAGTAACCTCTTCCAACCTGGGAGTTTAAGTAAATAACCTCTGTGTCTAAAGTCCTTTATATGTTCATTGTATTTTTATTTTTTTTTATATTTTTATTTAGTTCTATGAATTATACTTAATTATAAAATTTCATGGTTTAATAATTTTCTTTTGGGTAGTTTGGTCTTAACCAAAAGTTAAGCAGATATCGCCTTCCAATTTGGAGAGGGTTATAAGCTTATAAGGATTATAAGTTTACCGTTTAGTTTATAATATATGATGTAGTATAGGTGCGGTTATGCACAAGATTTGAGTTAACTATTATTTTATATTTTATGTAAGGTGGAAATTAATATTTTGCGCAAGCGTCATGCCTGGTACCAAGCTAACGACAAACCGTGCCATATTTTGATACGTTTAATAATTTATCTTGGGTTATGCATATACATATATGGTGTAAACTTTCCCTTTAATTTCCTTCAACTTTTTTTTTGGATTATCTAAAGCCATTAGGTAATTAATTAGTTTTAGTAGTTTATCGAACTCATAATAAATTGTTGAAATTTAAAGTTGATATATTTAGTAAATATTTTTTTCCTTTTTTTTTATAAAGGAACATAAGTTGAGGTTTGTCTTTTATTTCTTTCCTCATTTACTGGGTTTTTGGGGAAATAGGATCATAGTTTGGCCACTATATAGACCCAGTTGGCGCCTACTCATTTGTCTACTATTTCCGGAATTCTTGTAAGCTATCCACCCCCTAGCTGCCGTCTGAGCGACGTCGAAGGCCCGAAGGTTGACACCGGAACAGCAGAAACTTGTGTAACCGTAGTAGACAACATTTTTAATTGTAGTTAATACTTTAATAATTTTTTTTTAAGTTTAAAATTTTGGTGGAATCACCGAGTTCATTTGGTAGGTTACAAGTTGAATTATTGAATTTTAATTATCTTTTATCTAGTACATCCAATGTACTAATTGTCTTTAATATTTTCAATGACCCTCTGATTTTATAAAGGTAAGTTTCCTACCGATATTTTGTTGAAAATATATATTTTGTACAAGAAATTCTAATTAAAATGTCAAATCTGAAACATAACCTCAACATTGAATAGCACATGATAAAATATTTTATATAATTTTATCTATTATTTTGTTAGGAAAGAGATACTATGCTTTACTATTTTTAAATGTGTTAAATAAGACTTTTTTTTCCTATTAAATTTGGTCTCTGTGAAGCTATTCAAATAATAGTATTAAATTGTGCATTTGATAGTAAAAATCATTATCTGTTTCCTATATACTCTTCCTGACTCCTTTCTTTATATTTTTACCTTTTTCCTTGAAGCCTGGCTGTATATAGATGGTCCTATAGTAGTTGTATATAGATGGTCCTATAGAAGTTGTGTATAGATGGTTTCAGTAGAAGTTCAGTAGAAGTTCAGTAGAAGTTCAGTAGAAGTTCAGTAGAAGTTCAGTAGAAGTTCAGTAGAAGTTCAGTAGAAGTTCAGTAGAAGTTCAGTAGAAGTTCAGTAGAAGTTATATCGATGGTTTTATAGAAGTTTATCGAAAAAGATTGTTAGGAAGAACGTTCCAGCTGCATGTGTAGAAATATTAAAACTTAGAAGTTTAGTTCCAGCTACAGAGGTTGTTTCAAGTATTTCAAGAGGTTTAGTTCGAGCCATCCAAAGAATTGTACGAGATTTAACTTTACCTAAGAAGAATTATCAGTTGGTGATATCAGTCTATCATACGATTCCCCTGTACCATTTAAATTTGAATAAGTAAGTCTCTGTGAATTAGAATTTGTCGCTACCTTATCTAATACCTTATTTAATTATCATATCTAAATGGTTAGTGATTTTCTATATTTTATCACTAATCGATAATCAAGTTTAGTAAGTTTTAAATATAGTGGCGCTCAACATTCTTTTTCAAAGTAATACGAGTTGTTTAATAACCTAAACCACTCCTCAAATAATAAGAGCTTAAAACACTATAAAAATAGATAAAATAACAAGATCATATTACAGGGTAAAGAAAAAAGTATTTGAGAGTGATAGTAGTGAAGCAGATGATATAGACGAAAAGCAACTTTGTGACAATGATGAGCTGGACGACCTTTTATGATCTTCTGAAACAGATATTTGTACCATTTGGAAGGGTCGCTATAGGCATTGAGACATTTCCTTAGTGCAGTGGCGACAGAAGGGGGCACAATAGATCTTTTAGGTCGCAGTGTATTAACACCCCATTATCAACATAACCATTTGCTGTAAAAAGTCAATAACGACATTCTGTTAAAAAAGTAGCAATAGTACAATTTGATACCTAATTTAAGCACATATCAATATCTCACTTTCAATTGAGTAAAAGAGTTGATATAGTATATATTAAATCTATTTTACAAATCGGTGATTTTCTCAAAACTAATAACTTTGTGATGGGCCACTATTTCACCTAGTGAGCGATATTTTGCAATAAAAATGTTTTCACTACGCCAGGTTGTATTGGTAAAGGTTTCGTAAATTATTCTGAAAATGTCTATAGTCCAACACAGTTTATCAGAAGCAAATCATATTCTATGCTGCAACGTTTCACACATTTCTGAAAACCATATTTTAAAGGAAATTAAAAAACTTTCAATTAAATTTACAACTAGAAGTGACAAAATTACTAGTTTTCTTCCAAGAGATTGTGCTAATGTACTTGAAACACCATTATTTAAAATTTTCAATCTGATTATCGAAAAATCTGTATTTTCTGATGTTTGGAAAGTAGCTAAAGTCTGTCTTGTGTTAAAAAGTTATCGTCCCATATCGATTTTAAATAATTTTGCCAAGATTTTCGAGACATCAGTGTATAATCTAATTTATGCTAAAATAACCGTAATCATTTCAAACAATCATCACGGTTTCATGCGACAAAGATCCGCCACTTCCAATTTTGCAGAAATTACTCAGTATATAGCTAAAGCTGTGGACAGCAAACAACAGGTTGATGTCATATACACTGATTTCTCCAAGGCTTTTGACAAGATGAATTTTTGGCAAAGTCAGGAGTTCCACAGGGATCAAACCTCGGCCCTCTACTATTTTTGCTTTTTATCAACGATTTGTCGGATAACATGCTAAGTAATTCCTTACTTTATGCTGATGATTGTAAAATATTTAGGAAAATTAATAATCAGGATGACCATGATCAACTACAATAAGATCTTGATAAATTATATAAATACAATAAGAAATATAATAAAATAAAAAATACAATAAGAAATAAACTGGACCTTAATTTAAATAAATGCTTTATTGTAAGCTATACAAAAGTAAAAAATATAGTTAAATACAGATATATCATAAATAATCATACCCTTGAAAGAAAAACTGAAATAACTGACCTTGGGGTAATTTTTCAAAGTACATTAAATTTTAATAAACATTTTCAACAAATCGTACATAAATCAAAAAAATGCTTGGTTTTCTCAACAGAACTACATATGATTTCAAAAATATAGAAACAATTAAAGCACTTTATTCTTCTTTAATACGAAGTAGGCTGGAATTTGCAACAATTATATGGGATCCTGGGATATTAAACTTGAAGAAACTTCTTGAGACTGTCCAAAATAAATTTATTGCCTATCTTCACTATAAAAAATTCGGTCGCTCACCTGACCAAAACTCTTAGGAAATAATAAGAAAGGATTTTAAATTAGTCAAATTGGAAAAACGAAGAATTAACCATAAGTTATTGTTTTTGTATATACTGCTAAATAATAAAATAAATTGTGAATTTTTACTATCTGAAATTAAATTTTATATCCCAAGTCATGTCGTTCGGCCTAAAAGCAAACTTTTCTTTATACCAAAACACATGCTGCTATTGGATAATATCTGCTGCATATATAATAACCACAATACATCTTTAAATCTGGATATATTTAATACATCACTTAAAACTTTCAAATCCCACCTGTTAAAATTAGAATTTACATAGAGTTAAATATTATATATAAAAAAAAAGATTCATTGTGAAACATGCTTACCTAATTTATATTGATTATTTTAAGATTTTCAAGATTTTGATTAATTCAATAAATATTTTTTATTTTAACATTCTTATTTATATACTATTTTTAATTCTAATGGAGCATTGGTAGATGCAAGTAGTTATAAGTTTCGTATTTTATTTTTGTTTTTGTACTTATACTCGTATATATTTTTTATTTCTTTCCTCTTTTTTATTAACTTTATTGGAAGCATTAGTAAATGCATTTAGTTGTAGTTTCATATTCTTAGGAGAACATGTAATGAGGTTATAAAACCTGTTTGTTTTCAACAAAATAAATAAATAAATCACAAAATGTTAATAGATAAGATAATAAATTTGGGTTTAGGGCTTCTCTCACTACATTAATAGAATCATATTTATGTAACAGGGGACAATTTGTTGTGTACAATGGTTTCTATTCTCTAATGTATTGTTTTCCTACATCACGTGTCCTTCAGTGATCTAATTTGGGACCTATGTTGTTTTTAATATTTATTAATAATCTTTCCACATCATTAAAGTGCAAACATTTATTATTTGCTAATGATTTGAAAATTTATTTAAATATGATTTCTCAAGTACATTGTGGATTTCATCATGATAGATTAAATTAAATATCTAATTGCTGTACAAGTAACAATCTCTTTCTAAATTTGGATAAATATTTATTATTTTTTTTTGTTACCCATATTAAAAAAAAAACCAACTGAATAATGTTTGTTTTCTTCTTATGTATATATTTTCTTTTTGTAACCAAAATTTTGGCTAATTGATGATATCTGTACCTTAAGATGTCGACATATCTACATTTCTGTATTCTTATTTACAGTGTCTTGTAAATGGAGATGAATTGTCGGACAATAAAGAATTTATTATAACCAGATTTTAAAATTATACAAAAGTAAGATTCAAATGTATCGCTAAAATGATATCTAGTAACTTTTTGGTAACTTTTTCTATGTAAATGTGAATTTTCAATTCGTTCCTCATAAATCAACTATAGGAAGACTAAAAAATTTTGTCATTAAAAACGCCTTCTTCATAAAAAAGGAGATTTGATGGATAGTTAAGTTTTTTATTATAGATCATTTTTAACCGACTTCAAAAAAGGAGGAGGTTATCAATTCGTCGCGATATTTTTTTTTATGAATGTTCAGCGATTATTCTTTAAAACGGTGTCCGATTTCAATGATTCTTTTTTTGTTAGAAAGGAGATATTTTAGGGGGTGGTCCCATATAAATTTAGTAAAAATCTAATAATTGGGTCCATGAGAATATCCTCAAACTCTTCATTTTTTATGTATGTTTAGCGATAATGCTTTACCACCTTGTCCGATTTATACGATTCTTTTTTTATTAGTAAGGGGGTACCTCAGGGGTGGTCCCATATAAATTTGGTAAAGATGTGGCATCTGCACGTTTTTGAAGTCGGTTTTTTAAATTTTTAATTAAAAATAGTTTATTTGAAATATTTATTTTTTAAAGAAAAGTAAGAGCTTAGCATTTTTTATGCATACAATAAATTTTTTTCTGAAATATCCGAATTTATATAGCATAGTCCTCAAAATGATAACAGTATTTTCAATGTAAATATCAAATCAAAGATGACTTCTGAATTATATAAAATGTTGGTTTTCTGCCAGATTTGTAGCTTTAGATTAGATGTAATTCAGGAGTACTGTGACAGGCTCCTGGTTCACCTACAGTGAATCAGCGAGTCTGTGCGGCGCTATGAAGGTGATTCCCGAATAGGGGTTGCGCAGGCGCCAGTTTTGGTATCGCAGTTTGCTCTGCGACCCTGAAGTACACCAGAGTGTACTCAAGGTAAACTCAGTGGAGGTAAAAATAATTCCAGACGGTCACTGCTAGGTATCCACTATACTAGAATAAATAAAAATAAAACACTTATCTCCTTTACACCTCATACCCTACGGTACCCTGAAAGAGAACAGTTAAGAACCAGTAATAAGAGAAACACAGGAATTTACTAAAATATATATTTACAAAAAAAAAAAATAAATACAACGGTAATTATATATGAACGGCTCCCTGCATTCGGAAAATCTATTCTTTAAAAATAAATTCTTAAAATTGAAAAGTATTTAAATATTGACTGATCCCTATATCCGGAAAATTTAATAAAAATAAATGATTAAAGTTGAAAATTATTTAAATATTGACGGATCTATATTTGGAAAATTTAATAAAAATAAATTATTAAAACGTAGGGAAATATTTATGGAAAATAAATTATCAATATTGAAAATTATTTAAACATATTGACGGATCCCTATATTCGGAAAATTTGTTAAAAATAAATTATTTAAACGTAGGGAAATATTTATGAAAAATAAATTATTATTATTGAAAATCATTTAAACATATAGACATATTTATGGTTCATTAGCTCAGGAGGCTAATCATACTGGGAAGCGTGAAACGCCCAGTATACGGAAAATGTATGAAAATAAATTAAAGTACTTGAAAACAATTTAAATATGACGGTTATCAAATGCAAGCAAATAAATGAAATGTCGGAGCCCCCTTGTATCTTAATAACCAATCGATGGGAAACGAAAATTTTCGCCTACTGATAAATATG